>CAWUFW010006829.1:600000-1093796 GCA_963921515.1 Calotriton arnoldi
CTGGGTCAACAAAAGTGAGCAAGATCAGTGGTTGGAGTGTGAGAGGAAAGATAGGGGGGGATTCCTTTTTATAGGACGAATTCCCTCACTCACCCAAGAGTGACATGCTTCATCATAGGGAACCTCCTCGCACTGCGAACCTGGTCGCAGTGCGGGCTACAACCCCCTCTCTGAGAGGGAGGAGCTCAGGGATGTTTTGATGATAACGGACAGGAGGTATACTAAAACCTGTGATGAGCCTTGGAGTCGAGGGAGTGTGTGAGACAAATAAAGTGTGGGTGAAGGTTTAAAACTGGCTACTTGGTGTGTGAATATCAATTTTATTTGGTACACCCAAGGGTCAGGGTTAAAAATAATTATGCCACCATGCCTGGAAAATTCAACCTAGCATGGTGAATGTGAAGTCGGGTCGACATGTTTCAGCCTAATTGCCCTCAAATCAGGTGCTATGGCTTTCTTCAGGACCTCATGGATGAAGTGAAAAAAGTGGGGTATGACACCAAATCAAACTTAGGATGGTGTACAAACGATGTTGCAACTGGCGAAACTGGCATCAGTCGTATGAGGCTGGAGTTCAGCGGTGTCCCCAGAGATGGCGGGGACACAGTGACATACTCATCCTCGGCGCACACAAAGAGGTTTGTTATAACCTCTGCTCAAAGGCCGAAGGTGCCTCGGAGTGTGTCCTCGGACTGATCTTGCTCACTTTTGTTGACCCAGGGTGGCTTTTGTGTGTTACTAGTAATTTGTTGGGGAGACGCCCCCTGCTGGTCGTTAAACCTCCTCAGGCCTCCTTTTGTGTTAATAATGCCATATTCATTGCCAGGCAGCAGGCCAGTGTGCGCCGCCAGTAGCATTGCGCCAGGTGGTTTGAGTCAGGTCGAGTCCATCATGGGAATCGCCAGTATTGGACCCTGATACCGCGGAGGGGCAAGGTGCGTTGCATTGCTCACTCTCTCGGCTTTGCAATCCAGGCACGCAGGTTATCGGTCCCGAGACCAAGCAGTGTGTGGCCTCCACCCTTATCCCCGCTGCCGTGCGGACCAGTTGCTTTGCCACTTAGCCCCCATCACAGAGTCGGGGCAGCAGCACCTGCTCCAGTCCAGGCGCCCCGAGGCAGGAGTCGATGAGCGGCTCAGCCAATCCCTGCAAGCGGTGCAATATAATCAGCCCCGCGGCCCTAGTCGCCACCACCCGGGGCTTCTACCGTCTCACCTCCTATGCAGTGCAGGGACGCGCGCTGGGGGCCGCAGGCAGCGATATCATCAGCCCCCCCTCCGGGTATCAGTTCTGGGGCTTGACGGCCGTGGCTGGGAGCCTCTATGGTCTCGCGGCCTTTGTTCTGATCGTAGTGTGGGACAGGCTCTGGCTGGCCCTCTCAGTTTGAGAGGCCTGAGATCTGCCCCTGAGCTGCACTCGCAGCAGCCCAAAACTTTTGAAGAACTGCTATGGCGACCTGCCTATTGTTTCAGAAACCACTCTGACTGTGACGTCTATTAATTACTTTGTACCACTTTGCAGGCCGAGCTCTAGCAGCTGAGCCAGAGCCCCATAGCCTGTCAGGAGGACCGCGCTGCCACTGCAGCTGTAACTGGTGCATTATAGCAGCCCCCGGCGCTTGACAGCTGAGGCACTATAAGGCGTGACATTGCAATTCAGTGCGGTGATGCGGACCACCACACTGAAATGCTTGAGTCTAATGCCTGATGCGTGATTCTTGACAGGGCTGAATGCATTAATTCTTCTAGCCTGGATGACAGGGGGAGAGAGTGATGGTAGTAAAAGGGAGGGGGCGGCATTTTTCAATTCTCGCCTAGGGCGGCAAAACGCCTAGAAACGGCCCTGAATACGGTGCTCGTGTAAAGCGCTCCAATACCTTCGGGTCGAGTTCGCGCTATATAAATATGCACAAAAAAAAAAAAAATGGCAGGCCACGCTCTAAATGGGAAAGACCACAGATCCACAGGCAGCACAAAGATTCAAGCTGGCCTCTTCCCCCAGCCGCTTCCCAGAGGCATCATTCCTGGCCCCTGGCTGGAGCAGGCCATGAGTCCCCCTCGGCTGACAGGCAGCGCCATTAGCCATACGCTTGCCTTTTGACCTCCAATCATTTTTTTCTCAGAGGGCGTTTTTTTTTTTTAGCATGGTGAGTTCCCACCTGGGATACTAGGAATGAAAAGAAAATATGAGAAAGCAGGAAAAATTATCGAGTGCTGGTCTGATTTCTACTTGGAAGTGTCTGTATTTAAATGTGCTACTGCAACCCCCGAAATAGGCCTGTTTGTAAATTTCACAATATGCAAATAAACAAGAGCAATTTTATGGCCAAGTAAAACGAGTTAATATTTATATTTCTCAATATCTGTGATTGAGCAGTAGCGGTTCCGTTTATTTATTCTTGGAAAAGTTTGAGAAAGTGCCTCACTTTGTGGCTAATTCAGGGAACTGGAAAGAAAAAATAAAGCACGGTGATAGGAGGAGGAGGAGGTTAGAATCCAGTTGGTTGGGTGAGTAACCACGTCAGAAGTGTGTCAAAGTCCACCAGCTTTGACTTAGAGTTCAGCTACTTTGAATAATTCAGAAGTTTCCTTAACGGCTTGTAGTTGGGTTTTGATTTTGTCTTTGTCCCAGATTCATAAATCTTGCACACTCGGTGATCTGCCGCCATGTTGCATCCTCTAAAGGATCATGGGTTGACCAGATCGACGTACACTCGGCAGAGGTGGCTGGTTGTGGCACGTTCTGCAGATAGACAGGGCCTTTGTCCAAGTATGCTTAATGGACGGCGCCCAAAGCCTTACATTTAATCCTGGCCTCGCCAGATGCGAGGTGGCCCTTCTCATGAAAGTTAATGCACTGCCTGGGTGCCTGGGCTCTGACGTCTGAGCAGGCTCGGAGTTGTTGGGGGACCAGATTACATGGCACTGTAATAGTCAAGGCGTGCCAGCTTGGAGAAGTTGGGGATTTCACGAAGAAGAGAGACCTGCACCCCTCGTCCCGTCAAATCCAGGGGTCCTTTAGAAAGTAACGCCTGCCCCGTGGCCTCTGGTGGGTGGGTGCGCTGTGCCCTTGCATGTCCGTGTCACTGCTGTAGGCCCCAGCCCCACCTCCCTCTGTTGAAACGTGTAATATCAGAGTTGTGAGTGTGGTTGGTGGGCACACTGAGCCTGCATTCAGCCTGTCAGGTTGCGAGGGGATTGGACTTGCGTAACTGCAGGGTCGGTGCTTGTCGTCTGACAGGAAGTTTGCGCAGAGGTATTGCAGCTTCCAAGTGTCATCCCCGGGGGAGCGGGGCCCCCTCCACATTCTATAGCGCTGCAGCCGAGGGTAATGTGGTGTTCACTGGGCGCCCTGCTTCTCACAGCGCTGCGCGGCGGTAGTGCCACTGCTGGGCACACTGCGGCCCACGTGCTACAACGACGGTCTGTTCACCTCGTGAGCACACCAGTGAACGCACCGCTGTCCCCCACGGACGGTGCTGTACAGCGGGAGCACTGCTAAGTGCGCGCTGCCACCGGCTCACACCACTGCTGAGCACTGGCCGCACCACTGACCAGTGTGGTACACTGAGAACACTACGAATCACACACTACTGCATACTGACCGCACCACTGGACGGCGTGCTACAGCAAGAGCACTTCTTATCACACTGCTGCCCGCCCACCACACTGCTGCACACTGACCGCATCCCTGGATGCTGTTGTTCAATGAGAGCACTGCTAATCACACGCTGCTGCCGGCCCACCAACACTGCTGCGCACTGGCCGCACCACTGGTCGGTGTGTTACAGCGAGAGCACTGCTTATCACACCCGCCCACCACACTGCTGCACATTAGCTGCACTGCTGGGTGATGCGATTCAGTGAGAACACTACTAATCACACACTACTGCATACTGACCGCACCACTGGACGGCGTGCTACAGCAAGAGCACTTCTTATCACACTGCAGCCCGCCCACCACACTGCTGCACATTAACTACACTGCTGGGTGATGCGATTCAGTAAGAGCACTGCTTATCACACTGCTGCCCGCGCACCACACTGCTGCATACTGACTGCACCACTGGGTGGTTCTGTTCAATGAGAGCACTGCTAATCACACACTGCTACCCCCACTCAGCCCCACCACACTGCTGCACACTGACCGAACCACTGGACGGTGTGATTCAGTGAAAGCACTGCTAATCACACTGCTGCACAGTGACCGAACCAATGGAAAGTGTATTACAGTGAGATCACTGCTAATCACGCTGCTGCCGGCCCACCACACTGCTGCACACTGACCGCACCACTGGTAAAGTGTGATTCAGTGAAAGCACTGCTAATCACACTGCTGCACACTGACTGCACGACTGGATGGTGTGATAAAGTGAGGGCACTGCTAATCACACTGCTGCATGCTGACTGCACCACTGGAAAGTGTAAGACAGTGAGCGCCCTGCTAATCACACTGCTGCCCGCCCATCACACTGTTGCTGTCTGACCGCCCCACTCAATTGCGTTCAGTGTCTTGCCCACTGAGCGCACTGCTTCACACTACTCCAAAGGCACGGCAGTGTTCGAAGCATGGATTGCTCTCCGGCACTCGTCTAGTGCTTAGAAACCCCGGGGACGGAGAGCCGTTGTTGGTTGGCTTCTTCCTACTCCGCAGCACTGCTCTCGGGCTCCAGGGGCCCTGAGGGGCACTCGACCGGCTCACTGTGCTGTGCACTGAACGCTGCAGCATGCCTAGCACTGTGCGGTGCGCGGAGCCCGGCCGCCTCCACTGGTTGTATAGTCTCTCTTGTGAGCTGCACCAATGCTTTACATACACTGAAAGCTTAGAGGTCGTTAGCACGCACCACGAAATCGTTACTTTGCAAGGGTAGACGTGCTCGAAACGGAGCTGTTTGAGCCGGGAGCTTGCCAAGGCTGCCCGGGGGGGCCACGTAGGGGACCCTCCAACAGGGCGGCCGCCTTAGTGCCACAGGAAGGCACAGAAGTCTGCAGACTAGGCTCCCTGGGCGAGGGACCAGGGGGTCGGCTGGCCGCGTCACTTCCGGCCGTGGGAGGGGACAGGGGTACAAAGCCTTCCCCGCCCACTGGAGGGTCTCTTGACCGCTGCCCGTCTCGCTGTTTGCGTGCCTTCGGGTCGCCTCGGCCAGAGGCCTGGTCTGGCGTCGGTGGCGTGCTGGTGACATCCCCGGTCGCGGGATCGGCTTCGGTTTGCGGTGAGTTGATTCTCTACCTTCCCGGGTGTGCGGTCCCAGGGGCACCGCATTCTCGAGTGGAGGGACTCGTTGGCTATCGGGGATGTGGAGCTGTAGCTAAGAGGTTAGGGGTACGGCCTTTACGCTCCGGACATCACGCGGCCTGTAGGCGGGGGTGCGCAATGCCCATGCCCTGCACCCCGTGATGTCTCTATGTCTACGGTCCTGTAGTGATCGGATCAGGTTGGGTAGCTCGGTTTGGCTCCCTTTGGTTTTATCAGTTTATATGGCGCTTTGTCCCTTGGCGAGGCCTCGCATTGGGGGGATGGGGCGTGCCGAGTATTTATGGAACCGCGTCGGTGTTATCAGGATGGCGCATGGCCAAAGCGTTTCCAGGTCGTTCCCTTCCCGACCGGAGCAGCACGGGCCGAGGGCCCACGGCCTCCGGGCGTGGCTCGGGTGTCGGCGGTCGAGGAGCGGGAGTGAGTCTGAGCGGTGGGGTAGCGGGCAAAGGGCAGCGCATGTTGGGCGAGGCCGGGAGGGGCCTCGGGCAGGGCAGTCTAGCCCCCGTAGTTGGGACAGTAGGCAGAGGGGGCTAGGGTCCCTGGGATCCCACTTGTTTCTGGCTGCTCACGCGAGTTGGCACGTCGCATCCGGGACGGATTTGCGTTCATCGTTTGGGTTCGAGGTGATTTTCATGCGTGCTGGTCGCAGTCCCGCACCTTTTAGATCGGTTGAATTGACCCCAATCGGGTATCCGGTGGAAGCGATTGAGCGGGATGGGAAGGTGACTCGCAGCCCCGTAGGATGCACAGGCTCATTGATGTTGAGCACTATGCGGTCTTAGGTTGGGCCCGGGCAGACACCGGCACTTAGGCTGAGGGCTGCGATGCGAGATGCTTGGTGCAGTCTTTTGTACCGCGGTTGGCGTGCCGACTGCCCCCCTTATGCTGTTGGTTTGGCTGAGCAGTCTGTTGGGCTGGACTGCGACAGAGGAAGTGGTTTGGCTGCGCTATTAGCAATTTATACTGTACAGCAGTCCTGCTGAGGAGCGCAAGTCCTGCCGGGAAGCGCAAATGTGTCACCTCTTGCAATTGCTTGGGTTGGACAGGCGGTTATGCATCGGCAAACAGTACAGCTAACAGGTCATATAATGCTATTGAAAGGCGAGGCACATTGGCTTTGTCTTGGCTTGTTATAAGCTGTGCATTGGCAACAAACAATGAACACAGAAGATGGGCCTTCTCCCTTTCGAGGGCCTGGTCCGTCTCATCTCCTAGCAACATGACAAGTTCTGGAAACAGCAGCATGGTGCCTCGTCGTCCTGGCCGCCTCACGTGATGTAATTTAGGGGTAGTATTGCGGCACTTGGTGGAAAGGGGCGAACACAAGCAAGTGGTTATTAGGTCTTGGGGGCAGATTATTATTGCACGCGCTTAATTTGTGCCCTATAAGTCCGGTAGTTAACGTTGCGGAACCAGTACCCAGATTGCCTACATGTTAACTTTTATCCTCCCTCGGATGTGCTCGTTCGCAGTAATGGCGGCCGCATCGCACGTGAGGTGCATTTTTGGGGAATCGAACGCGGCGCTTGGCGGCAAATCAAGCAAAGGAATATGGCTTGGAGGTTCAAAGTAACGCTGCGATCTTACGGCGGGGCCGGTATCGGGCCCTGTCCTGCGGAGGCCTGATGGGGTGGGGGGGCGGTGAGGGCTGCGTCGCCCCCCCTCCCTCTCCTACCCACTTGCATTTATGGGGTTTCGACCGATGCGGCGATGCATGCGAGTTAGCGCTGGCATACAGAGGATGGCGCTGCAGCCAGTGCTGCCGCCAGAGCCGCTGCGGGGCCAGACCGGAGTCCCATCCTCGCCATTACAGTCTGAGGAGGCCTTGACGTGGTGTACGCTTAGGGTGCGTGCATGGGAATATCACTGCTGGCGGCCTCCCGCTGCGTGTCATGGAGTGTTTACTGTCTGTGTTTGATGTTGGGAAACAGTGCAGATGCGTGGTTCAAAGACCTGCGCGAACGGTACGATCCTTTACTGTTCAAGATGTTTGACGTCACGCCGCCAGTGGTTTACAGGTGTCTTGCGGCCAGTACAAACATGAGACAGCCTCCGTAAGTTTATAGACCGCGGGGGGCTGTTTTAGACAGTTCAAACACGGAACCCGAAATAATTATGCGGGTGTTGAAAAGTGGGCTACTTTCAAATTGAGTAGTACCGAGTGGAGGTATGGCTTTACTTTCTGTCTTAAAATTACTTGTCTTGCGGTCCATCTGCAGGGCCTCCACGGGGCGAATGTGTGGAAGCCAAAGTTTTACAAGGTCAGTGTCGGGTGCCACCTTGTTGTGGGAATCCTAGGCCCGAGGTGAACAAGTGAATGCCCTTTAGTTGCTTGGCAGTTCACCTGCAACTGCCCCGCACGACGAATGGCAAAAGGCCTAACTGCTTGTGTAAGGCTCTGGTGGTGGAGCGCGGGAAGGGCTAGGTTTGGGCAGGAATGGCTTGCGCCTGCATCTCACTGCGAAGTCCTCTTCGCGCGCTGAGTGGATCTGTGTGTGCGGGCGGCTTTTCAGGGTAGCCAGTGCAGTCTGGTCGCTTCATCAAGGAATATCTTCACCACTGGCTGGATCTAGCGTCGCCATAGCTCAGTCAAAGGGGACAGCATTACCTGGTCGCCTGCATGTGTAAGTTAGGAATGTGGCAATATTGGAGGAGAGACAGTCATGTGGCCAGGCCCTTCTCCGTCCCAGCCAATATCCAGGCCGTATGCAATGTGCATACTGCTTGGAGAGGGAGAGGGCAGTGATTTTATTAGGTTGTACTGGCACTTCTATGCTTGCGCCACCATGGGTGATCACATTCTGTCTTATTTACTTTAGGGAAGGAATGCTGCCTTGGTACAGATGGAGCAGAACGTTATTCTGCTGTGACCAGGAGGGCCCGGCGAGAAGGGAGGAATCTTTCTCGCAGGGGGGGGGTTGGCCTTCTTGAACAGCTCTGTGGTGGGGTGTCATGCGCCTGCTTGTGTTAGATGGTAAATGTGCAAGCGGACATGTTGCATCCTGTTGGTGTTAGATGGTAAATGTGCAAGCAGACATGTTGCAGCCAGTTTAACTTTTCTCCAAACTAGTCATGCCTCTAGTAACTCCCACTAGGGGGGGCACTTCTACCCACCGAACTACAGCCAGAAAAGGGAACAGGAGTTCACCTGAGGAGACTTAAACGTTCATGCCAACTGGGGTTCGCAACTCTGCCCTGGGTAGCAGAACGGGCGATTAAATGCTTTGGGACACAGCTCAAATGCATGTGGTTATCACTAGTAAAGATGAGTTTACGAGCAGGGTGACTGGTAAGGGGTGTGTCCCTGGGTCACGCAACTGGTGGTCACAAGGCTTAGGATAGGGGATCATTCCCACTGGCTGCACCAGTAGTCCTTGCTGTCCACGCAGCGTGAGGCAAATAGAAGCGGGGGTGCAACTGGATCTACATGCGCAACCGTGATGCTCTGAGCCAGGGGCACGCGCAGGGGATGCATCGCCATGGTTGGGAACAATTTTCGCATACCACATACTTTTCGGCCCGACTGGGGGCACATTTGTCAGAGGCTGCAAGATACCACTGATAACAATGTCATTCACATTAAGGGGGCCTAACTTACACAATATTGGGCACAATGCATTCATGACTCTTGGACAGGGGCAGGATCAGTGTGGAATATGTACTGTTTGGACTGTGCTGTTTGTCCTCTCTAATTTCAATGGCATTTATGAACGAATGAGGCCCCATCCACTGAGCGAAGGGTAGATGCACAGATAAGTGTAGTGTATTTGAAAATCACATGAAGGTACTACTTCCTTGGCTAAGTCTGATCAGTTCAGAATGGTGGAATTTTGATATTCTTACACTTAGCCACACATGTTGCTTAATTACCTGTTGCAACTACCAAACAGCGACAAAGACAATAGTCTTGGCTGGCCACAGCTCCTAGGGGACAGCATGAGTACCCACATGGGGAGAATGGTAGAAGACTTGTCGGGTCCTCATTGGGGGTGCATGGAGGACTTTTTATGAAGATCGGCAGATCAGTATGTGTGACACACAATTGGTTTTGCACACAGTAGGGGGGCAAACATTTTTCTCCCCGTCTAGTTAGGCACGGGGTACGCACTTGTCAAATTTGTACCTTGTTTAAACCCACAAGGTGAGAAAGTCAAGTCTGGACTTACGAAAGTGCGGCAAGTTAAATGCCACTTGATTTTCTGTGTCCTACTATCTAGTGCTTGGTCGGGTGTTGCTTCCCCGTACCAATCTGTCTAACAGATTTCCGCAATAGGAATAAGAACGCTCTGTGCTACCTTAACAGCAGTATCTGTTTGACAAATGCTTCATTAGAAGAAGAGATTGGTGGGTTAAGGCGTGCACTGCAAGGATCGGTGGGTAACCACCAAAAGTTTGCTTACAAGGTCTGTAAAGTTGAGACGAGGGGTCATTTCTTCTGCAAAGCACTGGGCATAATCTATAGGTCACTATTTTGCATACTAGTACATTTCCATGGTGTTCTTGCATTTGGCATAGAGATCGATGGTAATCCCCAGGTCAAAGATCCTTTCCAAGTGTCCGCCCCATGCGGCAAGGACAGGAAACAAACACATGGAGAGCCAATGGGTTGGGACATTGCACAATACTAATAATGAAATATCAGTTACTTCGGCAAGCCCGAGCGCAAACAATCGTAACATAATTTGGCCACGGCTCCGCCAGCTGATTCCTTCATATATGTCGCACCGCTCATACGGGGCAGGAGATGTACCCATCAAATTAGCTACTGCGTCACATTACTAGTAGTAGCAGCCTGGGGAGTCTGGGGGCACAAACACCACAGAGCAACCTGAGCAGGCTAATCTGAGGTAAGATAGGAGGCATTCATGGCAAGTACGGGGGCCTAGCGCCTCGATTGGTTGAGCCTTGTACACCATAGTGGGATAGTCACTAGCGTGAAACAGGCTGTTAGGTAGGCCTTGCCAGGATATCGACACACACATCATACAAACTGGTACCCCTATAAAGGACTTTGCCTGAAACCACAGGCTGGGGGGTACATTTGACCAATAACTCTCTTCGAGATCCTCAGAGTTGGGCCAACAAGGTTTATAGTATGAAAAGGCTACATTGGTTTAAGTAAAGTTGGCATGTTTCCAGGCGGTGGCAGGTAGCTGACTGGCGCTAGGAGGGGACATCAGCCGGGAAGCACAGCAGTTATACATCGCAGGTAGAAGGGAGAACCTATTTACTGTCTCTGGCTGACAGCTCGCCCATTACAAAGGTTCAGGTTGAACAGGTAATGTAGGCATTCCTTACTATGCCAGGCAATGTGGGTCATGGCAAGCGCTTGGCAGTCGCAACTGCAGCTTACAGGGCGGGCATGCAAGCGGAAGCGCATCACGCAGGTGGGGACGATGCCCTGTTTTCAGCTACCTCCAGCCTGGCTTCCTTCGGGGCCCTGAGAACCAGCGGGCTGAGGGCAAGGTCCGAAACAGACTCTTCGGGGTGGCATTAAAGGGACAGGATGAGCGCATCCTGCAGGCGGGACAATGGGAATCCCAATGTTTGAAAGGTACTCTCACCCTCAGCCACCCAGGGAGTGGCCGGAAGGCAGGTTAAGAGTAGTATGTACAGGCAAATTTGGAAGATACCACGGGCACCCCGGTGATGCACCAGAGGTAATGGGGAGGGGGCAGGTACAATCCCACTGCTGGTGCAGTACATGGGTATCAGCTTAAACCCAACGAATCTGGAGGAATAGTCAAGAAAGGGTGTTGAAGCACAGGCTTAGTCAACCTTGAAGGTGAGGCGCAGATTGCACGCGGTGCACAATGCTATGTGGTCTGTCATAGTTGTATTATCAAGTAGTAAGGCAGACTGATGGGTCAAGCCAACAGAGACGGTAGATAGCCAAGCGCCGGCATTCCCGCCATCACAGCACCTGAGGATTAAGTTGTCAAACTCAAAGTGTGTTGGGGCTACAAAGCTTAGCCATATACCGGGTTGCAGCACAGAGGCTCATTTATGGGACACCCGGCATCCCAACAAGTCTCGAAAGGGCTGATGATCTGCATCTATCGTTTTCATCATCTCTGTAGCTTTTCCACCGTCTGGTCTACTACCTGGTACCCACCAGAATAGGTCTGGCAAAGGGCAGGGTCCAAGGTATGGGTGATGGGCCATCCATGCGTGCTGAGAGTGGCACGATGGGCGGAAAGCAGGAGTTGGAGGCATGGGTTTCCTCACACAGATAATGTGGATGGGGTTCCCAGGCATGCACTGTAACAGCTTGCCAAGATGCTGCAGCACAGACTAAGGGGGGGTGTCTCCCCTCCTCACTTTCTGGTATTCAACAGGAAGGCTAAGAATAGGCAGTGGGGGGCAGCGTATCGGGTACATTGGGTGCAAGCTTGATTAGGTATAGGATGGGTGCAGTGCTCATTAAGGGTGTTAGCAACTTGGCATTTCGTTATTTTGCCAGGATCAAGGATCTGGGTGAATGGCCTTCCGTGCGTCTCGAGTGGCGCGAGGGGCGGAATTCAAGAAATGGAGGCATGGGGTTCCTCCACTAATTTATCTTGGTTGGGGGTCCCAGCCATGTGCTGGGACAGCTTGCGGAAGCAGCTGCGGCTCAGACTAAGGGGGTTGCCTCCACGTCCACATGGTGTTTGGTAGAGGTTAGGGACCACCTGGCGGGGTGCGCGAGGACTAGTCTACCTGTCTAGAGTGGGCATGGACTTGTCTTGTGTTGCCTAGCCGTGGCAATGAGCAGACTCTCTGGGGGAAGAGGGACCTGTTGCAAGAGAGGGAGTCCTCCAATTGTAAGATGCAACCATTGGGGGCATGTGAGTTATGGTGGTCAGATAGCCCCCCGTTTAGTGTGGCGAGGAGCCCGGTCAAGGGAGGCCTGGGAAACCTCGCGCAGGAGAGTTGACAGTGCCAGGCGTAAATTCACAAACTGGGTTTGGCTTTATAAGGTATGGTTTGCTTGCCAAATCCACAGGGAGTTTGGTAGAAGATGGGGTTTCACCTGTCTAGAGTGGGCATGGACTTGTTTTGCTGGACTGGGGAGAGGCCCTGGAATCAGCAGGATGTAGGGAAAGATACCTACCTTGGGACACTATGTGTCATTTGAGCAACCAGCTGGGGGCATGTGAACTGGGGTGGTCCGAAATTTTACCTCGCCCAGTTTGGCAAGGAGCCCGATCTGGAGACGCAATTGAGATATCACGTAGGAGAGTGAACAGCGCCATGCGTAAATTCACGGAACAAAGGGGATTTGGCTTCATCAGGCATGGTTTACTTCATGCCAAGTCTACTGGATGTTGGGAAGTGGATGGGATTCACCTCTCAAGGGTAGGCATGGACCTATTTTTGCTGGACCTTGGGGAGGCCTTGGAAGCAACAGGCTGTAGGTAGGAATATCTGACTTGGTGGGGGGCCCTGGTGGTGACGGTGGCCACCCCCAGAGCTGTGAAGGAGTTACAGGGCGATCCAGAGTCTGCAAGGTACAGAAGGGTACTATATTGCAGCAGCACAACAGGGTGCTAAGCCAAGGATACCCAGGGATGTCTTAGCGTGTCCCCTGGAAGAACTACGGCGCCCCGTTAGCCTACAGGCGGTTGTGGGTCTGAGCAACCGGGGCTGCCTGGAACGCTCCGCCCACCTGTGGGGGGGCGTGAGTAAGGGAGTGGACTGGGGGTCCACTGAGGGGAGAGGTGGCCTCTCCTAATAATTGGTAACCACCGGTTGGCGACAGCCACGGTGCAATTTGGCTCATTAGGCGGGCAGGCGGCATAGGGGCTGGCCTGCCCTGGGATCGTCAGTAAGATAACCCACCATGTTGGCATATTGGTTATGCAAATAAACCTGCAGCAAAATTCCTCCACTAAAAAGGTGTCGTGTGGTTTATTTATGTATGTCACTGTATGAGAACTGAGTGTTGCCGATATTGGCACTATGCCAAGGCTGCCCGGGGGGCCACGTAGGGGACCCTCCAACAGGGCGGCCGCCTTAGTGCCACAGGAAGGCACAGAAGTCTGCAGACTAGGCTCCCTGGGCGAGGTACCAGGGGGTCGGCTGGCCACGTCACTTCCGGCCGTGGGAGGGGGACAGGGGTACAAAAGCCTTCCCCCGCCCACTGGAGGGTCTCTTGACCGCTGCCCGTCTCGCTGTTTCCCGCCCTACCGCTTACCCTGCGGACGGCCAAAGGGTGGTACGGGGAAGGGAAGAATCTAACGTATTGTTTTGTGTTGCAGGAGGAGTTACAGGGCGATCCAGAGTCTGCAAGGTACAGAAGGGTACTATATTGCAGCAGCACAACAGGGTGCTAAGCCAAGGATACCCAGGGATGTCTTAGCGTGTCCCCTGGAAGAACTACGGCGCCCCGTTAGCCTACAGGCGGTTGTGGGTCTGAGCAACCAGGGGCTGCCTGGAACGCTCCGCCCACCTGTGGGGGGCGTGAGTAAGGGAGTGGACTGGCGGTCCACTGAGGGAGAGGTGGCCTCTCCCAATAATTGGTAACCACCGGTTGGCGACGGCCACGGTGCAATTTGGCTCATCAGGCGGGCAGGCGGCATAGGGGCTGGCCTGCCCTGGGATCGCCCGTAAGATAACCCACCATGTTGGCATATTGGTTATGCAAATAAACCTGCAGCAAAATTTCTCCACTAAAAGGTGTCGTGTGGTTTATTTATGTATGTCACTGTATGAGAACTGAGTGTTGCCGATATTGGCACTATGCAGGGTGCACTGCTCACACGCTTCTGCAGCAGGCTCAGGACGTATCGCACTAGCTTGTTTTTTCAAAATGTACCGACACCTTAGAGCCTCGTGACACCGCTTCACTGAGCCACCTGGAGGCCCTTCTGTCCTGCCAGGAACTGAACATTGAAGCAGCAAACAGCACCGCGGCCCCGTCCGAAGGAGCAGCTCCGCGGCACGAACGGCCGCTGGAGTGAGCAGCACTCGGCCGGTGACCTTCTGCCCCGAGGAAAGCTGCGAAAACGCGTACAAATTCCTGATTTATTGCCTTGTTTGGGAGGCACGGCTGACTCAGCACGTCTGCTCTCGGTCCCCAGTCCAGTGTGGGGTGACTGCAGCCTCGGACGGAGGAAAGGCCACGTTGACCTGCCACGACTCCTGCCTGAGATGTGTAGCTTTTAGACACATCTCTACGTCCGACCCACAGCTAAAACAAACTGCCCCCTCCTCACACACACACCCCCTTACCCGCCTGCTCCGCACTCCCTGAGGGGCGCGGAGCCTTCTTTTCTCTGGGCTAAGGCAGACTTTTCAAGGAAGACCCCACACGGAAGAGAGCCAGCAGGCATCGGGGCAGGCTGGTGCGGCTCGGGGGCTGGGAGCTTCGAGGCACCTGACATGTGACTGACACCAGTGGACTGTCCGGAAGTCTCCTCAATCCACAGCGACTCTTAGTGCCAGGCTCACACAGTGCGGTGACCAGTATGACGCACTGTAAGTCCCGGCTCCCCCACTGACACTTACACTGGTTCTGGACAATGCGGGCTGACCGACACGTCCCCGCAGGGGACCCTCATAAGAGGGCGGCCCCTTTAGTGCCACAGGATGGCACACTGGACAGCCTAGTGTCCGGTGACCCCTTCGGGGTCCCGTGCGTCACTTCCGGCTGAGGTGGGGGAAGGGGAGAGGTATATATGCCTCCCCTGCCCATCTGGCGGCCTCTTTGTCCCTCACCCTGACGCCGTTTGGTCGTGGTGCTGGTCTCCCGGGATCGCCGTCGGGAACGCTCGTCGCTGAGACTGGTGAGTGTAGGCCCTGCCCTGCCCTGGGCATTTCATGGGTCCTCACAGCAGTCCTGGTGCTGCCCGGAGAGCGGCCCGAAATCGGGTCGGGGGCAGAATGGAAGGGGATATTTTCCCCCGGCCTTCCTAGAGCAGGCGATCTTTTCCCCGTACCCCAGGCCGTGCTTTAAATACGGGGGCGACCAGCATCAAGGGTCCGAGCGAGCACCCCCGCCCCCTCTCCGTACCAGTATAATGGCCATTGGCGCGTACCACGACAACGGGGGCCATCGCCCACGTGGGCTCTTAGGCCTGAGGGGTCCGTTCACGTAAGGGGCAGGGGGGGGCAGCTAGCGCTATTATGGCCTCCGCTGCCGACGCTGCACCTGATTGACAGGGTCCAATTCCCAGTAGCCTGACCGGCCCGTGTTCCCAGGCCACTACGGTCCGCTTTTCAGGGCGGGCCCGGGGTGCCGCGCAGGCTCCCCCATCCCCCTGCCTGGGATCCAGGTCGGCGGAGGAGCATATACCCTGCTTTCATTGCCCCCTCCCCTGGCCGGGGTTGGCATAGGGCAAACAGGGGTGGGGGCTAAGGGTGGAAGGATGCGGCCGTGCGGGATACAGTGTGGGTTTGTGCGGGGGTGGGGGGAACCAGCGCAGGTTTCCTACTCCTCTCCGTTTCCAACCAGGTGTCTGGGCGCGAGGCAAGCCTGCCCATAGCCGCCAGACCATTTCCTCTTCACCCCGCTCGCCTCCGACACACCGTCGTCTGCCCCTGCACAAGTGACCCGGTCCGACTGGAGGCCGTGCTTTGCTGCAGCCGGGGCTTGAGGCGGCATGTGTCGAAGGGGAATAGCTAGACCAGTGGGTAAACAGCGCCGCGCCGTCCTGCACCGGAGTGTCCTAGCAATGCCTGGCCGGAACAGCCTCCGGGCCTGAGACCAGGTGCGGCCACTAAAGTGGAAAGGCAACCCGCGGGGGGGGCGTGGCCTGTGTCTGGGACCCTGTAGTGCCTGCGGCGGGGGGCGCTGACTTGCGGGCTGTGCTTGTCCACCGGGCGAGTTTTCACCCCTTGTATTGATTCGCCAGCTTCACCTCACCCCTGGGGACCTGGGTTTCGAGTCGCGGCACCGACCCTCAAAGTCCTGTGATTCTGGACAAATCTCTTTGAGAGGATGTTACTGGTTACTCGAATGTGGATGCAATGTAGGACACAGCTATACACAGGTCGGGCGGCATACCGGCCGAAGCCTGAGCACGTGTGTTTGCCATGCCCTCAACTACATGCGAGGGGCTGGGCCCAAGCAGGCGGCGCAGGCACCGTTCCCTCAGAGGGGATACCGCAGGGTAGGCCCTGCATAATAGGATGGGGCAGGAGGAGGCAGCATGGTACTACATCAGCTTGGCTGTAACTCTGATCCCCAGACAGCATGTTTTCGCGGACACTGTGGTGTCTCCATGACTATGCTCACCGTCCCTGGCTCGACCCAAAACGGCCCGGTGGCGCCGACCGCAGACGGGTACCAGGGTTGGACCTTGGGTAGTCGAGTTCTAGGGAACAGGGGAGGGGATAGGAAGTTTTTTCAATATTATACACAAGCCGTAGTTGCGGCTTATTTATCTTATGCAACTAACAAACATTGACAAAGTCAATAGTCCCGACTTTTGTACGAATGAGGCTAGCGGTGTTTTGGCCACCGGGTGGCACTGCCGCATTGTTTTACATTCGGCATATGCCTCTCAATTCAGTTCTACAGTCTGTTATCATAATTTTATAGTGCGTGTGTTGCACAGTGGTGACAAAGTAGATCTGCAGAAATTAATGTATTGTCAGAGGGGACGCAGACTATTGGCACAAAGAATTACAGTTGATTTACTCTTCCCTCATCTTGCAAGAGTAGAAGTCCGGATCCTCGCCTTGGTTTTTCCGGATATGCAAGCAAAACACGTTTTATGTGGCAGCGGGCTGCAGCCGTAATTATGTTTATCAACATCATTAGAAGAGCGTAAATGTCCGGACACGATGTTACAGTAGCAGAGTATGTATATGTGTGTATCCCGTCTCCCGGGATATTGTGGCCAGGGCTACGCGGGTCTAGGGCCCTCGGACTGGTTGGGATCGGGTTAGGTTGCCAGATGCCATGGGCACCCAACCAAAGTGATATTGATTCCACCAACGCATGCGCATTCAAGGGTTGCTGAGGTTCTCGTCGGGGCATGGTGGGTCAGGCCTCCAGCGCACATTTTATTTGGATTTATTAAGCAGTTACTTAGCGCAAACTTCTTCATTTAACTGGCATTAAATTGCAGCCTCGTTTGCTTAAATCCACAAATGTGCAAATTCCGAGGCCGGCTAATGGTCTCACGGGGACAGGCTGTCTGCCAGAAGTTCAGTTTACCTGATTTAATCGCCCTGGGTTGGCATCCACTCCAAAACCGGTGTATGACCCTTGGCCACTGGTCAGATACGGACGGCCAACTCATCCTTGCAGTAGGGAGGGTGATCCTCGCAGAAGGGAGTGTGGCTGAGCGGTCTAAGCCGCCGGATTAAAGCCTCAGCCTCTCCGGAGGCGTGGGTTCGGATCCCTCTGCTACAGATGACTTTTCAGCCGTGCGTCATCTGTTTCCCAGGCGTCTCCGGTTTTGTTCCCTACAATGGTTTTGCACATGGCTTGGGAGTCTCTTCCGGCATGGGTGCGGTGACTCCGGTGAATTTTGTTTGGCTTATTGTTGACGCCAGTGTGGTGCCGGGGGAGTGGTCTCGCCCGGCTGCCCCCCTCTGCCCATGGGGCGCCTAGCTCCAACGGTCAGCATGCCGGAGCTCGACGTGGGAAGGGTGGCGGTGCATCCCCTGGTGCATCTAAGAGTTGTGTTGGGATACAACACACCTAATCTTGCCCGCTTTGTCCTCGGCTCCAAGTAGTGGCAGATTGCACAACGATCTAGTTCTGTTTTCATTAACAGTACACTGCAAACTTTGCACTTAGGTCTTAGTGGCTGGCATGGGTTAGTGAGCACTCGGGGTAGTGTGCTGTTGGTAATTTTATATGGCACATCCTACTGTCAATATGTGCGCGCAGTGCCCCACCAGTGTTAAACCTGTTATGTGTCAGTTGCAATTGGGCCAACCCGTGGGAGGTCACCTCAGCAGGTTGGCCGAGGCTCGAGCCCTACCATTACACACAAGCTAATTTTGCTTGGCTCTGCGGTTCGACTCGTAGAGCCAGCCTCGATTGGCACATAGGATGATTTGTCATCTCGCAGGCGCTGCCTTTGTACGCTGTGTTCGCGGGGAGAGCGGTTAACAGGCACTTGCCTCTACACCTAGGGAGCGCTGAAAACAGGCGCTGTCAAGGCTAGCCCACTAGGCGCTACGGGGGGAGCAACCTGAGCAGCAGGTTTGCTGTTGTAGGCTTGCACAGGGGGCATCTAGGATGATTTGAGCAGGTGACGCCTTTCTTTGTGCGCGATGACTCAAATTGTGTTCCCTTACTGGTGGTGCCCTCGTCTGATGGGGTCTCTGTTCCGGCGCCACGGCAAGCAGAGGGAGAGGTGGGCCAGAGACATGTTAATTCATGGGCAATGAAGGATCGGGCCCAGGGCCCCGGCCTTCGAAGGGGCCCCCCCTGATCGAGACAACTCTGTTCTGCAGAGTCTTGTCCCGACTGCCTAGATATTTCTTTAACGGATTGTTTTAATTTCTGTTGCCCAGAATGCAATTTTAACGTGGGCGATGTGTGAGAAGATATTGGTTATCTTGCAGAGTAATATTGTGTGCTTCGTACAACATCCAGAACAGTATCTAAACATCACAGGACCTCCATAATGAGGGATTGGGGGTCATATATTATTGGCAGTAATATTAGGGATCTGCTGCGGAGTTCCAATGGTGAAAATACGAGTCACTATCCCTGAATATTGACGCAAACACACAATTAGAACACATGGGCCAGCAGGCAGGGAAGATTTCGGCAATAGGAGGAGCAGGCTTGTTAACATATACTTTGTTTCGATCTGAAGGAATACATGTGCGAACATGAACTGTCGGTTTTAACACTGACCACATTTACACAAGTTGTATCACAGCATCGCCAGTTTCTTACACTCAGGGCCATTGGCATTATGCTGATGCGGCAGCAATTTGCACAGATCTTTGGGCCTGCATTAGCCACACATACCTCCTCCAGTCTGACCCACACCAAGACCATTCAGCTCTGGCTCCACCTTGGGTCTGGCTGTTTCAATAAAGCCTGAAACTTGTTTAATCTCATTGGACACATGTTGACACGTTAAGGGTCATGTAGTGTTGTGTCTTGCAGGAGGGCCTGCGATTGGTTTGGCTGGTTTTACTTGAAGGGTCCGGTTGTGGTCAGGCAAAAACATCAGTCTAAAACACATCAACAGGGGTTCATACGCAGTGGAGGGCCCTTGGCGAGGTGCACTGGTAATGTTTTCCCTTAGACAGTATTTTTTAGTGGTTATACAGGTACTAAGGTGGGGATACCTGTGGCAGTATTTCCATGCCTGGAAGTACTTAGTGAGGAAGTAATAGTGTCCCAAGTTGCGCATCATGATATATAATTTTTGTATAGGGTGCTTGTTAAAAACTTCCTTCGGTCCAACGGGTGCCAGGCAAACGGGGACGACTTGTACAAGAGACGAACATGAGTAGTTACTCAACACGGTGTGTTAGAAGGGATATTGTCGAAGCAGAACTCAAACTAGCCTTAAACGCATGATGGAGACAATTAGTGGCATGCCTAAAGCGGTAAACCTTGTGTTAAAGGGATGGCATGCCAAGGGAGAGATCTTCCATACTTCACGGGATCCACTCAATCCAACACGCCTAAAGTAAGCGGAGAATGCCCGAGTGATTTGTTGGACCTGTTATTACAGGACTCGTAGCAGGACTCTCCAAGAGAGGGTATTTTCAGTTGCATCTGACAGCTCGACTGTTACCTTGGTTCAGGTAGAGCAGATATTGAGGCATCATTACAGTGTAAGGCATTGCGGGTTATGGCAAGCCATCTGTAGTCACTATTCCTGGATGGGCAGCGTCTGCAGCTTGCAAGTGGGACTGGGTATCCCAAAGTTTAACGGTACTTCACTTCGTAAGCCACCCAGGGAGAGAATCATGTGCAGGGTGATTTATGAGTTGCCGAGGGCAACCCTGTGAGGCCAATATCACAGTGTTAGAGTTGTTCCCGATTGTGGTGGCATTCCACTTGTGGCCTGCAGTGCTGGCGGCTAAGAGGGTCCTCTTGTGGTCTGACAATCGGGCGGTAGTGCAGGCCATTAACTCCCAATCAGCGAGTTGCCCCCTGGTTTTGTGCCTCTTGAGGGAGTTGGTGCGGGCGTGTCTGTACAATAATGTTGAATGCAGGGCGCGACACATTCAGGGTGTGCAGAACACAGCGGCTGATGCTCTCTCTCGTTTTCAGTGGCACCGGTTCCGGGAGGCGTGGCCAAGAGCGAGAGAGGAGGGGACCCCTTTTCCGGCACACCTTTGGTTCCTGTTGAAGTGGAAAATAGTCTGAGGGGGCTGGGTGAGCTATCCCTAGCGCACAGGACAAATAAGAGATATAGGTCCTGCGTTCAAAAATTTTGTTCAGTGGTGGGAGCCTGGGAAGAAGGTGGGTCTTCCTTAGAAAGCAGAGTACAGTCTTGCATATTGTGGGCTAAAGACAACGGGAAGAGTCATTCTTGTATTTCGGGCCATCTTGCAGCAATCAGCCACCACGCTAGACTAAGGGGCCAGCCAGATCCCACCAAATCCTTTTTGATCAGAGCTGCATTAAAAGGGTGGGCCAGGAGCGAACCAAAGGCACTGGACAATAGGTCCCCCATAGACTTTGAGACACCCAGGGGATGCTAGATTGGATGCACAAGGCTACTCACTCAGCTTTTGAGTCGGCATTGTTTGCTGCCACGTACAGCCTGGCTTTCTTCGGGGCACTTAGAATTAGTGAGTTGGTGGCCAGAGCCAAGAATGACAGGTCTGGGGTGGCATTGAAAGTACAAGATGCAGTGCTCTCAGGGGATTCCCTCAAAATAACGCTAAGAAGGTCTAAGACGGATCAGTGCGGGGAGGGAAGGGTGTTCTGGCTGCACAGTCTGGGTGATGGCAGGTATTGCCCAGTCAGTCTGTTCGCAGCCTATCTGGCCCGGCGCCCGCCAGCAGACGGTTACCTTTTTCTACATGCAGACGGCACGCCCCTTACAAAGTACCAGGTGGAACACATTATGCACGCGTGCCTGGCGCTGTCTGGCAACAAGGACCCTAGCAAGCATTTCTGCAGCCACTCTTTCCGCATAGGGGCAGCAACTACAGCGTTTAAGGAAGGCTTGCCAGCAGAGGGTATCAAACAGGTGGGGCGTTGGGAATCCCACTGTTTCTAGAGATACATACGGCCATGAGCCCACGAACTTTAATATTCGTTCAGCAGCCGGGTCCTGGCGACTGGCAGAAGTGTGTTGTTAAGTGAATTTTCGGTTTGCAATTTTGTATGGCCATGAGCCACGAAATTTAATTTGCTTGCAGCAACCGGTTACTGGCAGCAGTGTGTTGTGTAGTGTATTTTACTGTTTGCATTTTGGCGTGCTGTGTTGTCAATAAACGTTTTGCAACATCACATTTCTTTATTTGCCAGGAACAAAGGTCTGGGTGATTGGCCACTCTGGCGTCTGCAGATTGGCACAGTGGGCTGAAAGCAGGAAGTGGAGGCATGGCTTTTCCAACACCGAGATAACTTGGCTGGGGTACCCGGGCATGCGATGGAATGGGTTGTTGGGCAAACTACAGCAGAAACTGGGGGGAGTCACCCGTCCCCCCAACGTGCTAGTTATACACCTGGGGGGTAACGACCTGATGGCCCTGGGCAAAAGGACATTGCTTCAAAACATGAAGGCCACAATTTGCAAATTAAGCAACCAGTTAGGGACATGTGAACTGTGGTGGTCCGAGATCACTCCCCGGCTCATGTGGCAGGGAGCCCGACCAGGGGAAGCAATGGAGGCTGCGCGCAGGAGAGTCAATAGCGCAATGCGTAAATTCACCGAACAAATGGGGTTTGGCTTCATAAGACACGGGTTGCTTCATGCCAAATCCACAGGGTGTTTCGAGGACGATGGGGTACATCTCTCCAGAATAGGCATGGACTTGTTCCTCCTGGATCTAGGGGAGGCCCTGGAAGTAGCGGGATGTAAGTAGGAGCGCCGGCCTTGGTGGGGGGCCCTGGCTGCGACGGTCGCCACACCCAGGGCTGTGGCGGAGTTACAGGGCGATCCAGAGGCGGAAAGGTACTCAGGGGTACCCTCTTCAGGAGCACAAAGGGTGTTGAGGCCAAATATCCCCAGGAAGTCTGTGCGGTGGACCCTGCGGTGCGATGGCGCCCCGTCTGTCCTACGGGCGGTTGGAAACCTGTACAACCGGGGGTCGCTTGAACGCTCCGCCCCTCGTAGGGGGCGTGAGTAATAGGGTGGACCGATGGTTCACCGGAAGTGGGAGGGGCTATCCCCTCACCACAACCGCTAAGCACCGATTGGCTAAGGCCACGATGCAAGTTGGCCCATCAGGTGGTAGGCCACGAGGGGCGGCTTGCCTTTGGATCGCCTGTAAGATAACCCACCATGTTGGCATATTTGGTATGCTAATAAACCTGCAGCAATTTTTTCCCACCAAAAAGTTGTCTTGTCTGCTTATTGATGTTACATGTATGTTGCTGCGGGAGGGCTGGTGAGTGTGGCCGATATTGGCACTATGCGGGCTGACCGACACGTCCCCGCAGGGGACCCTCATAAGAGGGCGGCCCCTTTAGTGCCACAGGATGGCACACTGGACAGCCTAGTGTCCGGTGACCCCTTCGGGGTCCCGTGCATCACTTCCGGCCGAGGTGGGGGAAGGGGAGAGGTATATATGCCTCCCCTGCCCACCTGGCGGCCTCTTTGTCCCTCACCCTGACGCCGTTTCCCTCCCTACCGCTTACCCGGCGTAATCAGGGTGGGGGGGAAGGTTCTTCTAATCCTCTTTATTTGTGTTGCAGGCGGAGTTACAGGGCGATCCAGAGGCGGAAAGGTACTCAGGGGTACCCTCTTCAGGAGCACAAAGGGTGCTGAGGCCTAATATCCCCAGGAAGTCTGTGCGGTGGACCCTGGGGTGCGACGGCGCCCCGTCTGTCCTACGGGCGGTTGGAAACCTGTACAACCGGGGATCGCTTGAACGCTCCGCCCCTTGTAGGGGGGGCGTGAGTAATAGGGTGGACCGATGGTTCACCGGAAGTGGGAGGGGCTATCCCCTCACCACAACCGCTAAGCACCGATTGGCTAAGGCCACGATGCAAGTTGGCCCATCAGGTGGTAGGCCGCGAGGGGCGGCTTGCCTTTGGATCGCCTGTAAGATAACCGACCATGTTGGCATATTTGGTATGCTAATAAACCTGCAGCAATTTTTTCCCACCAAAAAGTTGTCTTGTCTGCTTATTGATGTTACATGTATGTTGCTGCGGGAGGGCTGGTGAGTGTGGCCGATATTGGCACTATTTGCTCTGCGCGAACCGGCGGGTCAGATTCTCACTGTGGACTTTGAGGGGTTAAATGAAGAAACCATAACTCGTTCCCTGTCAGGTATCATCACTAATCAGGATTCCAGGTTGTAGTTTAACCTGGTCCCGGTAGGTTGGGGTTTGTGAATCTCGCACTATTTTCCCATCACCACTCTCTCCGCAGGAGCAGCGCATACAAAGCTCCCAAAGACTACTATAGCCATAGCCAATTTAGGAAAATATGGCTATGTCTTAAAGCGCTTTAAGGCACATTAATTGCCCAGTGCTACGCTACATAGATATAAAAAAAATGAATTGCATAGGGCTGGTGAAATCTTGTCAGAGAGTTCAGGTCGTGTCTCTCTTCTGATGGGTCTAGGCAGTGTGGACCCTCGCCGCACAACTGCAGCAGAGGGCATTAACACATTATATTTGCACTGTAGGTTTTAAACAAAACATGACCGAACCGATTTTCCATCTTCAACAGTGTTGGGAGGGGTGTGGACTGTGGAGTGGGCCACGGGGCTCCATCAAGGAGGGACACCGGCTTACCTTACGGCCTTGTTAGTTCTCGATTGGAAGGAGTGCGCATGTGCAGAAGGACATCCGGCAACACTTTGCGGGCGTGACGCCAGTGTCCCGCCCACTCTCTAGGTGGACTTTTGAACTGTACAATCTAGGGATGTCACTGTTCCTCGCCGAGAGGAACAGATCATATGTTAAATGCTTTATGTGTTTCTGTGGAGCACCTTGCAGTAGTCACATTTATAGCAGGGTGTTTGAGACTTGTGACTTGACTGTCCAAGGCAAACATCTATTTTTTATTAATGCACGTAACAAATGGGCCTTTAGACAGGAAAAAAAAGGATATTTTCTTAAGAAACCATTTTGGAGCAATGACAGAGCACGAGGCCTCTTGCGCTAACTGCATTTAGAGCTGAACGTACACTGTGCGCGTTTGCACAGTGGTGAAGGGAGGGGGCGGGGCCTGATGTGACATGTGTGTACTTATGCAATCACTCCGCTAAAACCCAAGCACTTATAAATTCACCATGCACTCTTCTTGCAGCACTCTAATCATCCAGTCACTACCCATGCACTCATGCAATGACCCATGCACTAACTCATGCACTGCTGCAATACCCTGAGCAGTACCCATGCAGTCCAGCCATCGCTCTGTCACTACCCATGCACTCCTCCAATCACCCAGCGTGCACCATGTACTTATCCAATCACTCCGCCAAAACCCAGGACCTTATAAATTCACCATGCACTGTCCTTGCAGTACTCTAATCACCCAGTAACTACTCATGTACTCATGCAATGACCCAGGCACTAACTCATGGCAAATACAGAGGAGGTCATGCTAATTACAGGGGTACCCCAACGCATAGTGTTCCCTAGTGTATGTAGGTGTTTTCACTGTATTCTAAGTGTCTTTTAGCATAGCACTGGCTCCGGTCCTCGTTATTCAGAGTCAGTTACCACCAGTACCCGTCAGTAAAACGTTGGGGGCACAGGAGGACTTTCTGCTCCTCTGTTGGTTCTTTCTGCACATCTCTTGCTTCTTCCTGCACTTTTCTTCATCTTTCTGGACTTCTGTTGCCTCTTTCTCCATTTGTCTTGCTTCTTTCTGCGCTTTTCTTCCTCTTTCTTCACATGTCCTAACTTTGTAGGCATAGTTAGAAATTAGCATTTAAAAAACCATTGAAATTCACTGAAAAAACCATAGGTTTCAGGCACGTTATAGTTAGAAATTAGCATTTAAAAACCTTAGAAATTCACTGAAAAAACCATAGGTTTCAGGGACGTTATAGTTAGTTGGACATTTCACTCATACAAAACCATAGAAATTCCCCGTTATAGTTAGTTCAGCTAACTATAACTCGCGCCCCGCAATGCACTGCTGATGACGTCACATATTACATCATTCATGACATGGTCAGTGACATCACTGATGACATCACTGATGACATCTCAAATGACATCACTGATGACATCACTGATGACATCATCCACGTCAAAATCTGATGCACCTCCTCACACTCTAATATAACCTTTGATACACCCACTGTAAAATACAGACTACCATTCTCGAAAGCATTGACACACCAATACCAGTTACTACATACGCACTCACTGATCCCTAGGTCTACACACAGATCCACTCATTCACCCATACAATCACTCATACATACAGTCACTCATCAATACAACACTATCATATGCACTCATACACCTATACAGACACTCTCACACCGCCACCCATCCATGGAGTTACTCACACACCTAGTCAGTCATGCAAAGAATCAATCACACTCCCATTTCCTCACCTATACAGTTATACACACACCACCTCACTTATTCAAACATATACTAACACATACTTACTCTCTTATACAATTACTGATACAAGTACACACTCATCCATACAGCCACTCTCACAATCACTGACTCTCACGTATAGTCATTTATATACTCCAACTCTGACATACATTGCCTTTTACATATGTAGTTACTTGGACATGTACACTGAGACGTCCAATCTCTCACCAACACACCCATACACACACTCACCCGCCCATACAGCTGTTTACACATGCACTCTTGAACCCATACACCCAGTGAATCAACCACTCACACATCTATGCACAGAGTCACACACCTCCCAGTCACCCACACACACACTCAGTCTCCCATACAAATACTCAGGCAACCAATCAATAACCCATATAGACACTCATGTAGCTACTGACCAACACATGCAGCAGCTTACACAACAACAGACATACTGATGCACACATTCAGACAGTTTAGTCACTAACCCATGCATTCAGTAAGACACATTTAATCACTCACTTATACAGTCAGTCACGCACCTACTAAATCCTTCCTCCAGACACTTATACACCCACTCATTCTTCAATACACCATGGCATATATATAAAACATATTTAAACTTTACAGAAACACACAGTCACTGGATGATGTCATCAGTGATGTCATCTGAGATGTCATCAGAGATGTCATCAGTGATGTCACTGACCATGTCATGAATGATGTAATATGTGACGTCATCAGCAGTGCATTGTGGGGCGCGAGTTATAGTTAGCTGAACTAACTATAACGGGGGAATTTCTATGGTTTTGTACGAGTGAAATGTCCAACTAACTATAACGTCCCTGAAACCTATGGTTTTTTCAGTGTATTTCTAAGGTTTTTTAAATGCTAATTTCTAACTATAACGTGCCTGAAACCTATGGTTTTTTCAGTGAATATATATATATATATTTACATATATATATATATACATATATATCAGCAAAACGTCCCGCTCCTTCAAAGATAAAAAGCAGGCACCGGCAACCAGGAAACAGTGAGGTATTTATTGTTAGGCAGAGATGAACGCTGGACGACGCGTTTCGGTGGACACAGCCACCTTGTTCACATAGCACGGCCGCCATTAACAGGCCTTTAAGTACCACTTGAGTTGCCAAATTGAAAGGTGGCCACAGAAAACATACTGTGCTCACTACAACAGTAAGAAGTGAAGAGGGCTTGCAAAAATTATAAAGACAAAGTTCATAATACAACATGGTAAAACGCGAAAATGTCCACATGGCTCCTGGAATTAATAGCATTCACAGAACCAAATGCCAATGAACATTAACAATTAAAAATAAAAAGGTAAATGAATTTACGAGCAAGGCGTTGAAAATGGTGTGTATCACAATATAAATACATTGGGGCAGATTTACAAGCCTTTTGCGCCACTTTTGCGTCATTTTTCCCATGTTAAAAATGATGCAAAAGTGGTGCAAGGGGCTTGTAAATAAGCCCCATACAATCTAAACCACACCTTGCCTCTGAATACCAAAACAGAGAGCATACTTGGCGGCACATCCTCGACCTAGGTCCAATGTACAATACATGATGTGGGAATGGGAATGAAAACACGTAATGACATAACAGTTACATAAACCCGCATTGAGCAATGTGTGTCAAAGTGGTAAACGAAGCGTAAAGGGAGAAGGTACACCCTATATATCCTGTGTGGATAAATATTTAGACTGCATCCCCATTGGGCATAGACCACCTGTATTACAAGTAAGCTAGCTTGTTGTAATTCGATATGTCATGGACAAGTGTCCCATTGTTGCTAACAATTGCCAGGCCATAAAGAAGAGACCAAAGGCCATGCCAACCAAGATTCCAAGAGATCTCTAGTTAAAAAACGTGAATATAAGTGCATAACATTTGTGTGGCAATGCAGAGCCCACTCAAGTGAAAAAACAATATATAGTGAAAGTGTCCTGCAGAGAAATTCTGCATGCGGCTTAGAACACTAGAACTGGGCTGGAGGCATGCTGGAAGGATTCCCCACATAAATGTGGGAAGATAGAATCACAGATGAATGTACATTTCTTCATCTGAGTTGAGACCGTGAGGGATCTTACTATTCAACAGAATGATGTAGCGTGACTCTAGTCTGCTCTCTGTTTCCACCCCTGATGTGACTGGGGACAGAATCTATGACAAAATATCTCAGGTCAGCAATGTTGCCCCGATGGAACTTATTAATGTGTCGTGCAACTGGGTATGTTTTGTCATCCTTGTTGATTGTTGATTGCACGAAGGTGTTAAAGGATCCTAACATGAACCATGTGCTTGGTGCTGCCTACGTATACCTTTGGACACGAGCATTGTAGCACGTACACTACAAAGTCACTCCTACAGTTATAGGACTGTCGTATCTTGTGAGACGTGTTACATAGTGGGCTGGAGATTTCACTAGTGTTAAGGTTGATGGTACATGCCTTGCATTTGTGACACTTGTGGAACACAGGGGATGTGGATAACCATGGATCCGATCTGACCATCTCCAGGCTGCTTGTACACAGTTCACCCCTCATAGATTTAGCCCGCCTGAAACAGAGGAGAGGGTGTTTAGGCATAGATGACCCAATGATCGGATCACTGCGTATCAGAGCCCAGTGCGAGTAAAGGATATTTCTTACTCTTTGCTGGTATGTGTTGTATGATCCCATGATCATTCTCACAGTGCCTTGTATGTCTTTCTTGCATCGATCCCCTTGTTTGAAGAGCAGTGTTTCCCTTGATATAGCCCGTACCTTGGTCTGTGTGTTTTTCAATAGGGGTGGGCTGTAGCCTCTGGCTTGGAATCTGAGATCTAAGTCCGCCTGAACTTCCCTCAAGGAGTGAGATTCGCTGCAATTGTGTTTCATGCGCAGGTTTTCAGCATAAGGAATGCTTTGCCTCAATTTCTGTGTATGAAAACTCTGCGCATGAAGGATGGAATTTCCAGCAGTCTCCTAACGGAAAGTCTTGGTATGTATGCGATTGTTATGCACATAGACGTTCAGGTCAGGGAATTCAACCTGGCTGGTACTGATATTGATGGTGAAAGATAGGTTAAGTTCGTTGATATTGAGGCGATCAACAAAGTCCTTCGCCGATTCGACGGTACCCCTCCATAGTACGAAGAGGTCGTCGATGTAACGTGACCAAAGAACAATGTTGTCCGTCCATTCATCAGCAAATTCTGCGGTGAGCACCTGCTCCTCCCACCAGCCCATATGCAAATTCGCATAGCTGGTGCGGAAGCAGGTGCCCATCGCAGTCCCCTGTATCTGTTTGTACAGTTGCTTGTCAAACAAAAAGAAGTTGTTCTGTAAGCACCACTCCATCATTTGGAGTATCATCACAGTATGTTGGTACGCACTGATTGGTCTGTCCCCTAAGAAATACTTAGCAGCCCTTAGTCCCTGTTCGTGTCTGATGCTGGTATACAGGGATGAAACGTCTAAGTTCATAAAGACATATATATATATATATATACACACACATACATATATGTGTGTGTATATACATATACATATTATATATATATATTTTCAATGAAAAATCAAAGGTTAAAGTAACATTATGGTTAGGTGAGAATTTCCGTGACGCTAGAATGTTTTAAACGTAAAAAAGCACTGAGATTCACTAGTTATTACCAGCTTTGGAAATTATAACTCGTGCACCAAGGTAAATATAACACATGCTCCTGCCATGCACAGTTTTCTTATCAATAATTTCACTGCAAATTTTGCAGTGATATCATCAATGAAGTCAAAGAAGATGTCATGAGTGATGTAATATGTGGGGTAATTAGCAGTGCATGGGGAGTGCATGAGCTATAGTTACCTTAGGGCCTTTGGTCGTGCTCAGCGAGGGGTTTGCTGCAGGCAGGCAACACCCATGCAGGCAGCCAGCCACACGCTGTGTGCTGCGAAAGGTAAGGTATTTATTTTTGTTACCATACATAAAACCAACCTCTGCAGTGCATAACATTTGGCTGTGCAAGGCGGCGGATTGGCAGCAGGGCCTAGTGTGTGGGCAGCCCCTTTGTCAAACCCCCCTGCAAGCAGCCACCCCACGCTGCGCATGGCCTTTGGCCGTGCACGATGCGGGGTTGGCCATATGCCCTTTGTCCAACCCCACGCAGTCAGCCCATCCCACACTGAGCACAGTGGTCGGCCATGTGTGGTGTAGGGTTGGCCAAGGGCCTGGCTTGTGGCCATGTCATGTGTCCAACCCATTTGTGCAGACCCCCTCCCCAACCCACTTCGGGCCCTGGGAATCCCATCCTCAAGCTTTTTTATATAGGGGAGTGGGTATGTGGCCCCCTCTCTCAATTCCCCAGTGCCAAAGATATTGGGAAATGGGAGGGGGAACATGCCTCCCCTCTCTGAGCTACCCCAACCCTGGGGCCTTTAATGAGAGGGGGGTATGGCCTCCCTCTCATAGCCAATAGTGGCCCCGGGAGCCCAATACACCTGGGGCCATTACTTAAATATAGGGAAGTGGCACACGGCACATCAGAGCCTTAATGAGCCCTGGGAACCCATCCCCTTGAGCTGAATGCCATCAAAAATGGAAGGGAGGCACATGGCCCCTCACCCTGAGCCTTAATGGGGCCCGGGGCCTCCTCCCCTTGGGTCTATGTTAAAAATAAAGAGGATGGATGCAGGGCCCCTTCTACGAGCTTTCCTTGGCCCGAGGGACCCCATCCCCTTTGGACCTATATTATTAATAAAGGGGAGGGAATGCAGTCCACCCCCTGTGCTTGGTTGGGCCCTCAGAACTCCATCCCCTGGGGCCAGAGGTGGGTGTCCAGGTGCCCACCTGGGGCACCCACAAACCACTACTTGGGGGCCATGAGGGGAGGCCCAGGATCCCCACAGCCACAGCCGGCTCCCCACAAGCTGCAGGAGCCGCTATTGCTCTCGCTCGGAGGGATGAGCAGCTTATGCTTGCTCCCGCTGGGCAGGAGCAAAATCTATTTTCCTGCCCACAAGAGCACGTGCAGGACACAGAAGTCTGCTCCCAACCGGTGGGAGCATTTTTAATTCTCCCGCCCGCTGGGTGTAAGCAGATGTGCCTTCCCTGCCTGCGCTCCTGCAGGCAGGGAAGGCATGTTTGCTCCCACCCAGAGGGAGATTTAAAAATATTCCCGCCAGACAGGAGCAAAAATATTTTGCCCTGCCTACACTGGTAAGAGCTGGAAAACTACTGTGTCCTGGGGTTAAGGTCCCGGGACATAGCCTGTGAGCCAGCCCTAGGGGATGGGGTCCCCATGGCCTTAAGAGGCTCAGCAAGGGGGGCCAATTAGCCCCTTTCCCTTTTAACTTCAGTTCGGCATCGGGGGAAGGGATCCCCATGGTTTTTAAGGCTCGGTTAAGGGGGCTGAGGGTCCCCCCTCCCCTTTTTACAGAAATCTGCTCCAGACGATGGGGTCCTCGCAACTTTTTCAGGATGAGGATCGGGCCTGCATGGCCCCCCTTCCCTTCATTTAAATATCGGATGGTGTTCCTGGGATCTCTTAGAGGCTTGGGGAGGGGGCAATGTATCCCTCGAACTTACATGTATTCAGACCCCCAGATCCTCTGTGAATTTGTGGCAGCAGTTTTCCCCAAAAAATGTTGGGCCCCAGGCGGAGTCCCTCTTGGACCCCACCACCAGGTCTAGGGGGTCAGGGTATCCCTACCCTGCCCTCTTATGTCTTTTGCATGTTTATTAGGACTCAGGACTGAGTCCCGAGTCCTAAGATGGCTGCCACTACATCATTGTTGATGTGGTGGCAGCCAATAAGATCTCTCCAAGAGATCTGTCGGCCCACGGATCCACAGCGGCGTGATATATAAAAAGATTTTGAGCATTAATTGCTCAACAACCACTCAAGAGATTAACACCAAATCACAGAAAGCAGTCTTCCTGGACCAAGGTCTATGTTTCTGCCAAATTTGATTTGAATTTGTTCAGTACTTTGGGCTTGAGCTGTGTCTAAAGTTCCTATGGAAAATGGGGAAAACAGGTTTTGGGACCCTCCATTTTATCGGTCCACGTTTGACAGAAACAAAAGTTTTGTGTTGATTCTTCAAACTGCGCCACAGCTATATATTTATATATATATTTATACATAAAATTGTTTGCACGTGTTGTCAACCCAGAAACATTTGTTGATAAAATGACCTGCTCTAAATACAAAGACTACAAAGACTATTTTTCAATGTTGATGCAAAATTCATCCAGCACAAAGCAATCTTTGTAACCTAGAAATATCAGGGCTAAATGGTAGCAGCACCTTTGCTATCAATGTAATCCGAAAAGTTTAGTGCAAAATGGCACTAGAAACAGTGCGGCATGTTGTCCAGGATACTGGGATTATTGCTAGAAAGTATCACAGGAAGCAGAAACATTGTAAAGTCAGAAGTTTTTTTAAATATATTGTTTGCAATTAGCTAGAAAGAAATTGATGCTTGTACCCATGCACTGTCTAGAGCAGCAGTTCTTTTAACTTCTGAAGACCCCCACTGAATCCTTACTAGAATCCAGGGTCTACCACTGAGTCAATATTGGATGCCAGGGATCCCTGGCCTAATCAATTTCTATGATTTGAACCTCCAAACAGTACATTAAAGTACAAAAACAAGTATACACCAAATGCTGAAATATTGAAATATTTTGTTTAATTCACAATCAAATATAGGCAAAGTTTTCAAATTTTCAATTTTGCTTCTTTATATGTATATACTTTCCAAATTTTAATATTATTTAATTTTGTATTACAGTCCTGGACCCCCACAGTAGGACTCGCAGACCTGCAGGGGCCCTTGGACCACAGGTTAAGAACCACTAATCTTGGTGACAGTGTCAGTTGGGTTCTAAAACTGTGCGGGTCAATAAAACTAGAGGATTCTGTACAATTTGTGCATGGTTAAACCTTCCTATCACCTTCCATTTTTGAGAGGAACAATGAAGGATTTTCAGTCCTGCAGGCAAAATTAAATTTCGCCAGCGGGTATGCTGATCATACACAGAAAAAAGTTTTGTTTTTTTCAATAACTTATTTCCACCAGTAGGTGGTGTGTGAAGGCACCTCTGCCTTACGTCACTATGTGGAAGCATCATCCCTGAGGAGGAGACTTGTGGTCTGATGAGCTATTTGTAAGACAGACAAGACTACGTAGTGTTCCCTAATGGCTTTTTTTTGCAATGCTTGTTGTTCCGGTTCCTAGCAAGAGGTCCCTGTCTCGCATAAATGCTACAGTATTCCAAAAAACTTTTATCTGAAGAAGTTTCAAAAAACAAATCTCAAGTATTAAACATTGCAACTTGCAAGACAGGAATAAACTGAAGGGTCATTTTTTCTGAGAGGAAATGGAGACCGAGATGAGCAGTGGCAGATAACAAAGTGCGCGCCATGATCAAGATGGCATCTGCAAGTTTTTGTCTGCTTTCTTCAATGGAACATTTTTCTCGATAGCCTGATGTCTCATGGGAAATTGCTCTCTGGATGAAAAGCGCAGCGCTGACACACTCAAATGAGACGTGTGGATTTCTTTCATTTCCCTCTGACGTCCTTTCATGTGCAGGTAGCTTCAATGATTGGTGTATAATCTGCAGAGGGAAAGATGAGCAGCTCCTTAGAGACTACATGTGGGCGACAAACTCTGCTCCGCCGGCAAAGTGCGCAGAGTTTTTCCCACTCCGCATTAGGTTTGTAATGCGGAGTTTCAGAAAAACTCCGCCAACCGCTGCGTGGCAGTTTTTTTGTTAGAGGCTCGCCAACTTTCAGTTGGTGAGCGCGAGCAAGAATTTGCACCCGCTAGTGTGATTTATGGGTGCTAGAACACTACCTGGTAAGATTTTCTCAACGCGGACAGTCAAGGCAGGTCGCAACCATTTGCGTTGAGACAGCTACAGCTTGAGTAGAAAATCTACTCGAGTGGCAGAAAGAAGCAGTGCCCTCTGGTGCACCATGTGGTGCAGTTTGCGCTGATTTTACAGTGCCAAAAATCAGAGTGAGCAGCACGATGTTCCGAATTCTGCCCGCTCCCAGAACTTTGCTGAAACCTGCAGAGTTTTTATGTAACCCCGCGAAATTATGTGGAGTGAAACTCTGCGAGTTCTGCCCACCCCTATTTTTAAGTACTTCTTACACCGGAGACTCATAGTTGTGATGTCATAGCTAAGTTTTGATGCAGACCAGTAAAGGGTCACTGTGGCCTAATGGTGAAGGTCTTACACTCTTACAGTGAAGTATAAGTGTTTGAACCTTGTTTCAGTGGTTGTGTGTGCTCAGTTACAAGGATAGGCAGTTGTAATTTCTATGATAAGGGTTTGAAAATATTTTTTCTTTTCACTTTGTCTAAGGATATCTCTTTTTAAGTATGTCTGGTGGAGCATGGGACCTTAATAAATATTTGGTTTACGATTCAGAATTTGCATCTCAGCATACCTGGAAATAAAGTCTCCGCTCTTACTGGGCCCTAAGGCTATGGATCTTTGCCGCAGGTAAAGAATCAATCAAAAGCTGCAAATTAACATTCAATTTACATATCACAGTTAAACATCAATCACTGGAAGTCAATGATAAGATTTTGGTATGAGTTTAAAGGGTTTTATTAATCTCTTTTAGTAGATATTTCTTTAATAATCATCAATAAGTAATCGATTCATGAGTAATACAATACAGAACAATTGCATACGTGCATTCCATATAAGTAGAGTTCCTATTCTAAATATTAAGAAAAGAAAAGTATCTTGAATCAATGAAGAGTTCTAAAACAAGAGGTGAAAGAATAAAGTTTTAAGCAATTCAACTAGTACTTCTCATGAAGAGAAGTTCAGAAATTCAGCTGGGTCTCAGAAAGTATAGCAAAAATCTGGCTAGGGAAATAAATAAGGGTGTGCTCAGAGCACAGGGCTTCAGAGCCCAGAGTGTCTGGAAAGATCTCCTGAGTGTGTAGAAAGAGAAATCTGTATCTGACAAAGAAGCTCTCCCCCTAGTCTAGGAACACACACTAATATAACAATTTGATATCTAAACTAATACAATTGCTGCAGTAGTTGCGGTTCTTCGCCCTATAGGATCGCAATGTCTTCATGGGAATGGAAATCTTCCACCGTCTACACTTTCTTGAAACAAAGACTTACAAATATTAAGTGTTACATGTACATTACTAACAACATTGTGCAATTTGTTGTTTAGTTACCACTCTCCTCTCAAAATAAAACAGTTCACAGTTAGGTTTGTCATTACACAAATGAAATCATCTCTTTCTCACATACTCTACCTTACAAATCTTATTCATGATAAAACATTAAACTAAGTTTTAATTACATTTCTATTGTATTTTGTGGGTCATGTTTCTATGGAAAGGTCAAAACTATCTCTTCTATTAGATTATTTTGTTTCAACATATTTTATCTAGGCCTGGGCGGAGTTCGCAAAACTCCGTTAAGCGCCGCATAAACCCCGCCGTGCTCCGCCAGCGGCGGAGTCTATTAAGTTGTGCTACTCGCACTGATTCTAAGCGCTGGAATTTTTACAGCGCAAACGGTACTCCACGTCTCGCTGGATGGTGCACTGCTTTCTGCCGCTCGAGTAGACATTCTACTCGAGCGGCAGCTTCCTCAACGCGAGTGGCAGATTTTTCAATGCGGACGGTAGCGACTTGCAGAAACCTGCAGCGACCGCCCGCATTGAGAAAACTCACCAGGAGGTGGTCTAGCAGGCGATTTTTTCTCACGATCGCTCACCAAATTAAAATGGGTGAGCTGCACAAGAGAAAAAACTCCACTCTGCGTCACTTCACAGAGTTTTGCGGAAATCTGCGTGGAGTGGGCAAAACTTTGTGAACTTCGACGGTGGAGCGGAATTCTTCGCCCACCCCATACTTTATCATTGAACTTCAGACTTATTCACATTACCTAGAATGTTGACCTAAGGTCAGTAAAAAAAAAATTAAAAGTAAAACTGCATCCTAAAGCATTTCTAACTTGACATGCCTGGCTATGGAAGCCTAGTGGTCCCATTTGCCATTTTAAAATGTGGCTTCTCGTTTTAGGCCTACACATTATTTCTACACATTAATTGCACAAATTTGTATACCATTATAACTTAATGCATGAGTTGGCTTTAAGTTGGCAAGAATTTCTGGTGCTAGAATGACACCTGGCAAGATTTACTCAAGTGGCAGAAAGAAGCAGGCATGCAGTGTGGTGCTGCTCGCGCTGAGCAGAGAAGTGCTGGCACTCTTCCATGAAAAGTAGCAGACCCATGATATGCAGGTTCTCTTCCATGAAAAGTATTGGACCCATCCTGCGAAGTGCAGTTGATCTTTTGATAACACTCTTCCATTAGGAGTATTGGACCAATGCTGAGCAGTTAAGATAATCTTCCATTAACCTGTGCTCAGCCCCCTATTAGTTTGGCACAGAGCAGCCAGGCTTAAGTTGGAGCCAATGTGTAAAGAATTTGTGCAACACTTCAAACAGTGAAAACACCACAAAAAAGATGCCACACCAGATTATGAAAATACAGCTTAATTTAATAAATAAAATAAGACCAAAAAACAAAACTCCAAATAGTAAAACTAGAGTTATGAATTTTTAAAAATTAAACTGTAAAATAGCACGCCAACTGCAGCTATCTGGTCATCCTGGACCGGGTCAAAGTCAAATATTCAGGCCGACTGCGATGGAGCGCAGGCCCGATTCAGTCTCTGAGCAGTCCTGCTGAAGGTTTATCTTTTCAAGTTTTGTGTTAAGAGTCCAGTTCATGTTGGAGAAGGTTGCATCGAGCAAGGACCGCTTCATGGGCGTTGGTCGGCATGGTGCGAAGAGCAGGCTGGGTGTCGTCGACAGGTGATCTGGAGCTTCGCAGTGGTGGTCCTCTTTGGGAGATCAATGCTTGCTGTGCGAAGAGATGGGCTCGCAGCAGCTCACGCTGAAAGTTGCAAAAAGCTCAAAAGCTTGATTTCAAGAGCTTGTGAGCTACACCAAGGGTCCAGGACCTGAGAAGCAACACTTGGAGTCAGGAACTTGCTGTAGCTGGGTCCAGGAGCTGGTTGGGGGGCCTTTTATGTCCCTGAGGCTCAGATCCGGAAGCCAGCAGACTAGCCCTTGGAGTCACTCTGGGAGTCCTGCATTCAAGATGAAGTTTCAGATCTAGTTCTTCATTCCTAGGCAAAAGGGAAGCAGGTCAGCACAGCAGGGCAGCAGTTCCCTGTAGAGATTGGAAAATGGGGAATACTAATCATGGAGGGGTTTAACGAGGAACTTCAATCCACCCACAAAAGAATAAGCCTACAGCTATTCACAAACTGCACTTCTACAGTAACTACAACCAAAAAGGTACTCAAAATAGTAGTAAAATGTAAGAAACTGAGTTACTAGTTGACTGGGGTGTGAGCCATGGTCAAGCAGCAACCACAATCCTAGTCAGGGTAAGGCGTAAGCAAACCCTAAATTAACCTGTGCGCAACTCCCTGGTAGCTTGGCACAGAGCAGTCAGGCGTAACTTAGAGCGAATGTGTAAAGTATTTGTGCAACACTTCAAACAGTAAAACAGTTAAAACACCACACAAAAAGTATCCCACACCAAGTTAGAACAATAGAGCATACTTTAAAAAATAAAACAAGACCAAAAGGACCTAAATCAATCAGTAGAACCGGAGTTATACATTTTTAAAGAATAAACTGTAAAATAGCATCTAAAAGCATAAATCGCCAACTGCGACTATCTGGTTGCACTGGACCGGATCAAAGTCAAAAGTTCTGGCCGACCGCAATGGAGTGCTTTTTGGATACAGTCCCAGATTAGTCCTGTTGAAGTTTTATCTCATCATGTTTTGTGCCAAGATTCCTGTACGTTTTGGAGAGGGTCGCAAGGAGAGATTCGTGAACGGTGGTCAGCGTGGAGAGAAAAGCAGATCGCGCATCGCAGATGGGTGGGCTGGAGCTTTGCATTGGCGGTCCTCTGCATCGATCAATACTTGCTGTGCGAAGAGACAGGCTGGTGGCGGCTTGCACTGGTTTTCGGTGCGAACAGGCCTGTTCGCGGTCACACATCCTATTCAAGTGTAAGTGGGGTTGTGCCTCCCTCCTCCCTCCTATATTGCCAGTGATGGCCCATCCAGTCACACCTAAGCTTCCATTCTGTGTGGCTGCCTAGGAAGATGTGTACTGAAGAGTTGGGTGTAAGGTCCAATATTTATACCTGATGCCCATTTTGAAGTAGGAGAGGGTTCTGGAGGTTTCCACCCCCTTGAGTGTCTGGAATTTTCTATCTCCCTGCCCGGCCCAAGATTGTATTGGGTCACAAAAGACCAGTTTCAAACCCTTTGTGAAAGTGCTCAGGTAGAGCCTTTGTGATGTGCAAGTGTGATAGGTGACAGCTCCTCCCCGTTGTCAGCTCAGAGTGGCAATCCTGCAAAAAACCTATCTCCCTTTGTCTCACTGTCTCGGAGCAATACACAATGACCAACTGCCCGCTACACCTAGTCATGTGACCCAGGAACAGGCTGCATGCATCAAATGGTTTGGCCACAAAAATGCCAACTTTCTAAAAGTGGCATTTTCAGAATTGTGACAAAAAAATCCGACCTTACTATTAAAGAAGGTGTTTTTCAATGAAAATTCTTTAGACACCAAACTCAACATTCCATTCTGCTCCTAATTGAAAGTTATCACTTATTAATTAACACATACCACTCCCAATGTTATCCTGGGAGAGGTATGCCTAGCAGTAGTGAAAAACAAATTTAGGAGTTTTTCACTACCAGAATATGTAAAACTTAAACGTATATGTCCCATTTTTTAAATACATTGCACTTGCCCTCCAGGGCTGTTCAGGGCCTACCCTAGTGATGACTTATATGTATTAAAAAGGAAGGTTTGGGCCTGGCAAAAGGTTTATTTTGCAAGGTCGAAATGGCAATTTATAACTGTACACAGGCTGCGATGGCAGGCTACTTTAGTGGGAGGCACAATCAGTGCTGCAGGCCGGTAGTAGCATTTAATTTACCGGCCATGGGTACAGGTAGTACCAGTTTACTAGGGACTTCCAAGTAAATTAAATGTGGCAATTGGGTATAGGCCAATTCCACCATGTGTAAAGGACAGAGCACAAGCCCTTTTAGCACTGGCTAGCAGTCCTAAAGCCAGCAACAATGAAGTCAATAAAACAGGAGGCTGGAAGGCAAAATGTTGGGGGAAAACCATCCCAAGGATGTCAGGTCCAACATGTGACCCCCCCACCCCACCCCCATTGAAAGCGTGGTAAAGTATCTCATAGGAGCTGTCATCACTAAGGCAGTAAAACCAGGAGAGACCATCAATACTAGCGTGGTCAGTTCCAGGGCGATGATGCACCATGAAGTCCATTTCCTGTAGAGAGATGGACCACCTCAACAGTTTGGGATTCTCACCCCTCATCTTCATTAGCCATCTCAGGGGTCTAAGGCATGTCTGAACCCGGAAGCGAGCACCAAACAGGTATGACCTCAACTTCTTCAGTGCCCAGACCACAGCAAATGTTTCCCTTTCTGTTGCACTCCACCTCTGTCCCCTGGGAAATAGCCTCTGGCAAATGAAGGCTCTGGGTTGGTCCAGGCCCTCTTCGTTTAGCTGTGAGAGCATGGCCCCTGTGCCATGCTCTAAGGCATCTGTCTGCCCAATGAACTCCTGGGAGAAATCAGGGGTCTAGAGCATGGGTGATGTGCACATGGCCTTCTTCAGGTTGTCAAAGCAGTCTGGCACACCTCTGCCCAGATCACCTGTCTGGGCTGCTTCTTAGAAGTCACCTCTGTCAAGGAAGCAACAAAAGTGACATACCCCTTGAAAAATCTCCTGTAATACCCGGTGAGGACAAGGAAGGCCCTCACCTCTGTTTGGAGCTGGGGGGGACAAGCCAGAATGGTCTGGCGTTTGGCCTGGACGGGCTGCACCTTGCCTCCTCCGGCTTGGTGACCCAAGTAAACCACTGAACCCTGCCCGATCTGGAATGTATTGGCCTTGAAATTCAGGCCTGCTCTCTGCAGAGGCTGAAGAACTTCCCTGAGGTGGCATAGGTGGTCCTCCCAGCTAGAACTGAAGACCACAATGTCGTCTAGGTAGGCAGCACTAAAGTTCTCCGACCCTGCCAGGACCTGGTTGGCCAACCTCTGAAAGGTGTCAGGAACTTTCTTCATCCCGAAGGGCATCACCCAGAATTGTAAGTGGCCTTCCAAGGTAGAGAATGCAGACCTTTCCTTGGTCCCCTCAGTTCCGGCATCTGCCAGTACCCAGACATTAAATTAAACATGCTGAGGAACTTATCAGCCCCTAACCAATCAGTGAGCTCATCAGCTCAGGGGACGGGGTGTGCATCAGTCATGGTGACTGCACTGAGCCCTTGGTAATTCACACAGGACCTAAATTTAGAGACGACACCTGGAGGGGCAGCCTTGGGGATTAGCACCACTGGGCTGGACCAAGGGCTGCTGGAGGGCTCAATTACCCCTAGTTCCAGCATTTCTGAGACTTCCTCCTTTATGCTGGCTCTACCCTTATCAGATGGCCTGCAGATCTTATTCTTAACAGGCATACTGTCTCCAGTGTCAATATCATGAATACACCATGTAGTGAGCTCAGGGGTTAGGGAGAAGAGAGAGGTGAACTGTCAAAACACTTTGTGACAGTCCCTCAGATGTTCTAGGGTCAGGGTAGGGGTTAGGTAGACACCCTTGCACTGACCCATCCTGCTCCTTGTAAGAAACGTGGTCGGGGAGAGGCTTACTCTCCTCCTCAGCTCCATCATCCTTGACCAGGAGCATGGTAACCTCGGACCTCTTGAAATGGGGTTGAGGCGATTGACATGCAGGACCTTTAAAGGGTTCCTCGGAGTCTTTGGGTCTACCAAATAGGTGACTTACCCCTTGCACTCTTTCGCCTCATATGGCCCCGACCACGGGTCTAGTAGGGCCCTGGGCCCCACAGGCTCCATCACCCACAGTTTTTGGCCAAGCTGAAACTTAACCAGAGTGGCCTTCTGTTCATTCATTGTTTCATAACCTCCTGGCTGAATTCCAGAGTTTCCTTTGCCTTCTCCCTGAAGCGTTTCATCTGGGTGTGGAGGGCTAACATGTAGCTGATCACATCCTGAGGGGTTTTCTTGAGAGCTTGCTCCCAACCCTACTTTACCAGGCTAAGAGGCCCTCTGACAGGTGCCCATACAGAAGTTTAAAGGGGCTGAATCCAGCCCCCTTCTGTGATACCTCCCTGTACACAATAATACACATGCCAAGAGAACATCCTACTTCTACCTCAAGAGCTCTGACAGGCCCATGATCATGCCCTTAGGGTCTTGTTGAACCTCTCAACAAGCCCATTTGTTTGGGGATAATAGTGTGTGGAGAACTTGTATCTAACCGCACACTCGTCCCACATGGACTTCATGTACGCTGACATGAAGTTGGCACCACGGTCGGATACTACCTCGTTGGGGAACCCCACACTGGTAAATATCCCCATCAGTGCCCTGGCCACTGCAGGTGCAGTCACTGTACTCAAGGGAAAAGCCTTCGAGTTCTGGGTGGCATGGTGCACCAAGAACAGGATGAACCTGTTGCCCAGGGCTGTCTTAGGAGGAGGCTATCTTCATTCTGGACCAATAAAACTGGGTGACAAGCCTGCCAAAGATCTTGTCTTGCTCCAGATGACCTGTCAGGGGTACATCATGAGCCTTTTCCAATAGGAAGGCCCTGGGGACCACTAACACACAGGTTGAACCAGGTTCAGGAGCTTTAGGCTCGCTATACAGGAGAGCATTCTCCCAGTAAATCAGGTGATCACCAGGTGTTGCAAGCTGCCTGAGCCTCAGCCTGCTGCCGTAGGCCTTCCAGAGTAGGGAACTCCAGCGCTCTGCAGAAGTCCTCCCTGGTGGGACCACCTTCATTCTGCCAATTGGTCAGTTCAGGTAGGTTTCCCAGGGCAGCAATGTCCTCCACTGTAGGCCCCGGGACTTCGCCCTCCATCTCCGCCTCCTCCTGGACCTTGGGAGTTTCAGGAGTGGGTTTCCAGTACCCCATTCCATTCCCTTCCCTTGTACTGCTTTCTAAAGCCAATGTTAATCCCAGGTCCTGGGTGTTGGATCATTCGGAAACAGTAGCATTCATACCCAAGATAAGCAAGCAAGAGGACCTCGTACAATGGTAAGTGCTTAGGGCTCTGCTTAAGGAATGAGCAAGAGAGGAGGTCCAGGTGCCTTTATTGGCTTTGACACTCAATAGGAAGTGATGAAGCAACAGCAAGGCAGCTCAACAACGTTTCATAACATTGCTCTTTGGGTTTGCAGTAGCAAATTACCTTTTGTCAGGGCACTGGACAGTGAAACAGTATCCAGATGCACAAGAGATAGTAGCTACAAGGCATTATATGATGGGATCTATAGCGGTGACTATATTGATCAAGATCTTCAAGAACAATTAGACCAGTAGAGGAATAATGAACTTGAATTGGTTAGACAACAACAGATATTGCGCCATGGGACTAGGAGAGCATTATTGGACATGCTGGTTTATCACTGGGAGATATTTCTAGACATACAAATATGACATGACTCTCTCCCTTCCCAGTTCATAATGTGGCAATGGGTTTCACAATATATTTCTTCAGAATCGAGACTGAAGTGGCTAGGACTACAACTAACTGAGCAGGAATGTCTGAAGAAGACATCAAGAAATTAAGATATGGGAACCAAGAAGATTGGGTTATATGTGGGCGATTGTACTGCAGCTCCAGTCAAGTGGCTGTCATAAGGTGCAAGTAAAAGGATTACTATTAAGAAATTGTTATGTAATAATTTAAATATACTACTAATATAAACATACTTCTCAATATGTCTCAGTTACACCATGTGAGTGGGTTATGGGAGCTTTGTTTATGGGGAGTGCAGCCTAAAGTGACGAGGATAGCAACTCGATGCATGGTTACAGCCTCAGGTGTATCCAGATGGATGTGATTGGCCAAAATGGATGCCAAGCGTGTCCCTGACAATCTGCATCCAATATGAACCAAAAAAGGAGTATGAATCCAGATGTATGAGTGCTACACCTTGGTGCAATGGCATAACAGCGGTCAGAAGGGTACAATTTATGAACATGATGTGGGAAGGTCTGACATCACTGCCGCCATTATGGGGAGCAGTGAGATCAACTGGTCCCAAATAATAAGCCAGATTATCATGGTAGGCGGCCAGGCCCCAAGCTGCCGTGGTAATGTCTAGACCTACAGTTAACCACACAATGGAAAAAAATATGTGAAAGTTCTTGACTTTAGTCTCATTAACCATGGAACCAAGTTCAGGCCATAATGGTAATTTCAAGGGGTACAGATTTCAACAATGGAAAAGGCATGTTTTTGTTCTTGCTACAGCTAATGGCAGGTCTGGAGATGGGAGGATTTTTGGAGGAAGCAAAACACACAGAGTGGGACCATGCCAGTGGTGATGGCCACTTATTTGGTGTGGCAGACTTGCATAGCAAACTAGAGGAAGGTAAAGCAATCACTAACAATGTTTGCACAATTCCATTCTATGGGGGGCATTACTGCAGAGCCTCTAAGGATGAAGCCTTTTCTCATCAAGGACATGCATGGACTTGACTAGAGCTGGCCAAAGGCTAGAGACCGTGATTCTTAAAGCAGGACCCGTAGAACCCCAATTGGGAGTTCCACCCAGTCTGTAGGATATACATAATCATTAATAAAAGCTGATGTCTTTTTAGAACTTCATCTAAAGCGGTAAAGATTTCAATCATTTGTGCAAAGAGGTCAACGTGAAAGATGAACAGTATGCAGCTGACTGGGTTTCCAGCAGGTGGGACCTAAAGGGGCTGAAAAACATGTCGTTCACTTCACCAGGTCCCATTGCGACTCCTTGACCAGATATGGCCAGAACAGTAGTGGTCAGAGTGGGAGGGAGCTTCAAAAATAGTCAGCCATTCTTTTTACCATTTGACACAATGTAGCTATTTCAAGCCTTTTGAAAAGTAAGGGAATTGTATGGGTTGACACAGGGAGTAGCTACACCGGGGGTGGTTGCTAATGTACTATGGACTCGCTGAGATGCTGAAAGTTACAGGAGGAGTAGGAGAGTTCTGAACTAGGACATGCAAACCCATCTGGGGGGAGTGGTCAAATCAGTCTTTGGTTTGCCTGTAAGATAACCCTACCAGTTGATCAAATTAGTGACCTTTTTAGAATTTTCCAACCAATCGTTCTTAGAATCCAATCAGCATAGTAGAGTGTGAGACCTGGCATCTTTTGGCGTGTTTCCTCTGTCTTTTTGCTTTCTGACCTCCGTGTTTTTGATGGTATGTTGGACTTCATTTTTGCAGATCTACTGCCTCTGTGCACTTTTTCACTGCTATTCAGTGCTAAAGTGCAAGCGCTCCTACTGTAAATTGTGTTATGATTGGATTTCTGTGATTTGTATATTTAATTTACTAGTAAGACCCTAGTACAGTGCACTGTGTGTGCCCATGGCCTATAAATCAAATGCTACTAGTGGGCCTACAGCACTAGTTGTGCCACCCACACAAGTAGCCTTTCAAAGGTGTCTCAGACCTGCCACTGCAGTGTCTGCGCGCAGTTTTTACTGCCATGTGAACCTGGCAAGTGCGCCCACTTGCCAGGTCCTAACCTTCCCTTTTCTTACATGTAAGTCACCCCTAAGGTGGGCCCAAGGTAGCTCCATTTGCAAGGTGCAGTGTATGTGAAAGGTAGGACATGTATTAGTGTGTTTTGCATGTCCTGATAGTGAAATACCGTGCATTTCGATTTCCACTGTTGAAAGGAAGTCTTTCCCATAGGTGATCATTGGAGTTACCTTGTAACATTTTACAAGTGTAACTATCAATTGTGAAAAGAAAGAGAAATTGAGTTTAGACTCCCTGAGCTTAGAATTTAACAACACATCTTTTAGTAAAGGTGGTTTTTAAATTGTGTGTTAGAAAATGCCACTTTCAGAAAGTGGAAATATTTTTGTTTACCCTTCCTGTGTGCCTCTGCCTGTTTGTGTATTTACCATCTGGTCTTGAAGTGACAGGAGCTGGGGATGTGCATTCACTCTAGACAGTCACAAGGGGATTTGAGGTGTGTCCTGCCTTTCCTGGGTGACTCATAGCAAGGTTGAATAGACCATTCTACATTTAGAGTGGTGGGAGGAGTTTTCACTAGCACCTGAATAGGCTGTGTCTGCTCTGTACAATGCTGTCTCCACCTCCTGTAGCGAAGCTGGACTAGGGAGGACAGAACTGGTTTTTATTGAGCTCCGAGAATCTCTGCCTAAAACTTCAAAGAGAAAAGTAGTATAAATATTGGGGCCCTGACCCCAGAACTTTAGAACTCGTTTGGACTAAGGAACCTGCCAAGAAGAAGAGCTGGAGAAGCTCTGAGGAGGAACTACCACTTTGCTGTGTGCTTTCCTGTGTTGGTCTGCAGTGGCTGCTTCTGTCTTGGGCAGTAAAAGGACTGGACTGGACTTTCTGCAACTCATTTTCCTGAGGTTCTCCAAGGGCTTGAGGTAGAGCTTGCCCCCTGATCAAGAAGTCTCAGGAACAGCAAAGATTTCAAGATCATCTGTTACCAGCACTGAGGACCGTGTGTCCACCTGACGCCGTCAACGACATGGCTGCTGGCTCCATGACCTGTTGGCACCACAAAGAACACTGCCCCGCATCGCACCGCAACCCTGGTCTCACCGACGACGACTACTGCCGCAGCCACCGAGCTGCTGCTTGCACCGTGACCTGAGGGCACCACACTTCACACCGCCTCCTGCCCTGGTATCCCTGACGACAACACTCCATGCCAACATCGACACCGTTGCCTGCACTGTGGCCTGGGGGCACTGCTCTTAAGTTACTCGCTGCACCGCCCCATCCCACACTGCAGCCTTAGCCCACCAACGCCATTGACTCCAGATCGTCTACCGACGACAGCGCTTCAGCTACGAAGACACCGCTGCTTGCACCGTCACCTGCCAGCACAGCGAAGAGCACAGTCCCACTTCACACCACAACCGTGGTCTCACTGAAGCTGCTGGAGGCCATCACCGAGCTGCTGCCTGCACCGCGACCTGAGGGCACCGCACGCCGCACCTCTGAACTTTCTCACCGCAGCCCCGACGCCTGCCGGCGCTCCTGACTTCAACTGCATGGAGTTCGATCTGCAGCACATGGGACTTCAAGGGCCCAACGACTCCTGCACCGCCCTCCGGAGCGGACGCCTGCTGACGCCGCATCTTCAGATCTCATTGCAAGGTTCACAACGCCCTGCATTTCCAAGGCACTGTTTGCGGGTCTTCCCGACACTGTAGCAGGCCCGTGACACTGCAGTCAGCCTTAACTGTTGGATTTGTTTGTACCGTGATAGCCCCGAACAGAGCTAACGACTTCAAGGAACTGTATTTTAATGTCTATTTTTGCAATCTTCTTATTTTGATTAATGTATACTGGATTTTTATTGTTTTAGTCTTGTTTTACACAGAGACATTTTGGCTAATTTTCTAAAATTGGTGTGGTGTCCTTTTGTAGTGTTTTTACTGTATTACTGTGTGTTATGTGCAAATGCTTTACACATTGCCTCTGAGATAAGCCTAATTGCTTGTGCCAAGCTACCAAGGGGGTGAGCAGGGGTGATTTTAGATGTGTAATCCCCTCTACCCTGACTAGAAGGAAGGGGTCCTACTTGGACAAGGTGCATACCTCTGACAACTAGAGAATGAACAGGCGCCCCCCGCGCCTAGGGGAGGGGCGCCCTTAGTAGCGCCACGGAACTGTACCTCCTCCGGGGCTAAAAAGGGGGCGGGATGAATGAGGAGGCCAGGTGACGTCATCGGGGTGTGCAGGAAGACCTGGTAAGGGTATTTAAGGCTGCGCCCCGGGGTCTTCGGCCTCTTTGTCCCCTTGGACCTCCGGCAAGCTGCAGGGGCACGTCGTCGACCACCCACCCACCCGGCAGAAGAGCGAGGCTTCGCGGAGCACTGACAGTTAACAACAAAGGGGGATGCACAACAATGGAGGTTCAGCGACTGGATGGACCCCAGGAGGGGGTAGGATCGACGTGTGCAGAGGGTAGGCAGGAAGGGGGGACTGACCTGCTGGTGGTCCTGGACTCTACTGCCCTAACCCGCAACGTATGGACTGAGTAGAACCATGGGGAGGCTACCTGTGTGCAGGTACCCCGGTGGGCCGGTGCGCTATGCGGGGCCCTGGATTTGAAGTAGTGCAACTGTTTACTGTAGCGCGTTGGGGCCTGCTGGCACAATGTGCGCATCAGTGTGGGGGCTTGATGGGCCGAGACGGCCACGTTCAAGTGTACGGCCAAGCTTAAGTTCAAGTGTAATGTCGTGCCTAATTTCCTTACTGCCTTTGACATGTTGATGCCGCTAAAGTGTACGGCAAGCTCAAGTTCAAGTGTAATGTCGTGCCTAATTTCCTTAATGCCTTTGACATGTTGATGCCGCTAAAGGGTGATGCTGTGAATAATTTTATATATCCAAGCAGGATACTGTTATTCTCGTATTGGTTTGTGGTGAATTACCTGGTTTGATGTGAATAAAAAGGCTACGCCTTGGACAACATGCTCTGATTCTGAGAGTTATTGGGCACAGCGGGGAGGAAAGGTGACGGAAATGGGAGGAGGGAATGTCACGTTGTGCGCGTACTATCCATTTCTAACATAGAGGTAGACCCATGTCTGGGATATCAACCCTAGGGTTCATTCCTCTCAGGTAGATCCAAAGCCACAATGGAGGAGGTAGCCGGCCATACCTGCCAGGAGGCACAATCTAACATATTCAGAGAACAAATTTACTCAGCATGGAAAACTGAAATCGAACGTTTGCCAGTTCCATAATCCACTGCCGTCATAGGCAGTGATATAGATGAAGGTTAATTGTCCACTGTCCACACAACTTCATTCTTTGCACCCAGCTTACAGTTACAAATATTTTATCCTGAAATACCATTATTTGCCCTTAAACAGACACCTGAGGATACTGAATGCAAGCAAAATATTGCCTGTGATGGTGGGTGCTCGAGGCTGAGAGTAACCAATTTCCCTCAAAATTCAGTACCAGGCTTTGTTACCATCCATGTGATATGTACATAATGCTCTGATGCACTTAGTTGGGCAGTGTGTAGTGCCTAATACTACAATAATAAAAATAGGTAGAATTTTGTAGGCAAGGAGTATGAATCTAGCAAACAAGCTAATCTTTGTTTTTTTGTTATTTTGTCTATTATCACTTGATCAACCCTTTGTACCATTATGTCTGATCGGTTTTTTAGCTATTTGGTAGGTTGCAAGTAGTGACTAGGCATTTTTCTTTGAAACGGCAGTGATTGATGACATGTTCCCACATTCATTTCTACACCCAGTATGACTTCATCAAAAGACTGTCCTTGCCAGACTATTGACAATAATGTATTTTCACAGTCATCAAACCTGTACTTGATGGATGATAGCACATTGCAAGCCACAGCCATGTTTCTTTTATTGTTATTCATAAGACGTCTGGCCTAAAACCAGGCTGCTGAAAGCTCTGAAATTCTCATTTTGAAGGATGGACATACAGTACGTGCTTCTTCATGGATATGTGCATAAAGGCGCTTTGTTTACGTTAGCTACAGTTGCATTCTGTTTTTGCATTTCTACTTCATTTCCCCCTTTACCAGGAGTCACTTAATGCATGTGCAATTTTTTTTGCATTCCTCTTATGAATTTTCAAGGAAATTCGTAACTCTTTCAAACGCTTATAAATCTACACTAATTATTGGCTTATTCTGCTGCAATTTCTTCTCAAATTAGATGAAGAAAAATGTATCGGGCCGGAGCTGCAGTTGCACACCCTGCGATTCACAAAATAAGAGGGTGTGTGACCACAAAAATGTTTTTTTGCTATCTACTAAACATCTTTTGCCATTTGGTAAAGCCTTTCTGAGTCGCCAGACCGGGTTGACGGAAAGTTCCGATTCACAATTAGGAAGGGGAAAGAAAAGTGGCCTCACTCCTGAATGGGACACATAATGAGATGGATCAATGGTTTGTGACAGTAATTGCGGTTGAAAAGCATTGAAGAATAACTAACTCCTCTTTGGAGAGCTTCCCCTTTGAGAATTGTCATGCAACCTCGGGGGGGAGCAGACAATTGTCCAAGGGGACAACGGCCAGCTACCACCGATGTGTGCTCTTTAGGGGGCACTGGCTGCTTAAAAAAACAAGCATTTGCAATGCAATCGGTCTCGCATTTTTGAAATTTAGAGCTATTAGTATTGTAAATGACAATGTTTTTTACTTATGCTTTTTGATCTGCTGAACTAGGCAATGCATATCATGTACTGGCAGGGCTGAATATCCACTTCATAGCCAAACAAGAGAACATTTAAGTATGTTACTTAAGCATGATAAGGCAAACTAGTTTAGCCAGAACAACACAAACTGTCACATTACATCTCCGATGACTGGTGTGGGGGGGTCAAATATGGCACTGTACACACAGCTACACCTAGTACATGCTGTACTGTAAGAGAGTGCAGCTACTTAGCCCATCGCATACTGCACTCCTCATATAGCAACCTCCTCGGAAAACACAGCAAAATGTTAAGTGGAATTTGCAATTGCTTGGTTACTAAAAGGTTGTCAACCCAAAAACATGGGAATTTAGATTCGATTTTACAAAAACAATTAATAGCACAGGCATTATTTGGCAGTTTCCATGGTGCATGCAAAACAAACATCCATGCCAGCTGAGAGCTCCAGCCGCTCTGCAAGACTGAAGGAGGAAGGGGAGAGGCCAAGAAAGGTGAGAATCCGAAGTTTGAGAGAGAGAGAAGAGACAGTTACTGGACGGCTGCCTAAAGTAAACAACGAGCGCGGCATCCGTGAAGAAAGAGTCTGCACAGGGCAAATAAAGCAGAGTAAACAAACCTGCATGATAAATAAAAGGTAAAAAAGATATATTGCATCATAGCTAAAAGACTGCTGCGGGGCACTTTACTCTGTTCGCCACAATTACTGCACAGCAGGAATGCATTTAGGAGTTGGAAACGCGACAGCGGTTTCAATTACTCAGTTGGTAAGTGTGCTTGCAGGTCCTGATGCAAGTCACTACTACAAGTGGATAATGCACTATTTTCACGTAGCTTGATGTGTGAATTGTGAACAATGAAAGCATATGTCATATCAAAATTAAGACAATGAAGTATTCCTGCTACAAAACGTCCACAATGCGAACTTCTGCCTTGGTTTCGAGCGCACTGTATTGTCCTACATATCTCATTCACAGTACCATATTCTCTTTGTAGCATTCCCCATGTTCTTAGAGTCGAACCCGAGGTAGAAAGGTGTGTATCCAAATACGAATGACTAACATTTGACAAATGGCTCTAGAAATCGGATGGAAAAAGTAGAAATATTTAACACTAGAAATCGGCCAGTGACTAAAAGCTACGGTATACTTTTTTAGCAGCAAACCGGGGTACATTTTATACAACATGAATGTAGAAATTAAGTAATTGCTCATAAAGCCTCAATATTAAGAACAGGGATCTCCTAATGACACTGGGGGTTTTAGGTGCTCCTTATCTGCAACTGTAGTGGCGTGTAACGCACAATTGAGAACTTTACACATTTGTGAGCAAATCATAAAAACACAGTACTGCCTACCAAACTCTAAAACGTAAGGCGAGCGAATTCTCGCAAACTCTGATTGAATAAAGTTGTGCAGCAGATAATATAATTACTATACATTTACTGACTCCTTAGAAACAATGCCGTAACAGCTAAGGCTCCAATTTTTGTATTTATGCACATAGACATCTTATCTCTGCACCGCCCGGCTCTCTTTTTCCCCACAGGGGGGTAGCATCCAAACTTCTCTCCTCTCTACACACCTCCCAACCCCATCCCACAATTCCTGCCCCCTACACACTCCAACCCCCTACTCTTTCCACCACACGTTAGCTAGGTTTCAGATGTGTGTCCACACCTCCCAAGTTAACCGAATTCACTTAACCATTCCCAACCCTTCCTTGTATCCCTAAATATTTAAATCTCCGACATCTTCCAGATACCAACATCTTCCACGGGTCCTAAGTACCACTCTTCACATCCCAAAGAGTTACAACGTAGAACTATTTCTCTACCGCTAGTCATTGGATCATCCAAGCAAACGTCTACCTAGAACCTGTCATTTATGAGAAACGTTATGTACAACTGAAGGGAATTCTGTTTGCAAGATAACTGCACAATAACATAAAAGTGACACCGAACGATCATCAATGGTTCTATAATTAGGAAAATAACACTATACAGTCACGGTTAAGTGAACGGTACGTGTGCAGAGCACTGCCGTCTTCCTACCCCTCTCTGACAGCAGTGTGCCATGACAGCAGCACAGCGAGTCTAGACCTGCATCACCCGAGCATCACTAGTTCACTAGACTCTGGAGGCAGCTGGCTACAAGGCTGATTAGTGCTTTAAGTTGGTCGACGCTAGCCCCACACAAACACGCCTCCAATGTTTCCACGGATATGCCCCCGCCCTTCTGACGATGCACGTCGCGGATGAGCTGGGGAAACTGTAGCTGGTGCAGAAATAGTTCATTAGTGTCCCATGGGCTCTGGTAATAAGATGGTCCGTGCTTGACCATTGCTGCAAAGGACAGCGTCCCCGGACCTTTAGGATACCAGTTAACCCCTTTAGTGCACAGGGAGGCTAGGATGGAGAACCTGGTGCTGGTACATCGGTGCCTGGGGTGGGTAAGGTGGGTTTATGGTGATTGGCACTGTTTTTTCACCAGCACGAACCTATAACGTATGGCTACCTCAGGACCACACACATAAGTTAACCCCTTGACTGAGGCCGAGCGGAAGGCACCTGTCTTACTACTGTTCCCAGGCACATGACAAAGCTATTAAAAAGTAAGCTAGTCTGTCACTCACCCAACCATTTTTCACGGAGCTGCTGGGGTAAGCGGTGACGTCTGGGGGAGGCAGAGCCAGGGCTGTGCGAAGCCGGCCTTCCAGCACGCACTAGCGCACCCACACTCACTCTCAGACGCACACATACGGTTTGCCTGAGCTCCCGAGCACCAGCCGCACAGTGTGATTAAAATCGGATTTAAATGCCACACCTCCTTTAATTGATCCACGGCGTAAAATCCACCGAAACGCTGCTTTAATTTATTTATGTTTCCAAAAATAAGCAACCGAACATGAAAGCTCTGCTCGCTGCCTGAACCGCGTCATGCAAGCAGTGCGGTGAACGTGCTTATTTCAACTGTTTTGGTGAATTTTCCTGGGCAGTGTTTGGCACACGCGAGTGTGGTTTCTTCACATCCTTGCGTCACGCACATAACGTACTCTGCTGTGGTGTGAATTGAGGCACATTTAACTGTTTTTCTACTTTGTATGGTCTCTTTCAGACACTGATGAAGGTTTCATGCATCAGCTCTCGCGCCGAGGCATGAAATACTGGACTCTCCAGACAAAATCTATATTCTCAAAACGTCCTTTTGTATCTGGAAGTGGAGCGCGCAGAAGGGCGTTGTATGGTTACATATGGGAGCTGACGATGTTGAATAGGGCCTCAGACCACAGCGTGGGGGCTCAGAGGACAGCCAGCGTGCCCCTTCCAAGTCACACACAGCCCTTCGCTCAAAGGAGGCCGCAGACAGCGCCCGGCACTCACGTTCACAACTGAGTAGCGTCTGCTAGTGCCTGCACGCGCATGCGAGAGAAACAAGCAGCGCATGCGCTGCAACGAAAAACGAGTGCTAATTCACCCACCAATCACACAACAAACAAGCATTTAAAATGCAATAGGACTCATATTTACGCGAGACCTATTGCATTTTAAACGGAAGTACATGCGTTAAAAAGGCACGAACGGGAGGGGTGGAGGGGTGGTGGTGGTCCGAGAAGTCACGGACTGAGGGAGGGAACGGGGGAGGCAGGGGAACAAAACGGTTTTAAAAGTAAAGGGGCCGATAGCCGTGGAAGGACAACAATGACGACATGTCCGTCAGGAGGCGGGATTAAGTTGCCCAAAACCAAACAGATTGCAGCATTTAGGATTTCGGCCAATGAAAAAGATAGGCGGAAAGTGGGCGGAGCTTCCCCCGCTATACTGTATACAGCATCTCTCGACGAGACAGCGCATGCGCTGCCTAGGCGAGACCTAATAAGGTTTCCTGTTTGAGAGTGCAAAAGCAGGGATGAGTGTCTGCTGTCCTTTGCAGGCCACCATCCTTGTGTTAGTAGTCAATCACAGTGAGCCACAAATAGCTAACTGCCTAATTAATATTCATCAGGCAGGTTGGTCTGCAACAGGAGACTTTGCGACCTGACCTATTAGCATATAGATCATATGGCAAGATGAGACAGTTTGCAAATAGTCAAAATACTATTTGCACCTCTTCTATTTTTACGTCAGGCCCGTCTTTTTAATGTAACACATAATTTCTCTAAATTTTGTATTGTTTCTGCTACATTGCCTATGACGTCACAAAAGGCATGAGCTGTGAGATGACAATCCTTAATTTAAAACACACATTTGGCCACACATTGGTTGCCTTCCTACTCCTTGAGTAATAAAGGCTGGATGGAAGTTCATAATAGTATCACCACTCAGGTCAGTTTTAGTTGGATGGGAATCTAAATTTTGACTCAACCACAAATCAACTGAATAAAGTAGATTTTGTTTTATTTTCTTGTACAAAAGCTACTTGTTGAGAATTTTTGAACCTACTGTTTTTTAAAAGAAAATTGTTCCTACTACTTGGAGTATCCAGATTTGGCAATGTTTTAAAATATACCTTTCCCCGAAGTTGGCAGACGTGAACTTTGCCAGATTTACTCTGCTCTGCACTTGACACAGCCAATTCTTTAGCCAGAAATGAATCAGATTGCAATTAGAAATGGTGTAATGGGGCCAGAGCTTTTTTTCAGGTGGCTAGCATGACATATTTTTGTGTGCTCCCTCCTTTGATTTAGCAATACAGTGCTCTCTCAAATACTGCCTCATAGACACACTTACAAAGTCTCACATCCAGTCTTTCCTTTGTTGCTTTATCATAGTGTCTCTACTACAAAATGGCTCCCTCTGCTGTAAACCAAAGCCAAACATTCCTCATTACGCATTCACTACAGGGGTATCAAATAGCACATTTTAAACCCTTATGTGCCCATGATCCAAACTGCTGATGCCTTTTAATAATACAAGCCAATATATTACATGTAGTGAAATGAGGATGAATAGGGCCGGCCTATGCAAATGAAGTTGACAGGATGCTAACTAAAGCCTGTGCAGCCTGAGCTTCCACAGAAATGCAGCCACAACATTAAGGTCTAGCAGGATGTCCTCTGATCTAAGGCTCAGGGCTTATCACTCAAAGGACACACAGATGGAGGCCACACGTATCTGCAAGTTTACCTAACCTCCTACAGAAAACGTGTAAACTAACCCAAACATTTCAGGGTGTCAACTGCTAGGAAGTGAGATGGAGGATTATACAGCATCCACCTAGCTTGCTTTTCACCTGCAAAAGAAGGAGTGATTTAAGCCTTATGAAGGAAAGGAGTGAACGTGCTTACATCTGCCTATTGAAAGGTAAAAAATGCCTATTTTCTATTTGCTCTAAGTACTGTATTTTAAACAGCTCCCAACAAAGGGATACATGTATGAAACCATTTATCAGTCGTAAACCCTGCAATTTGCTAAATAATTTTGAAAGGACCTGTTAGGCCTACCTTCCAAATTGAAATTCAGAATGCTATGTATTAATGGTTTAGACTGCAGTTTTGGTTACAACTCAGAGACACATTACTGGTTCTTCAAAGGAGGTGGTAACCCATTAACAAAGGGGAAGAGGTTCCCTGAAAATAGATCATGCCAGAGGGTCACTTTAGTACTTTTGAGGTCAGAGCTGATAATGAAGAGCTTGTTTATGACTTGGTTCACTTTTATTTGGTGTTAGGTCAACAAATCATGGATTTGAGCAATGGACATCTTGATCAGGTTAATGGATTTGCCTGTATTTATTCATAATTTTTCTAACGTGGTGCTGGGTGTCGTCCACTTGGTGGTCTAACAACACATGCTTATCTAAAAGTTAACATAAAGGTTCAAAGTATAAATTAAAATAGGAGGACCTTGTGGGAAAACACATACATCCCAAATGTTCAGAGACATAACCCGCTTCTCCCCACACAAACACACATGCACAGACACACACAGACACAAACACACACATAACTTTGTGGAAAAAAGCACTCAAAAAACAGAAGAGAAATTTTCAAGTGCTTTGAAAATAATTACAGTACATGCAGAGAGAATGACATCTGCAACCGATCCTCAAATCATACCTTGTGGTACTGTATCCCCTGGCACGGGAGATCATTTTCAAGAGTGTAACCCTGATTTCTGACCTCACACTCTGAATGCCTAATAGACGCCTTAGTCTATGAAAAGAAGCATTTCCAAATGCAATAGGTTTTATTTTGACAGACTAGCTTTATAAAAACAGGGCATTGGCAAAGATGTATCTGTCCTTGGGTTTGCAGAAAGGATTTACACAAGCATGCACATATGATTGTTCACATGAACTGGTTCCTGTCTTTTCTGAGCCTGCTTAAATTTTAATATATTTAAAATTATTTGATAGTGTCTTTGCACCTTCATAAGAAGGTTGCCCACAATTTGCCAGAAATTACCCCATTGTGCCAAGGCCTACATTGTTCCAGGGTTGACACCATTGCTCCATGCAAGCACACAATAGGTCTTTAATTACAACATTATAGCAGGTGTGGGCACCGTTGTGCCCTGAATGTCTCCAATATGTCAAGAAGTACCAACATTGTGGAATGGATGCTCAAAATATTGCATGAATTGCCACCATCCACCCTGAGTGACCATTGTGCCATGGACACCCTGGATCTGCCACCAATGTGACAAGGCCAACTGTTTGCTAGAGTTGGCCACCAATGTGCAAAAGATACCCACAATGTGCCAAAAATTACCACCATACTACCAGAATTACCATTATGCTATCAGTGGGCACTACAGTGTCATAGATGTGCATTATATGTCAAGAATGCCAGGCCCAGTCTGATGATGCATACAATACGTCATGAATGCCAATATGTCAGGAAACACCATCTGCATGTCAGCAGCAGCAATATGCCCAAGGTTGACACCATCACACCATGGATTCCCACATGGCATGCATGACCACCATACATCCTGAATTACCACCATTGTGCCAAGACCAGCATTGATGCCTGAATGTTGCCAAGAAACCCCACCATTAATCAATGGTCAGATGATTTTGCCAGGGTGGGTATCATGACATGAAATTCCACATGTTGCCAAGTGTTACTAGCATTATAGAAAGGCTGGCATTTTCTAGAGGTGGGTATCATGCCAACAGATTGCCAAGAAATACCACCATTATGCCATGAGCAGCATTTTACCGTGGGTAGGCAATGTGTATCAAACCATATAAGCCCAAACATTCCCAAGAAACACCACCATCAGTTGATGAACAACATTTAAAAAGTAGTGGGTAATAGGCATAATGAAATGTATGCCAGGAATTACCATGATAATGCCACATTCAGCATCTTTCAATGGTGGGCAACACCCATAGTCAATTATGCATACATGCGAGCACACACACACACCATTTAAGACTTTTTTTATATTTGAAATCTACTGGCATTCTGACTCCTTCTCCTGGGAACTATGCCTCTTCTGCATACGACCGGCTGCAGCTGTTGGTTGAGGTTTCCAGTCGGGGTACTGGGTGGAGAGATGTGCAGATGGTTGTGCTTCTCTTGTGGCCACTGGGTGGCTGTCCGGCGTGGATTTTCGGGGGTCAGGCATAAATAGTGGCAAATGGCAGGACTGTGGAATGGGGAATAGACAGTTTATCAGGCAATGTGAGCAAAGTTGATTGCGTACCATCCTATGTCAGCATCCCACCAGCAACTGGCACTTGCAGAATTACACAAACCAAAAACTAAGCCAAATGATGGTAGGAGAGGTCTACAGATAGCTCCTGGCGTCTCTCTTTAGGATTGCCTGGTACCACTCTATCATCTCATTAACTGCAGGTGCACCACCATTCAAAATGAATGGTCTTGGTGCCTCACAACGTGCAGTGGCTCCCAGCTTTTCACAGAGGGGTTCTTTCCAGAGCTAATCCGAATTGACCTCAAATGGATCAACCGGAATCTGGGAGAACTCAACTGCGAGGACCACTTCTCTTGGTTTCTAGTGAGCAAATGGCGTCTAATGTGGAAAAAATTGCAGCAAGTTGAGGGGCTTCGAAATACTAGCATTTACCGCATTCAAACTAGTCCTCTGTTTACATCATGGATGGCAGCAGGAAAAGTCATAATAAAGATTCCACTAGGGAACTGAGCTCAGGTTGCAGGGAAGCTGGTTGGATGTATGTGCTCTCCGGTTTCAGGGGGTCATTCGTAGAGAATAAGCCTAATCAAGAATTTGCAAAATGCGAGAGGTTTAGTTTTGGTGGACTTTTCTTGAAACCCAGGCATTGAAAAATACTTATCTGTCCTGGGTTTTGGAGGCAGGGCTGGCTAAACATGTAAACTACTGTGTGACATGCTGGTTGAACCTAAAAACAATAGCCTGAGTTACCTGCTTTGCAGTGATTCTCATCTCACATATAGAGCACCGGATCCAGTTTACCACAATGGGAACCTCAGTCCCACTCTGCTACCAATTCTTCAGGCTCCTGCAACAACAACAATCACCAAGAGGGTCTGAAACTGCAGACCAAATCTCAGTAACGAGTATAACCCTCTTAGCTATTCTACGATACATTATGCAATGTGTATTTGTCAGAACCCATTCTGGTGGCGCTGCTGGGCACGTTTGTCGAACCCGTTCCTGCAACAGTTATTTAAACGGCTAAAAGATTTATACCAAATCACAAAAAGCATAATTTCTAAGTAAATTTCTAACTTTTCGCCAAATTTGGTGTAATTCCGTTCAGCTGATTTTTCTTGTATCGGAAAGCAATATTTCTTATGCGAATTAACATTGATGCATGATGGATCAGCACAAAACTTTCCAGGAAGGGAAAGTTTTGTGTAGATTTATCAAATGGCACTAAAGTCAGTAGCAAAGCAAAAAAAAAACCTTTTCCTCTGGTTATTCTGAACTAACTATAACTAAACACTAGCGACTGCCACTGTGTAATATATCTATCTATCAAATATAAATATATCTATATATATATTCACTCAATATTTTACCTTTTGCAGTACCTTGGTACATATGTTTTACACTCAAAATCTTTTACAAACACTCACACTCACTGGATGATGTCATCAGTGATGTCATTTGAGATGTCATCAATGATGTCATGAGTGATGTAATATGTGAGGTCAAAAGCAGTGCATTGCGGGGGCCTAAGTTACAGTTAGCTCAGATGTATATATATTACCTACTGGCGGTCGCCAGTAGGTAGTTATAGTTAGGACCTATTTTCCATAGGAAAAGCATTTTTTGTTTTCCCAATAACTTTAGCGTCGTTTGACGAATTTTCGCGAAATTTTCAAAACTAGTGGGGCGCTTTGGTCAGCTCCTGTCTTGAAAGTTACGGGGTGATTCGCCAAGCGGGGGCCAAGAAAAAAGGGGTGTCCCAAAACGTGTTTTCTCCATGTTAATTTCCATAGGAAACTTTAGACACGGCTACAGCCCGAACTGCTGAACGGAATTACACCAAATTTGGCAAAAAGGTAGCCCTTGGTTCAGAAAGAGTCCTTTTTGTTAAATGGTTTAAATCCGTTCAGTAGTTCCTGAGAAATTCAAAAAATAGGGGTCGGAAAATCAATTTCCCATAGGAAACTTTAGACACGGCTACAGCTCGAACTGCTGAACGGAATTACACCAAATTTGGCAAAAAGGAAGTGCTTAGTTCAGAAAGCGTCCTTTTTTTTAAATGGTGTAAATCCGTTCAGTAGTTGCTGAGAAAATCAAAAAATAAAGTTTCGATATCTATGGCCGAGGAGGGTTCGCGAACCCTCCCGACCGCGAGCTTTAAATTGGCTGTCAACACTCCAAACCAGGAAGTGTTGGCAGCCATCTTGTGACTCGGTAGAACCGAGTCACAAGGAAACAGAAAAACAAAGGTGAAAAAAAAGAAAAGGGGGCAGGGTAGAAACACCCTGACCCCCTAGGCCTGCTCAGGGGGTCCCACAAGGACCCCCCAGGGCCCAAAAAAGCATTAAAAAAAAAAAAATCGGGCGAATTCGCGCTGGGTGCGCGAATCCGGACGGAAAAAAAAAAAAAAACGAAGCGCGGGATCCCACGCTTCGTATTCAAAAAGCCCCCGGGTGGGCCAGGTCCTGGGGGCACTTATAAATATTGTTGCGGGGGCCGCGGGGCCTCGCAGCCCCGGGGACCACCACCTCCCGGGGCTTATTAAAATAAATGCAGGGGGCACGCAGCCCCCCGTAGCCCCGGGGACCGCCACCTCCCGGGGCTACCTAAAGAAATGCGTGGGGGTCCCAACCCCCACGCTGCTCCGGGACCGCCACCTCCCCGGAGCATTTATGATAATTGGCGGGGGCCCCGAGACCCCCGAGCCCCGGGGACTGCCACCTCCCCGGGGCAAAAAAATAATTAGTGTGGGGGGGCTCAAGCCCCCCCACACTGCCCCGGGGACCACCACCTCCCTGGGGCACTTAATATTGAGATTTGGGGGTCCGTAGTGGACCCCCGGCCCCGGGGACCACCACCTCCCCGGGGCTTTGAAATGCAGGGAGGGGGGCCGTGCGGCCCCCCTCCTGGAGCCCTTGATGGCCCTGGGGATTGCCACCCCCCAGGGCCGGCTCCTGCAGTGTCCCGGGGTGTCCACCCCCGGGACACTGCTGTTTGCTATGACAAGGCGGGAGCCGTGCGGCTCCCGCCCTGTCATAGCAAACTTACTTTGGATTTTGGAAGCGAGAGCAGGAAACCTGCTCTCTCTTCCAAAATCCAAAGCTGATTGCTTTTCCACACGGGGAGCTGCATGTCAGCAGCTTCCCATGTGGAAAAGCAATGCCGGCTCCCGCAGGAGGCGGAGAGCCGGCGGGACCGTGGGGGCATTGGGGCTCCCCCCACGGTCCCCAACGGTGAGGCCAGGCCCCGGGGGATGGGGTCTCCGGGGCCAGAAGTGGCCCGGGAGGGGGGCCACATGGCCCCCCTCCCCTGTGAATATTAATAAAAAATAAAAAAAGAGAGGCCAGGCCCCGGGAGGGGGGCCGCGTGGCCCCCCTCCCAAAATCAAAAAACAAAAGGCTGGCCAGGCCCCGGGGGATGGGGTCCCCGGGGCCAGAAGTGGTCCGGGAGGGGGGCCACGCGGCCCCCCTCCCCAAATAAAAAAATATATAAATAAAGGCCGGCCCCGGGGGATGGGGTCCCCGGGGCCAATAGAAGCCTCAGGAGGGGGGGCCACGCAGCCCCCCTCCTTTAAAAAAAATATATGTGGCCGTGCCCCGGGGGATGGGGTCCCCGGGGCCGGAATTGGCCACGGGAGGGGGGCCCTCGCAATCCCCCTCCCGTTTACATTTTTAAAAAAAAGGGGTCAGGCCCTGGGGGATGGGGTCCCCAGGGCCCAAAAACAGGCAAGAGAAGGGGGGCCACACAGCCCCCCTGCTTAAAGTTTTTTTTTTTTTAAAAGCCGGCATCGCGGCTAGGCCCCGCCCCCTCCCTGCAGCACTCAGCAAACACGCCCCCTGGTGCGTTGTAGGTTGGGGAATTAATTCCCCTTGAATACTGAGGGTCCCTGGGGGCCAACTAGCCCACCAGGTACCTCCAGTATGCGCCAGGGAGCTGCGTTGCAGAGAGGTGTTCAGAGGCCATGCCCCATTTTACACCTCTCTGCAACGCAGCTCTCTGGCGCTTACTGGAGGTACCTGGTGGGCTAGTTGGCCCTCAGGGACCCTCAGGACTCAAGGGGAAGTAATCCCCCAATTTACAACGTGCCAGGGGGCGCATTTGCACAGTGGTGCAGGGAGGGGGCGGGGCCTGACATAGCAAGTGTGCAAACGCACCCCTGGCACATTGTAAATTGGGGGATTAAGTCCCCTTCAATCCTGAGGGTCTCTGGGAGCAAACTAGCCCACCAGGTACCTCCAGTATGCGCCAGGGAGCTGCGTTGCAGAGAGGTGTTCAGAGGCCACGCCCCTTTTTGCACCTCTCTGCAACGCAGCTCTGTGGCGCTTACTGGAGGTACCTGGTGGGCCAGTTGGCCCCCAGGGACCCTCAGGACTCAAGGGGACTTAATCCCCCAATTTACAACGCACCAGGGGGTGCGTTTGCACAGTGGTGCAGGGAGGGGGCGTGGCCTGATGTGACAAGTGTGCAAACGCGCCCTGTGGCGCGTTTTAAGTTGGGGAATTAAGTCCCCTTGAATCCTGAGGGTCCCTGGGGCCAACTAGCCCACCAGGTACGTCCAGTAAGCGCCACAGAGTTGTGTTGCAGAGAGGTGTAAAAAGGGGCGTGGCCTCTGACCACCTCTCTGCAACGCAGCTCTGTGGTGCTTACTGGAGGTACCTGGTGGGCTAGTTGGCCCCCAGGGACCCTCAGGATTCAAGGGGAATTAATCCCCCAACTTAAAACCCACCAGGGGGCGCGTTTGTACAGTGGTGAAGGGAGGGGGCGGGGCCTGATGTGACATGTGTGTACTTATGCAATCACTCCGCCAAAACCCAAGCACTTATAAATTCACCATGCACTCTCCTTGCAGCACTCTAATCATCCAATCACTACCCATGCACTCATGCAATGACTCATGCACTAACTCATGCACTGCTACAATACCCTGAGCAGTACCCATGCAGTCCAGCCATCGCCCTGTCACTACCCATGCACTCCTCCAATCACCCACCGCGCACCATGTACTTATCCAATCACTCCGCCAAAACCCAGGCACTTATAAATTCACCATGCACTGTCCTTGCAGTACTCTAATCATCCAGTCACTACTCATGTACTCATGCAATGACCCAGGCACTAACTCATGGCAAATACAGAGGAGGTCATGCTAATTACAGGGGTACCCCAACGCATAGTGTTCCCTAGTGTATGTAGGTGTTTTCACTGTATTCTAAGTGTATTTTAGCATAGCACTGGCTCTGGTCCTGGTTATTCAGAGTCAGTTACCACCAGTACCCGTCAGTAAAAAGCTGGGGGCACAGGAGGACTTTCTGCTCCTCTGTTGGTTCTTTCTGCACATCCCTTGCTTCTTCCTGCACTTTTCTTCGTCTTTCTGGACTTCTGTTGCCTCTTTCTGCATTTGTCTTGCTTCTTTCTGCGCTTTTCTTCCTCTTTCTTCACATGTCCTAACTTTGTAGGCATAGTTAGAAATTAGCATTTAAAAAACCATTGAAATTCACTGAAAAAACCATAGGTTTCAGGTACGTTATAGTTAGAAATTAGCATTTAAAAAACCATTGAAATTCACTGAAAAAACCATAGGTTTCAGGCACGTTATAGTTAGAAATTAGCATTTAAAAACCTTAGAAAGTCACTGAAAAAACCATAGGTTTCAGGGACGTTATAGTTAGTTGGACATTTCACTCGTACAAAACCATAGAAATTCCCCCGTTATAGTTAGTTCAGCTAACTATAGCTCGCGCCCCCGTAATGCACTGCTGATGACGTCACATATTACATCATTCATGACATGGTCAGTGACATCACTGATGACATCACTGATGACATCTCAAATGACATCACTGATGACATCACTGATGACATCATCCACGTCAAAATCTGATGCACCTCCTCACACTCTAATATAACCTTTGATACACCCACTGTAAAATACAGACTACCATTCTCGAAACCATCGACACACCAATACCAGTTACTACATACGCACTCACTGATTCCTAGGTCTACACACACATCCACTCATTCACCCATACAATCACTCATACATACAGTCACTCCTCAATACAACACTATCATATGCACTCATACACCATACAGACACACACACACCGCCACTCATCCATGGAGTTACTCACACACCTAGTCAGTCATGCAAAGAATCAATCACACTCCCATTTCCTCACCTATACAGTTATACACACACCACCTCACTTATTCAAACATATACTAACACATACTTACTCTCTTATACAATCACTGATACAAGTACACACTCATCCATACAGCCACTCTCACAATCACTGACTCTCACGTATAGTCATTTATATACTCCAACTCTCACATACACTGCCTTTTACATATGTAGTTACTTGGACATGTACACTGAGACATCCAATCTCTCACCAACACACCCATACACACACTCACCTGCCCATACAACTGTTTCCACATGCACTCTTGAACCCATACACCCAGTGAATCAACCACTCACACATCTATGCACAGAGTCACACACCTCCCACCCACCCACACACACACTCAGTCTCCCATACAAATACTCAGGCAACCAATCAATAACCCATATAGACACTCATGTAGCTACTGATCAACACATGCAGCAGCTTACACAACAACAGACATACTGATACACACATTCAGACAGTTTAGTCACTAACCCATGCATTCAGTAAGACACATTTAATCACTCACTTATACAGTCAGTCACGCACCTACTAAATCCTTCCTCCAGGCACTTATACACCCACTCATTCTTCAATACACCATGGCATATATATAAAACATATTTAAACTTTACAGAAACACACAGTCACTGGATGATGTCATCAGTGATGTCATCAGTGATATCATTTGAGATGTCATCAGTGATGTCACTGACCATGTCATGAATGATGTAATATGTGACGTCATCAGCAGTGCATTGATGGGCGCGAGTTATAGTTAGCTGAACTAACTATAACGGGGAATTTCTATGGTTTTGTACGAGTGAAATGTCCAACTAACTATAACGTCCCTGAAACCTATGGTTTTTTCAGTGAATATATATATATATATATATATATATAAATAACATGTATTAGCCTCTAAACCACGTCACATTTGACTATTCTGTGCTATAGAGGTCAACTTCTAATAATCACTATGCATTTAACAGCGGTCATTATAATTACATATTGTTTCACTCTTCAATGATGACATTCCTATTGCTTTTGATTATCATCGTCATGATGTGCAGTATATTCTTAATTTATATTATAGCTGATTTATATTTAGAGCATCAAACCACAGTTGTTTCTATTCAAAATAATGTCAATAACAGTTATTGCTATTACATTAATTTATGTTGTTCAGTGAGAAGCTATGTTGCATTCTGTTGTCAATTATTGGACATATTTTGGTGAACATTCCTCTGGGTTAACAACATATAAGAAAAACAATCACAGCAAAGAATCTGTAATGAGCTTATGCCCATCACACATGCCCATCCTACCTGAAAACTATGGAAACTTTTTTTGAAAAGAAAAATCTGTGTTTATTTAAAATTTGAGGCTGTTTGGCACTCCTGGCAGCAGGATTTGGTAGGCTCAGGGAGACACGTGATCACCATTGTTTTTAGGAGCTCCCTAACAAAGTGAGGGCTTGTACAGTTGCTTATGACTGAACATGTAACTTAAAAAAAGTTGAAATGTTGAACTGGCTTTATGGACAGGATAGTAATGACCGATAACCTGGAGTGCCCGAGACTGCTTTGAATGTTCGTGCAAAAGAAAGTGGACGATGAAGGTGGAAGGTAATAGATATGGGCACTTTTTTTTAAATGAGATGGAAAACCTCCTACCCCAGGATAGCATTCTCTGAGGAGGTCTTATTCAAGCACTCTGTTCCAGCGTGTCCTGGACAGGAAGTGAGTGGGCTTGGCAGTGGGGACCAGGGTGGAATGCTACAACAGAGCTGCAGTAGATGTCCTCCATAATGCCAGTTCAAGCTGCCCTCAGTGTCAGGACCTCTCACAGCCCTGCAAGTTTGCTGTAAATTCTGTTAGACTAGTAAATGTTGTATGGATGCTTTTGAGGAAGGACTTCATCCCCTTGTGATGCAGGCAGAAGCTTTTTTTTCTTCTGTTGCATAGCAACAGGAACTTCATTTTCGAACAGCAAGGTGCTGAGGAGCCCTTTTCCAAGAACCTCAACATAATGTCTCGCTTCAGGAGCAAAGCCTCATGTTAACAAGCACTTGTAATGCCAATAGGTCTAGGTGCTAGCGACAAGCCTTTTTGCTCCTTAAATGTTTGTTTTGTTTCTGCCAAACTTTATTGTTGGGGAAGTCGCTGGGCCCTCATCAATATGAAAAAACATTAGTTAAAAGCAAAAATATTTTTTGGTCTCAAAATACACACATTGATGAAGTAACTGTTGGCACTGCAGGTAACCACTTTTGCGTCGAAGTGCTCCTTGTGAAAGGTACTCATAGTGAAATTAGCCAATGGCTGAAGTGGCCTGGCCCCTTGGCCCCATGTTGTATGCTCTACTGTGCGGAAGCAAAATGTGAATGACACAATAACAGACCAATTGATGGAAAGAGCTGCCCTTAAAAGTACATTATGTATATAACTCTAGTTAAAATAAAAGCCCTTAAGGGCAGACCTAAAAAGGAGTTTTGCAAACTATTCCAGATTCCAGGAACTTACGCTTTATTTTTATTTCATCTTCACAAATCAAATCTCTTACTTACTTGTGTGACCTGCTGTCACTGAGCGTCCCATTATCAGGCAGAGAAAGAATTACTCTCGGAAAGGGAGGTGTGAAGACATTTGCATGCAACTGGCAGCTTCTCTGAGGCAACCAGAAACTCTCAAGCCTGAGGCATTTCTATTCATCCACTCATCTAACAGAATCTTCCAAACTGATGCTTCCCATCCCACTGCAGCCTCAACGTATGAATCCACGCATGCACCTCTCATTGCATCCTAATAGGGACACCACTGTAGCAGAGAAACCAATAGCAGACTACCCAAGACTAGAACAGAGGCTTTGGGGAGAAATGGAAGGTCAGAACATTGTCATGTGATGGGTGTAGTTAATTATACAGTAGTTGGAATATGGGTGAATGCTTGTGGATGCATGTCATATGAGATGTATTGATATCACGTTTAATCTGTAATTTATAGTTATCCCGTTAATCTCCTTTTTAACCCATATTTTAATCAATTTATTATAATTATCTGTGTACCCTTTTAAAGCAAATTACTGTATATGTAGTGCACGTCATTTATGATCTGTATTATATGCCTGTCAATATTGCACTAAGGCCTATTTAATGAAACTACTAAAAATTATTTAAACTAACTACACAAAAAAAAATCATATTATTTATTTGTTTGTTATAGAGCGTACGATTACCCGAAGGTGTCCTGGCGCTAAGAATGACGCATCTCTGCACTACGAGTTATTGAAATAAGTAGGTTTTTGGGGACTTGCTGAATTTTATAAGGCTGGGTTTAAAACTAATCTCAGTGGTGGGGTGGCGGGGGGGTTCTATGTCTGAGCTGTGACTTCTGAAAAAGCTCAAGTTTGGCCCTGCAATTTTTGACACGACTGCAAGAATGGACACGGCAAACCGTAGCAATCGGAAGGGGCATATCTTCTGAACATCTAGGAAATATAGTTAGGGTGGGGTACAGGATAGGCCATATTGCAGAAGCAGAGGACATTATAACAGCTTCTTTTCTGTATTGGGAGCCAATGGAGTTTTCTGAGATGAATGGAAATGTTGTCAAATTTGTGAATGCCTCGTACCAATCTTAATGCCGTGTTCTGCATTGGCTGCAATCTGTGTATCACGTAGGCTGGGAGACCGAAACACCGCGCATTGCTGTACTGCAGTCCACTAATGATGAATGCCTTGATGTTCGAGGAATCACATGTCGAATTCTTTTTAGTACTTTCATGATGAACGGGAAGCAGGTGTCTTCCTTAGATGAGGTTCCAAAGACATCTTGGCATCAAATATGATTCCCAAAATGTGAACCTACCAGGATGAGATAGCTCCCTAAAGACTGGGGCCACCAAGAGTGAGACCAATAGGAAGGGCTGCCAAACACCAAGATTTCACTTTTGTCAGAATTCAAACGGAGGGAGTTGGTGTTCATCCAGATAGATACCTCAACTAGACAGTATTTGAAATGATCCTGTAAGGAGCTGAGATTCCCTTCCATGCATATGATGATCTGGGTATCGTCCGCATAGGTGTACAAATGAAAACCGAAAGAGGCAATCAGCTCCCACAATGGGGCTACACAAATATTAAAAAGTGTCGGGCTGAGGGCAGAGCTCTGTGAGTCCCCACGTCCTGGATCTCTAATACAGGAAAGGAAAGTCACCAAGTACACCCGCTCTGTTGAGTCATTCAGGAAAGATTCAAACCATTGAAGAACATTTCAATAGATACCAATCAAACTGAGTGAGAATGGTACGCAAAACCGTGTCAAATGTTCCTGATAAACCAAGGAATGAGGACACAGAGCAGCTATCATTCGTGATCATTTCAATGCCGCTGGCAGCATCTGTGAGCGCGGTCTCTGTACTTAGCTTGGCCTAAAACCAGATTGATTAATAACCTTGTCTACTTCAGTACAACAGGATCACTAGGAATTAACTCAGCTCAGAATCTTAGTAATCAAAGGGAGGAGGGAGAGGGGGCAATAATTTGCAGAGATATCAGGATCTAGAAATGTTTTCTTTAAAAGAGGGGAAACGAGTTCCGATTTGCAGAATGAGGAGTCAATCGCATTGGCTAGTGAATTATTGCAAGTGACCATTATTACTGGGGTGAGAGTTGGGGCAAGTAGTTTAAAGATCTTTGCTGGACAGGGATCCAGTTGAAATGTTCCTTTGTGGGCTTGTTAGCAAATAAATTTTTGTTTTAATAGTAATTTCGCCGCATAGTTTTTAACAGTACTTTGTAAACCTTGAGATTTTTAGTTTTCTTATAGCAAGTATCTTTTCAAAAGAATTCCATAGAGCCAAAGGCATTATATGGTTTCATTTACCAAATTTTAAAGGTAAAATACTGTCTGGAGTTTTGGAAATCCAGTAATTGAAATGACTTATTGATCCATTATAATTATTATCTGGCTGCACACCTGATTGAGTAGTTTCAAGACAGATTTTTAATTTTTAATTTTTCAATATCAAGTTTGGACCATGCAGATTAAGAAGCTTAGGTAGCCGAATGATTATGGAGGATATTCACAAGAACGTGCGCTAAACATCCCCAAAAAATGTTTTATCCCAACTTTACACATCGCAGTCTATCACGGGAAAATAACCCCGTGTTAACGTGGAATTCACAACACGGCGGTACCATGCGATAGTTTGACGAAAACGCGGCCAATGTCCGCGATACAACCACCGCGACGGAGATAAAAACACAAACCCCAACACAAAAAAACATGCGATGAGCCCATTGGTGATGAGGAAAGCAGCGATAAGCAGCGCCAGGCCCGCGACACACACACGGCAGGCGGGAATAAGCACAACAAAAGCAGGAAAAAGGAAGACAGACCAAACAGAAAACAACAGCGAAGCACAATGGAGGCAGCCGGAGCTAGTACACAACCCCACAAGCCCCATTGGCAACAAAACATTGTACATGGCAGTCCATCGTGGACAAGGTGAATGCAGCCGGAGAGCGGAGGAGGACAATGGAAGACAACCAGAACAGCTGGAATGATGCGAAACGCAAAAACAAGCAGAAACACGCCAACAACCAGAAGGCAGCAATGCACACCGGAGGTGGGAGTCCAGCGCCACACCAGGAGCTGGATGACATGGAGGAAATGGTGTCCACCATAACAGTCTGGAGATGGTGGCAGGAGTCGGGGACCGGAAACTGCTCAAAATCAACAGACAAAACAGCAACAGGGAGAGGAACGACCAGGGACTGGGGGGATGGGGGGATGGGGGGAGATGGGCACAATGGCACACATGCACAATTAAGCACAGTACAACTGCAGACAAACCATGCCCAAGAGTAACAACACCAACCAAGAGCACAAGTCACACAAGTCGGCAATATCACACCACTGAACAAGCACAGAAGTGAAAACCACACTGCCTGAAAGGGAGAAGGGTGAGCCAATTCAGAGCTGAAGGGCCATCTCACACACAATGCAGCACACACACATAGGAAGCAGAGCACCCTAACATCGAACACAATGTGGTACAAACAGCAACATTTGCACAACCGAACACAGGACACAAGTGCACCCGCTTGTGGCCGGTAAATGGCCATACGCATCTAGCAAAGCACGAAACAGGGACATGATAATGCACAAGTACCAACCCACAGCCCTGATGGGGTAGCAATGCATGTATGGCAGGGACCCAGATAGGCCGTGACACACACATTCGCATACATATCAACACTCATCACAGTTGGAGACAAGTGAATGTGCGGAAACTCCATCAACAATTGCGTGTCAGTACGGCCAAGAGAAGTGCCACAACATGCAGACCAATACAGCAGCATGTCCGAATGAGGAATGTTGGAAAGCGCCCATGTCCACCCCGGGGGAGTCCATCACCCACACAAGTCAGTGCCAACGTGCGTTGGTTGTCCGCGCATGTATCCGGAGTCCAGGCCAATGCAGCCATGTCCACTGTCGTCTTGGGACATGTGACCAGATCCCCAACATGCAACCAGGCGCCGGGACACGTGCAATGGGTCACATTCAGTTGTGGCTGCAGGTACGTTGTCACTCGTCCATGAACGCGAGTGCAGCAGTGTAGGCCAACATTTCCAACATGAGCTCGTTGTCCACTACATCTAACATGTCGGCGACGTAACCCATCAGTTGTCCCGGACAGATGTGCTGACTCCAACCCCTGGCCCCAATTGGCAGTAAAGCCCAATAGGGGAGCGGCTCAATGTGGTCACTGCACACGACGACTCGTGCAATCTCCCAGGTACAGTTGCCAGCATGCATGCCAATCATCCAGGCATCACGGTGACACTCCTGGTTGTGGGCCAACAGGGGGCACACACACACATTGAAATCCAGGTCAGCTACCGTTACGTTGGAGAGGCAGACACCCATGGTCCACTCGAATATGCACGAGCGACAATGCAACACAGGCTGAACGCAGGTGACGTTGGCAAGGCGGAAGCTTAGCCAGTAACTGATCCGCAGCACTGCCAATGGCAGTGCCCTCAGTACATGCAGCAGACATGCACGGTACCGGTCCACGTGACTGGAGTTGTGCATGTGTCTGGGATGGTCTGCCATTGCGTCAGTGGCTCTGCTTGAAGCGGCACTGTGCTGACCCGCGGCAGTCCTGTGGATGAAATGGCACAGCTCGGATCAATGAGCCGTGTCTGTGTGCAACGGGTGCAGGCCTGGGGTGTGGTGGGAGTATGTATGAAGGCCATTTCACGCCCGCTAACTATGACCAAGGACTTCTGTGTGTGGGATGTGTACACGTTGGTCTCACGTCGGGCAGTGCGTAGTGTGGGAGTCGCCAGCAAATGCTATCGTATCTGTCAGGGGGTGCTGGGCACATGCAAGTCCCAGCTCGGAGCTGCAGATGTGCTACCGCCTGATAGTTCAGATAAAGGACCTTTCATCCCTACAGTAACTTTACCATCTGCTTGCATACAGGAGATGTACAGAGGCCTGTCGTGGGTGGGGTGGGATGTCTGCGACCCAGGGAATCATGGATGATATGCCGAGCACGTGGCACATGAGCGGCCACACTGTGTGTTACGTTGCCTCACAGCTGCTCCTCCCTCCCACGAGCCCCCACACTTGTGTGCGCTGCGCGGTTGTATCACGTGCACTCCTACGGCACACCATTGTCATGCCTGTCTGCGCATGTCCAGCGGCATGCCAACAACACTGTGAAGCTGGCCGTTGAGGGTGTGCGGCCACGTGAGTGTAGGCCAATGGTCCGGACAGGGCAGACACAGGTGTACAGTCCATGGCTGGCTGTGATCGCGCTGCGATTGAGGCTAGGCATCTGACTAATGCAGCCGCAGGACTGATACACATAACACTTGGCATGCATGAGCCAAGACCCCGAGCGGTCTTGCGCTTCTACATTTCCCCGTACGTGCCTGCCCTCCGGGTGCATGCCACATTGCAACATCGACTACTGTGGCCATGTTGGCGACAACACTCCAACACAGAGACACGCTTACCGCACTTCCTGCTCAAGGCCAGACCAGAGACACGCCCTGATCCCCCTGCCTAATCAATACACCCCGGCGCTGACCTGACGTACGCCGGACCAGCACACGCCGCTTGTGCATGCAGGGGGGCGGGAGAAGCTACATGTCCAAGGTCTTGGCCACTGCTGAGGTGACATGGTATCGTCCGCTGAAGACAGCACACTGTGATGTTGCAGGGCTCGGGCCCATCATGCTGACATAATGACCACACGGACACACTTGCTTAAATGGTGTGAATGGCTACGGGCACGTGCGCCCGGCCACATTTATTAGCAGGCTCACATGTCGAGTGACACCTGTGTTGGATGAGTGTGGGGTGTGTGTACACCAGCCATCATGGAGTGCCTGGTGCAGTCAAAAAATGACAACAGTGTACATCGTTAAGGACACAACCATTCAACCATAAAGGCTCCATGACTTGAGCTGCACAGAGTTAGTGACCCCGGATGCACAGCGTCCTGCACAGGCCTACCGCCACGGGCCGCTGACTTGCGCTGCACTGGGGCAGGGTCACGAGGGCAGAGCAGGTTCTCGTAGATGACAAAGGGGGTTGTCGCGGAGTGTCTCGGTGGACAGTGGAAGGTGTACCCCCAGGGCATGATGCAGAGGGCAGAACCACGCAGAAACAGTCACCATGGTGGAGATGAATGGAACAGACACATGTCGAACACCAAGTCCGTCCCAGCCAGATGATGATGCAGACAACGCCCAGGCCATGGACTCAGATGCCACCAAAGTCCAACCAGAAAGTGCCCATGACTCATTGCGCACAGAGTTAGTGGCACCAGGTCAGTTGTTGCTACTGTTCGGTCACCTCCGTGACGAGGATCCGGCTTTCATCCGGACTGAACCACATCTTCCTCTTACTCCTCTCCGTGCGTTCACTGGTATGGACTCTGCCAGTCATGAATCACCACTAAGTGCTGGATGTGGGACCTACTGGACCGCAGTGTAGGCCTGAGCCCTCATCCAAGTGTCGCCGGCTGTCGTTGAACAGGGTTAGTGGCACCACGTGTCGCCGGCTGGCGTTAAACAGGGTTAGTGGCACCACGTGTCGCCGGCTTGCGTTGAACAGGGTTAGTGCCAAATGCAAAAACAACAATTGATGGACAGAATGCAGAACAATGTCATACATTCACCCCAATCGCCGGCTTGCGATGCAGACTTTGGCTTCACTGATCGGAGGGAGTATAGTGATGTGGACGCTGCCACAGACTTGGGGTCACTGCCATTCAAAACTCAGGACTCAGTACAACATGTGCCAACAACTGGGCCAAAGAGTACGCCGGTGGAGTATGTCAATGAAAAAGGAGTACTGTGGGCCAGCTTCGTGGAGGCCAGCAATGGTCTGCGGAGGCTGCAAAGGTCGCGGGACTGGGGCTTGGTGCTTGCACCAGCACGTGGTGGGCCCTCTTTGACACACGCCGGTGTCGGCAGGTGAGCGGAGCCTCCTTTGTGCGCTGGGGCAGGCATGACGGGTCTGGGGACCAGCGGCCCGGGTTGCAGCAGGCGCACAGGGACGCAGGCCCCGCCGCGCACGGCGCCGGCCTCGTGGCGGGCTGAGAGGCGCCGCCCTGGCAGACACGTTGGCCATTCCGAATGAGAACCACGCCCAGTGCGATGGGCTTTTCATTCACACCCCTACGCAGGCCTGGCGTACGCAGGGCCAACCCACTCCACCCACGCATACAGGGGGGGACGTAACGGGCGACATTTCCGCATTCTGCCCCACAGCCTGTGGGGACATGGTAGCATCCACTGGCCACTACACTCCATGCACCAGCAGTTAATGTCCACTTGGCCATTTCCGTGGTTTGCACACTGAAGTCTGTCCGGCACATCCACGCCACACCTGGCATTGGGTAGGTTCTCATTCATTAGTCACTTGCCGCTCTCGCACATGCCTGCTCCAAGCCTCTCCTCACATTCTGCTATTGTGTGGCTGTGGTGCCATGCCGTGGCTGGGTTGTGTGCATAGCAAGCCCAGGTTCCCAATGGAGTCGTGTTGTCGTGTCTGGTCGGTTGGCATGTTGTGTGGCATGTTGCATGTAGTTTTGCTGCATGCCCATTGCCAGTGTCGTGAGTTGCATGACTGTGGAGTGGAGGTGTGTGGTGTGTTCATTTGGTACTTACCAACGAGCGATGCATTTCCATAGGTGCCATCCTGGGAGCGCTGGTTGATGATGGACTGTCGGGAGATGTATGACTCATGCACACTGCCTGGGGAGTTGGCCACAACATTGTTGAGGAGTCCCGGTGGTCCACTATTGCCTGCACATTGATGGAATGCTTGTGCTTTCTGTTGCGGTAGTTGTGTGCAGTGTCGGGAGGGGGCACGAGGGGTACATGTGTGCAGTAGATTGCCCCCAACACGTGAGGGAATCCAGCTATGGCGTAGAAACCTTGCTTGGTCTCCAGCTGCTCCTGCGCAGTGTGGGTGAAGTGGAGGTGCTGGGGTACCAGGCTGATGATGGCATCCAGGACAGGTGTGATGAACTTGGATGGGGCTGGCTGTGAGACTCCTCCGACTCTGGCAGTTGTGGGTTGGAAGGTACCAGAGGCCAACATGTGCAGCACAGCCAGCAGCTTTGTCTGCGGAGGGATGTTGGTTGTCCGCTGTGTTGGTGCCGTCAGCAGGTGGGCGCTGTGGGTCAGGATGCGGGGGATGGTTGTCCTTTTGGGCCTGTAGTGGGCAATGTCCTCCTCTGGCGTTAGGTGTGTGCGGCTGGTGCTTTTACGGTGGGTCCGCTGTCTTTGTGTACGCTGCCTCTGTGGTGGTCTGGGTGGGGGGGGGCGGGGCGGGTCCTGGGGGTAGTGGCTGTCCTGGGGGTGGTGGCGGTGGGTGTTGTGGCCCTCATGGGTCTCCGAGCTGCATGATCATTGGCTCCATGGCATCTGTGGGTCTTCAGATGTGGCTCTTGGCTGGGCTCCCTTTCATGCTGCAGGTAGTCGTCCTGCTTAACACCAGCAAAAGGCAGGTGTTAATTCCCTGCTGCTACCGCGGCTTATCGCCTGTTTTTGGTTCGCATCGCAGATCTGGCAGTTTGTTGTGAAAGTGGTGTTGTGGTTTTTTCGTGAGTTTTTGCACGGGAACGCCTATTCTGCATCTCATTAGGGTTAGTTGGTGGTGTCACCCGTGGAGATAAATTTTGGGGCAGTTATCGCGGGAATACTGGCGATGTCTGCAGTTTGCACCCGCTTGTGAATGGGGCGTTAAATCTATCTCCACTTTTGATGCGTTAAGGTGGCGATAACTCGGCGATAAGTCCTTGTGAATATGCCCCTATGAGTCTTAACCCTTCCCACAAGCAGATGAAAAAATATCACCTTGTGATCTGACCAGGCAAGTTCCATGATCGAATCAATTGTGACATGATTAAGTTTAGTAAAAATATGGTCCAGTATATGTCCTGCCTGATGCTCAGGTGACTGTACATGTTGGCTTAGATTGAATAATGAGATTTTTGTAAGGTCAAAGACATTAGGAGCCATAATATAATAGAGATGTATATTAAAGTATCAGAGTACAATCAGATAATTTGTTTCAAGGTAGGCGTAATCGTAAAGATTGCCTCTTGGAGTGAGAGCAAAATGTTTTTTGCTGTACTGAGGGGTCTGTAAAGTAGCAATATTGTAGTCAGACAATTATGGGTTAATGAGATTGAAGCGGTTAGTACTTGGGCATCCAATAGAGGCTGTGTGATCCAGGGAGAAACAGTGAATGTTTTATTATATATCAATGCTACTCCTCTCCCTGTTCTGGTAAAGTGGTTATGAATATGACTTACATAGCCCTGAGGGATAACTCTGGAAACCTCAGGGCAGGAATTCTCCTTTATCCATGTTTCAGTTACAAACAGATGATCTCAATTATAATCTTCCAACACAGTTCACACTTCAGCTGCATGAGTAATCAGAGAATGTGCATTACACAGGGTGCATTTAATGCCTTGGCAACTATAAGCATACAGATTTAAAAGGCTAGCAAGGCTACACCTAAGCAGGGGCGGCTCCTACATGTGGGCGGAGGAGCGTCGCCCCACTGCTTTCTCGCAGTGCGAGAAGCAGAAACATGAAATGGTATTATAAAAACAATTTTATGTTTCTGCTTCTCGCACTGCGAGAAAGCAGAAGGGTTTGGTTGGGGGCGGGCGGGTGGGCAGGTGGGACTGCTCTAGGGCAGGGGAGGAGTGGCTTGCCCACTGCTGAGGGCGCTGACTGATTGGTCGGCATTCTGGGGCCTACCCATAGACGCCTGGCTGGTCAGCGTCCCGACCAATCACAACGCTGCCATTGCAGGGTTGTGATTGGCTTAGGGGAGGGGAGGGAGGCTGCCTGCCTGCTTCCTGTTCAGGAGAGGAGCAGAGAAGCAGAGACGATGCTGGACCGGGCCAGCGAAGGAAAGTTAACTTTTTTTGTTTGTTTGTGGAATTAAACCTTCCCCCTTCACCCCACGCGCGGCCCAACTAGTCATGCCGGCCGCGACATATCCTAGGAGTTGCCTGTGATTCAAGCAGACTAGTGGAAATAGGAAGAATGCATTCAGAGGTCATTCGTAAATTGAAAAGAGCAGGAGGGCCAATAGTGCTCAGGGGTACGTGTCTTACCGAACAGAGAAATTAATGGCTCAGCGTAATACGGTTGATGTGAGGGGTAAAAGATCAGCATGCTGGACCCTGGGCACAGGCAAAAACAACAATTGATGGACAGAATGCAGAACAATGTCATACATTCACCCCATTACAGAGATCTGGGCCTAAATCCATCGTTTTTTTGCTTACCATGCCATTCCAGTTTGAACCCAGCCATATGCAAATCAGTCTTGTCCCTGTGCCCAAGGGGAACAGTCCAGCCCGAACTGCCAGGCCAGGTCCTCCCTGGACTGGAAACAAGCATCCTAGGACCGGTTTCGGGGTTTCACCCCTCATCAGCCAGGATAGCTTGACTCCAGTGGCATGGAGAGCACGGGACCCACGTCTGGGCATACCCGTCCCACTCGGGGTGACAAATGCAAAAACAACAATTGATGGACAGAATGCAGAACAATGTCATACATTCACCCCAATCGCCGGCTTGCGATGCAGACTTTGGCTTCACTGATCGGAGGGAGTATAGTGATGTGGACGCTGCCACAGACTTGGGGTCACTGCCATTCAAAACTCAGGACTCAGTACAACATGTGCCAACAACTGGGCCAAAGAGTACGCCGGTGGAGTATGTCAATGAAAAAGGAGTACTGTGGGCCAGCTTCGTGGAGGCCAGCAATGGTCTGCGGAGGCTGCAAAGGTCGCGGGACTGGGGCTTGGTGCTTGCACCAGCACGTGGTGGGCCCTCTTTGACACACGCCGGTGTCGGCAGGTGAGCGGAGCCTCCTTTGTGCGCTGGGGCAGGCATGACGGGTCTGGGGACCAGCGGCCCGGGTGCAGCAGGCGCACAGGGACGCAGGCCCCGCCGCGCACGGCGCCGGCCTCGTGGCGGGCTGAGAGGCGCCGCCTGGCAGACACGTTGGCCATTCCGAATGAGAACCACGCCCAGTGCGATGGGCTTTTCATTCACACCCCTACGCAGGCCTGGCGTACGCAGGGCCAACCCACTCCACCCACGCATACAGGGGGGACGTAACGGGCGACATTTCCGCATTCTGCCCCACAGCCTGTGGGGACATGGTAGCATCCACTGGCCACTACACTCCATGCACCAGCAGTTAATGTCCACTTGGCCATTTCCGTGGTTTGCACACTGAAGTCTGTCCGGCACATCCACGCCACACCTGGCATTGGGTAGGTTCTCATTCATTAGTCACTTGCCGCTCTCGCACATGCCTGCTCCAAGCCTCTCCTCACATTCTGCTATTGTGTGGCTGTGGTGCCATGCCGTGGCTGGGTTGTGTGCATAGCAAGCCCAGGTTCCCAATGGAGTCGTGTTGTCGTGTCTGGTCGGTTGGCATGTTGTGTGGCATGTTGCATGTAGTTTTGCTGCATGCCCATTGCCAGTGTCGTGAGTTGCATGACTGTGGAGTGGAGGTGTGTGGTGTGTTCATTTGGTACTTACCAACGAGCGATGCATTTCCATAGGTGCCATCCTGGGAGCGCTGGTTGATGATGGACTGTCGGGAGATGTATGACTCATGCACACTGCCTGGGGAGTTGGCCACAACATTGTTGAGGAGTCCCCGGTGGTCCACTATTGCCTGCACATTGATGGAATGCTTGTGCTTTCTGTTGCGGTAGTTGTGTGCAGTGTCGGGAGGGGGCACGAGGGGTACATGTGTGCAGTAGATTGCCCCCAACACGTGAGGGAATCCAGCTATGGCGTAGAAACCTTGCTTGGTCTCCAGCTGCTCCTGCGCAGTGTGGGTGAAGTGGAGGTGCTGGGGTACCAGGCTGATGATGGCATCCAGGACAGGTGTGATGAACTTGGATGGGGCTGGCTGTGAGACTCCTCCGACTCTGGCAGTTGTGGGTTGGAAGGTACCAGAGGCCAACATGTGCAGCACAGCCAGCAGCTTTGTCTGCGGAGGGATGTTGGTTGTCCGCTGTGTTGGTGCCGTCAGCAGGTGGGCGCTGTGGGTCAGGATGCGGGGGATGGTTGTCCTTTTGGGCCTGTAGTGGGCAATGTCCTCCTCTGGCGTTAGGTGTGTGCGGCTGGTGCTTTTACGGTGGGTCCGCTGTCTTTGTGTACGCTGCCTCTGTGGTGGTCTGGGTGGGGGGCGGGGCGGGTCCTGGGGGTAGTGGCTGTCCTGGGGGTGGTGGCGGTGGGTGTTGTGGCCCTCATGGGTCTCCGAGCTGCATGATCATTGGCTCCATGGCATCTGTGGGTCTTCAGATGTGGCTCTTGGCTGGGCTCCCTTTCATGCTGCAGGTAGTCGTCCTGCTTAACACCAGCAAAAGGCAGGTGTTAATTCCCTGCTGCTACCGCGGCTTATCGCCTGTTTTTGGTTCGCATCGCAGATCTGGCAGTTTGTTGTGAAAGTGGTGTTGTGGTTTTTCGTGAGTTTTTGCACGGGAACGCCTATTCTGCATCTCATTAGGGTTAGTTGGTGGTGTCACCCGTGGAGATAAATTTTGGGGCAGTTATCGCGGGAATACTGGCGATGTCTGCAGTTTGCACCCGCTTGTGAATGGGGCGTTAAATCTATCTCCACTTTTGATGCGTTAAGGTGGCGATAACTCGGCGATAAGTCCTTGTGAATATGCCCCTATGAGTCTTAACCCTTCCCACAAGCAGATGAAAAAATATCACCTTGTGATCTGACCAGGCAAGTTCCATGATCGAATCAATTGTGACATGATTAAGTTTAGTAAAAAATATGGTCCAGTATATGTCCTGCCTGATGCTCAGGTGACTGTACATGTTGGCTTAGATTGAATAATGAGATTTTTGTAAGGTCAAAGACATTAGGAGCCATAATATAATAGAGATGTATATTAAAGTATCAGAGTACAATCAGATAATTTGTTTCAAGGTAGGCGTAATCGTAAAGATTGCCTCTTGGAGTGAGAGCAAAATGTTTTTTGCTGTACTGAGGGGTCTGTAAAGTAGCAATATTGTAGTCAGACAATTATGGGTTAATGAGATTGAAGCGGTTAGTACTTGGGCATCCAATAGAGGCTGTGTGATCCAGGGAGAAACAGTGAATGTTTTATTATATATCAATGCTACTCCTCTCCCTGTTCTGGTAAAGTGGTTATGAATATGACTTACATAGCCCTGAGGGATAACTCTGGAAACCTCAGGGCAGGAATTCTCCTTTATCCATGTTTCAGTTACAAACAGATGATCTCAATTATAATCTTCCAACACAGTTCACACTTCAGCTGCATGAGTAATCAGAGAATGTGCATTACACAGGGTGCATTTAATGCCTTGGCAACTATAAGCATACAGATTTAAAAGGCTAGCAAGGCTACACCTAAGCAGGGGCGGCTCCTACATGTGGGCGGAGGAGCGTCGCTCCACTGCATCTGCAGTGCGAGAAGCAGAAACATGAAATGGTATTATAAAAACAATTTTATGTTTCTGCTTCTCGCACTGCGAGAAAGCAGAAGGGTTTGGTTGGGGGCGGGCGGGTGGGCAGGTGGGACTGCTCTAGGGCAGGGGAGGAGTGGCTTGCCCACTGCTGAGGCGCTGACTGATTGGTCGGCATTCTGGGGCCAACCAAACCAGTCATGCGCACTCTGTCTTTTCTCCATGTAGGCTATGGAGAAAATGGCCTACCCATAGACGCCTGGCTGGTCAGCGTCCCGACCAATCACAACGCTGCCATTGCAGGGTTGTGATTGGCTTAGGGGAGGGGAGGGAGGCTGCCTGCCTGCTTCCTGTTCAGGAGAGGAGCAGAGAAGCAGAGACGATGCTGGACCGGGCCAGCGAAGGAAAGTTAACTTTTTTGTTTGTTTGTGGAATTAAACCTTCCCCTTCACCCCACGCGCGGCCCAACTAGTCATGCCGGCCGCGACATATCCTAGGAGTTGCCTGTGATTCAAGCAGACTAGTGGAAATAGGAAGAATGCATTCAGAGGTCATTCGTAAATTGAAAAGAGCAGGAGGGCCAATAGTGCTCAGGGGTACGTGTCTTACCGAACAGAGAAATTAATGGCTCAGCGTAATACGGTTGATGTGAGGGGTAAAAAGATCAGCATGCTGGACCCTGGGCACAGGCAAAAACAACAATTGATGGACAGAATGCAGAACAATGTCATACATTCACCCCATTACAGAGATCTGGGCCTAAATCCATCGTTTTTTTGCTTACCATGCCATTCCAGTTTGAACCCAGCCATATGCAAATCAGTCTTGTCCCTGTGCCCAAGGGGAACAGTCCAGCCCGAACTGCCAGGCCAGGTCCTCCCTGGACTGGAAACAAGCATCCTAGGACCGGTTTCGGGGTTTCACCCCTCATCAGCCAGGATAGCTTGACTCCAGTGGCATGGAGAGCACGGGACCCACGTCTGGGCATACCCGTCCCACTCGGGGTGACAAATGCAAAAACAACAATTGATGGACAGAATGCAGAACAATGTCATACATTCACCCCAATACAGAGATCTGGGCCTCAATCCATCGTTTTTTTGCTCACCATGCCATTCCAGTTTGAACCCAGCCATATGCAAATCAGTCTTGACCCTGTGCCCAAGGGGAACAGTCCATCCCGAACTGCCAGGCCAGGTCCTCCCTGGACTGGAAACAAGCATCCTAGGACCGGTTTCGGGGTTTCACCCCTCATCAGCCAGGATAGCTCGACTCCAGTGGCATGGAGAGCACGGGACCCACGTCTGGGCATACCCGTCCCACTCGCGGTGACAAATGCAAAAAGAACAATTGATGTACAGAATGCTACACAATGTCATACATTCACCGCAGTACAGAGATCTGGGCCTAAATCCATAGTTTTTTTGCTCACAATGTCATTCCAGTTTTTTCAATTTCAAAACAATGTCAACAGATGTTACTATTATGTTAATTTATGGCACTCAGTGAGATGTTGCATTCTGTTGCATTCTGTTGTCCCTTATTGGGCATATAGAAAGATCAGCATGCCGGACCCTGGGCACAGAGCGGGTGTGGAAGGGCGCAGATGGGCTTGCCTTTGGCGTGCCTTTGGTACACCAGCGCTGTGCGAACACAAGGCAGCAGTCCTTAAGTAGCAGAAGGATGGTCTCCACATTGATGTTGCCCAGACACTAGAGTGCACTATCAGCAAAATGGCCACTCTAGTGTGTAACAGCCAGAGAAGGAAAAAATGGCAGTATAAAACAAAAACACTTTCTCCGTGCAATAGACCAAATGCAACTGAACAAACATTAAATGAGCCAGGAAGGTATCAAAATAATCAGATTTAAATGGTCCGCTCATAAAATTCATGAATCAGATTAAACCAACAATTATAAAATCCCCCAACAATAGTAAAATACCTTAATATCCCCAATATCACCCCACCTTCAATAAGGCACACCACACTTGATTTGAATTTAAAACCGAGAGTGAAGTGCAACTCGTGCAAAGATTTAACATACATCCCATATATCAAAGAAGGCATGCCTTTCTTCACTCACTCGTTATTGCTGCTAGCAGGGTATTGGATGGACACCGATGCCCTGAATCAGAAAGCTCTTTGCTGGTGTAATTTGCCTTACAGAAGCAAACATACTTTTTACAAGTGCAAGCCACTTTTCTAAATTCACAAAATGTGCTTTGGCACCTGTTAAAGGATCAACTTCCACAAGATTTGCATGTGAGTACACCTACTCACAAGGGCATCTCGGGCTGGAAAGCCCTGTTAATTTGTGCACTCTCACAATCTTGCACATCTTTGATATTCAGAAACATCTTTCAAATCCATTGTACCCTGGGAAAGATCAGACATACGCCCCGGGTAAAGGTTAGAGTAAAGCCCTTTTCACCTTGGAAAGGGGTTCAGAATAACTCTGAAATTGGTGGAAGTGCGGGTAATGGGTTTTATCCAATGTAATAACATGAACATGATGGGAAATAAAGACAAAAAAGTTAGCAAGTGCTCGGCAGATTTTTGCACACCACCTGAGTGTTTGCCTATTTGAAAATGGAATTCACATACGTTTCCCGGTTGTCTATGCTTACTTAGTTTGTGGTGAATTGCTGAAATTTGTAAATCTGCACCCAAGCGAAGTCTAAGACCTTCAGGTGGGGATTTATGACTTTCTTTAAGTGTCATGCCTATTCTATGCAAGGTACTTTTATTGTATATGTTGTGGGAAACAAAACATATATAGAGAATCACTGTCCTTTTTACGAATATTCACAGCATTGAATCAGGAACACTCCAGGTCCATGGATTCATAAAGTTCAGAGATAGGAATACTGTGGGCCACAGCACTTTCCAATTCCAGGTCTTAATGGATACATAAGACCCAATTCACAAAGAATCTATGCAAATTTACTTTGCTTTTGTGATTGGCAAAATCCCTAGAACTACTCATTGAAGTTTACACATATGGTGCTTTTACGTGTACGTTCCAACTTCCCTACATCTACTCATTGGGACGAGCCACATGGAAACAAGAACATCTTTCTCCATGAGGCGAAATTCCTTCCCTCCATCCCCAGAAATAATAGGGAGTATTATGGACTTTTCCACCCTCAGTTTCTCTTCGTAAATTGCCAGGGGTTCCAGACTTTGTGTGATTGTAACTTCATTTTGCAAAAATTGAGCCATTTGTTGTCATAGACTTAACACTTATGTCTACCAGGCCCTCAGAGATCATTGCTGGACTCTCGATTCAATCAATTGAAAGCTTTAGTGGTCTTGCCTGAATGTTTTAGGGGATGAGGACTCCATAGTGGTAGTGGTAGTGTCTCTAGGGACAACAGTAACTTGCTCAAGACACACCCAAAATTCCTATATCATGTCAATTTTGATTGGCCATTCACAGAGAGGTGAGCATTCGGTTGGGGCAGGGTAGATTTATTTTCTCAGAGAAGAGGATACATCATGTCCTGCAGGTTTTTCACTATCAGTCCCTTTGCCTTTTTGTTATCCTGATGTCAGTATCTCTCTCTCTTTCAGCACAGCTGTGGGACGTGACTCCGAGCCTAATCTAGACACTGCTGCTCTTATATTCTCAACTTCCTCCTGTGTCTGAGTTTCACCTTCTATATAACTGTTCCAACACGTATATTCTACCTGTCTGCCCATCTCACATGCCCCACACTTGGCCTGTCTCCCAACATCCTCCACACATCTGTCTTAGTCTCCATCAGTGCTCTGTCTTGTCTTCTCAGCATTCACCTAAATGCCCTCCTTTGCACACTTACTCTCCTTGAGTCTCCGTTCCCCCTCATAGGTTTCCATTTTTGTCAATATCTCTGCTTAAAATAGATTGCTGAAAAGAATAGTTCCTTAACCGATGAATAGATTAGCCCCAAGTTACTTGTTAATAAGCATTGCCAACATTAATAACCATCTTTGCTCACACAAAACATAAAGCAGGATTTATGATTCAGAACCAGGGCCAGGCTGGCCGTAGCGGGCATCAAGAGTTTGCCCGGGAGGCTGGAAGGGTGGGGGCCAGTTTTGGAGTGGTACTGCAATATCGAACCCCAGTAACAAAAGCAGCAGTGCTGCAGGCCAGGTCTGTTAAGCAGCAGTGCTTCACACTTGCATCCCCCCATCTTCCCCGGGGCCGGTCTGACAAAATTGCTGGGGCTGTGTAGAAATGAGGCGGCACACGTTGAGGTCAGAAAATGTAGATTTAATCCACAACGACGGCAGCTTAACATCCACCATAAAGAGACGACTGGTTAGGACAACCGTCCCCTGTAGAATACTGAATCACCCCCAACATTCTTCATGACAGATAGAACACTACACACCTTTCCCCTTAACAAAAAACACACACAAAAATAATAAATAAAATAAATAAATAAGTAAATACATAAGAGTAAAACATAAGAGTAATATGTACACAATGCTTGACTATATAATGCATAAGGTGCCTAACATCAACATAAAATAAATCAATACTGAACAAAATCCTTCAGTTTCATGGGCACATTTTTGACACGTGAACTTCTTCTCATTCTTCCAACATGTTGTTCACCCATAGGTTGAGTTATACTTTGTGCCACTTGATTATCCAAATTGGTGGTTGGAACAGAGCCCTGCCCAATAAAATTCTTTAGAATAGAACCATGGGAGTGTTATTTAGAAGGAGAAATGGCGCCTATAGAGTTAGCATTATTATAAGATGATATGATTTCTGCGGTGCAACAAGGTGAGGGAAAACACCCTATACCCTCCAATAATTGGTCCTAGGGCCAATATACTTAATGAATCTTATCCTATGCACATGCGTAAGTATACAAGTCAAATGACATTGAGTACAGGCAATCCCATAAATAACGAAAACAAGTTCATGTGTTTTCTTGTTTTTCTTTAATCCAACGAACACCCAGCCAACACGTGTTTCGTCGCTCGGGGAGGACCCCATCACTTCTTCAGGGCTAAAGACAATATGATAAATATATGTGTCAACATTGACAAGCAGTAATGGTGAAAACATTTCACCATAAGTGGAAACCCAACAAACGTGGTATAATATATGACCCTCCAGAGGTCTGGATGGGTGGAGGGAAGGTCAACCTCAGGCAATAATCTGCCGGGTGCCAACAACTCGTGCGGTACATAATGCATGAAGGTAAGTGAATCACAGTGATTAAAGAAACCAACTAACCAGTGTGAGGGTGAATCCAAGGATTATGAGGTGCACCTAAACATCTATCTGATAATGGTCCATGCATGGTGGTGTGTGTATACTATGGATATCTACACATGCAAGTGCATGAAGTTCTAAGACATATCTGCCTCAAGGGGAGCAGGCCCCCTACCTGTACGGCTCTTAAGTTCTATGTTCTGAATCCTGTAATATAATGGCATGGTGTTAAGATCAGGCAATAAACCTCTGACGTGTACACCATCTTGAAATACTATGGGAAGAAACGTAAATCTAACCTCTCTGCCGGTTATACTTCTGACCCGGCTGGTCAATAGGCATTCAACACGATGTACACCAATATTAAAAGTGTCCGGATTGTTGCAAGCCTTAAAAAAGGGTAACTGTTCAATTAATTACTATTTCCCAAGCAACGGGCTCTCTCTCATTATCACAGTATTAAACAACAACGAGCTCCGATGTCCCTTACCTCACAAAAGTTACGGCGAGTCCTCTCGAGTATGGAGGCTGTCGGACAAATGTTGCCCCAAATAGCAAAAATGATTTCTGTGGACGTAATGGGATGGGGTTACTGTGCGGTAAATCTAATCACTAATTCCAGATCACAAACATAAGCTATACAGAAAAACTAGAATCATGTCTCCTGCAGGCTTACCTGAGCGAGTACGCTCCTGCTGTCACCGACGTTCCGCGATCGCGTCTGAACCGGAAGCAATCTGGGACGTGACCCAGACGTTTAAATGTCCATCCTGTTTTCTAGCACTAGTGCGTTGGCCACGCGTCATTGAGTGCACACGGAAGTGAGTATTCCGTCGCAATACAGTATGTATGTCCCTTATAAGGGTAAGATATAGCATCTATTGTCAACACTATGGAGCCAGTCAGACCCGTCAACCACAAAGTATACAATGGTATGTGAACAGCGTATTTAATGGTGTAACATTCTGTTATACGATCGTGCTACGGGGATGCATGGAGAATAAAAATTAAAATCGATAGCATGGGTAGTGAGTTGTCTGTGTCCAGAGTGAAGACTAAAACCACATAAGAACCATAGCAGTGAAGACCACGCATGGCCCTCAAAGCATCCAGTCATTCTGGATTGTGGACATTATGGAGTGTGGACTAGTATTGGGCCCGGCAAGTGATCATGCTTGTGGCAGTGTGTGATAACACTAAAGTACAGTGCTGGTCTATAGTGAGCACATGTCATGTAAAGCGTATGAGTTGTTAATGAATAGTCCAAGGACTAGCCCGGTAAAGCATGTGCCAGATTAAATGGAGCCTGTCAAATTATGCGAACAGTTAGAGAAATATGATACATATCTTGAACAGTACAGACCTCAAGTTTATGATACATGTTAGGTAGACATATCTAGATCATATATACTAGTCATAAAACGTGAACAAATCAGGTTCCAAAGAATACAGACATCAAGTGTTTGATACATGTAAGGTGGGCAATTCGAGACCATAGATACTTTTCTTAAGCTGTAAGACCATCAGGTCTCCCCGAATATATAACACAATAAATCCACAAACAGATTCAATTATCTAACAGTACATTAGTGATTATGTAGCTAAACTCTCAGTCTCCCAAGAAGTACTGCATCTCGTGGTCAGTATTCAACCCCTGTCCCACAGTTCTCAAACGCATGATCCAAGTGGCCTCCTCCCGCCTTAGTTTTAGTTCCCTATTACCTCCTCTCGGGTTTGGGGCTATTAGATCGATACCGTAGAAACTAAATTGTTTGTACTGTCCTTGTGCTGTGTATTCCCATGCATGTATTGCCATGGGGTATCTTTCATCCTGTTGTTTCAGAGCCCTAGCATGTTCCCCAATCCTCTCCTTCAAGGCTCTGATTGTACTACCCACGTACATTCGTTTGCATTTGCACTCAATAATGTATATAACAAATCTAGTGTTGCAATTGATGTTGTGTCTAATTGTGTATTTCTTGCCATCATGTCCAAAAAATTCTTTTTTGTTGTCTGCGGCCCATCTGCACACTTCACATGCCCCGCATTTGTGAAACCCAAATGATTGTTGGGTTAGCCAGTTGTGCTTCCTGGGTGTATTCGGGACGCTGGGACTCAAAATAGATCTGAGGGTCTTTCCTCTTCTGTACGTAATCTGTGGTCTGGATGAGGTAAAGAGATCCAGAGATTTGTCCGCTTTTAATATGTTCCAGTGTTTGTTCATACTTTTTAACAGGACCTTATTCAGGCTGTTATAGTTTGTGACAAGTCTCACTGATTGTGCGGGTGGTTTCTTATTCACTTTGTCCTTAAGAGTGTCATGTCTCTGTATTTTCCGTACTTGCTCAGGTAAGCCTGCAGGAGACATGATTCTAGTTCTTCTGTATAGCTTATGTTTGTGATCTGGAATTAGTGATTAGATTTACCGCACAGTAACCCCATCCCATTACGTCCACAGAAATCATTTTTGCTATTTGGGGCAACATTTGTCCGACAGCCTCCATACTCGAGAGGACTCCCCGTAACTTTTGTGAGGTAAGGGACATCGGAGCTCGTTGTTGTTTAATACTGTGATAATGAGAGAGAGCCCGTTGCTTGGGAAGTAGTAATTAATTGAACATTTTCCCTTTTTTAAGGCTTGCAACAATCTGGACACTTTTAATATTGGTGTACATCATGTTGAATGCCTATTGACCAGCCGGGTTGGAAGTATAACCGGCAGAGAGGTTAGATTTACGTTTCTTCCCATAGTATTTCATGTTGGTGTACACGTCAGAGGTTTATTGCCTGATCTTAACACCATGCCATTATATTACAGGATTCAGAACATAGAATGTAAGAGCCGTACAGGTAGGGGGCCTGCCCCCTTGAGGCAGATATGTCTTAGAACTTCATGTACTTGCATGTGTAGATATCCATAGTATACACACACCACCATGCACGGACCATTATCAGATAGATGTTAGGTGCACCTCATAATCCTTGGATTCACCCTCACACTGGTTAGTTGGTTTCTTTAATCACTGTGATTCACTTACTGTTATAATCTACTTGTTGCCATTCCTCTTCCCTAGCTGTGTCTTCCCTACTGCTCAGCCAGGATGAGTGCTGGAATGTGTGATGATGTCATGGAATGCTTGGTTGCCTGGTTATGTGTGGAGTGTCTGTTGGTGGATGCAGGCTGAGCAGGATGGAGGCTGTTCCTGGTGGGGCTATTCTTTCATCTACTTATCTTCTTCTACCTAACTTACCCTGGAACTAAGCCTGAATAAAGCTATCCTGTTTTGTATACCTGGTTCATGGACTTTCTATTTACCACACTTACCTTCATGCATTATGTACCGCACGAGTTGTTGGCACCCGGCAGATTATTGCCTGAGGTTGACCTTCCCTCCACACATCCAGACCTCTGGAGGGCCATATATTATACCACGTTTGTTGGGTTTCCACTTATGGTGAAATGTTTTCACCATTACTGCTTGTCAATGTTGACACATATATTTATCATATTGTCTTTAGCCCTGAAGAAGTCGTGGGGTCCTCCCCGAGTGACGAAACACGTGTTGGCTGGGCGTTCGTTGGATTAAAGAAAAACAAGAAAACACATGAACTTGTATTCGTTATTTATGGGATTGCCTGTACTCAATGTCATTTGACTTGTATACTTGCGCGTGTGCATAGGATAAGATTCATCCAATAAAATTCTTGCTCACACTGCCATCAGACTCACTCAAAGACTGAGGGGCCGATTCCGATTCGGGCAGGAAATCTCTCCGACCGAGCCGGACCCGGAGAGATTTCCGACTGAATCGGACTCTAGCAGCCCGACCGAACGAGTACGATGCGTACGTATGCTATCAGACTCGATTCGGCCGGACTCCCATTGAAGTCAATGGGAGCCGGTCGTACAACGCGTACACAGGCTGCCATTGACGCAATGGGTACGACGCGAACAAGGGCGCTCCCTACAGCGGGTTCGCGTCGATGCAGGTTGCGCCGTACCTGCACGTGTAGGGGGGACCCATGGGTCCCCCTGTGTGCGACTCGCACGGCTACGCGTGCAGGGGGTCCAACACGGACCCCCGAAGTCCGGCTCCGACTGCTCTTTGGAGCCAGACGGCGCGAGTCGGTCGGACTGCTTGAGGCACGCATCGTACTGGCTCGGTCGGGGAACGTCTCCATTGAGCGGTGCGAGTCGTGTCCGTGTGAGTCGGTCGGAGCGGTTCGGACCCACGAACGAGTCGGTCGGCGATTTCGCGTACGCTCGCATCGTACTCGCTCGCCCGGACGCATGCACGAATCGGTCGGAAAAGAGGCCTCCGAATCGGATCCGGTAAAGCCGATTCCGATTCGGTGCCCTACCGGCCGAGATCGGAATCGGCCCCTGAGTGTTCAGACCGTCAAACATATCATCAAAACATTTACCCTTTTATAAGGCTTGCAACAATCCGGACACTTTTAATATTGGTGTACATTGTGTTGAATGCCTATTGACCATTCACAATCCTCATCAGACTTGCTGTGAGAAATTCCTTTCTCGAACTTACCCTGTCATCCAAAACTTCAGAACACTGATGATTCGTAATCCCATGTAGTTTCTATCCAGCATGAAACTTGCAGACAGAAATACGTCTACAATTCTATATTTTCCCACTTTCTACTCTTACTGCTTTACTAAAGACTTCAATTACTTTCACAGGATCAGACCATTTGGATAACTTCTTGTTTAATAGTCCCCCAAATTTGACACAGACTAAATCCCCCACTTTTAATTTAGACTCATTAGACCGGTTCTTAGAATTGTCACCAACCATCTTTTCTTGGTACTTCTTAACACGCTCCCTGACTTTAGCAAAATCCAAAACTGTATCATAGGAATTTTTCTCTTTCAACCACCAAGGCATAAGTTTAGATCCAGGACTCCTGCCTCGCAACATTTCGAAAGGAGATAATCCTGTGACAGAATTTGGTGATGTTCCATAAGTTAACAAAGTCGCCTGTAAAGCTTTTCTCCACAGTATACCACTTTTGATGGCCAGCTGAATAAACTCCTCAACTACTCTGTTGAAGCGTTCTACTTGACCATTAGCCTGAGGATGATAGCTAGATACCCTCTTGTGTAGAACACCACATCTTTTGAGAAACAACTTAAGTTATTTACTTACAAATTGTGGGCCATTGTCGGAAATAAGTTCCTCTGGTAACCCTTCACGACAAAAAATAGCATCAAGAAACTCAATAACTTGCGTTGACGTAATCTTTTCTACAATTTTCAACTCCGGCTATTTTGAAAAATAGTCCACAAGAACTAACGCATACATATCCTTGCCCAGATGTGTACCAAAAGGACCCACAATATCAACACCCAATTTTCTCCAAGGTCCCTGCGCATATTCAATGGGCGTAACATCAACAGTTAATGATATAACAGACTTGTCACTCCGAGCACAAGGAGAACACTCCCTGACCCACTTGTCAACCATGCCATCAATCTCAGGCCACCAGTAGAACTCTCTTATTCTTCTCTTAGTGGTGGATATTCCCATATGTCCCTCATGGGCAAAAGCACAAATTATTTCCCTTAGTTTCCGTGGCGGAACAATTTTGTCCCCCCTCATGACTATTCCCTGCAAAAACATAAGCTCCTCACTGATTTTGAAAACTGAAGCTAGTTCTCCACTCAACTCCCTCTCTTCAGGCCAACCATTGTGCAAAATCTTCTGAACTTCACTCAAAATACAGTCTTCTTTCATAGCTTCTTTCCATTTCTCCTCAGAAATGGCTTTTGCTGGATGCTCCTCCGCCAAATTTCTATTGACGTCATCCATGGTATAAGCCACGTCACATTCCTCCTTGTCCTTGAATTTGGTTACATCCACTAAAGGTAGACGTGACATACAATCTGCATGAACGTTAACCCGACCTGGAACATATTCAACCACACACTGGTATTCCTGTAATTTGGCAGCCAATCTCGCTAAACGAGCTGTCAATGTTCTGCCTCCACCAGCCACAAACATATTAATCAATTCTTAATCGAAATTTGGTTCCCCATAAAAACTGCCGAAAATGTTGGGCCGCCCAAGTACAAGCTAACAACTCCTTCTCAATAGTAGAGTAATTGCATTCAGAGTCACGAAGCATCCTTGAAGCATATGATACCACATATTCACCAGTACTATCCTTTTTCATGAGCACTTGCACCCAAACCTACACTACTAGCATCCACTGATACAATGCATTCCTTACCAATCGCATAAGATTTTAAAAATGGAGCACCAACAATTTCTTTCTTTAGTACATCAAATGACAGTTGTTGATCTTTCCCCCATACAAATCTTGCATTTTTCTTTAACAATAGTCTTAACGGATGCACTTTAGTAGAGTAGTTTTGTACAAATTTACCATAAAATTCAGTTAGACCTAGAAACGACAATAATTGCTCTTTGGTTACTGGAGCAGGAGCATTAGAAATACTTTGCACATGGTTAAATTTAGGCTTGATACCCTCACTGGAAATTTCATGACCCAAATACTCAACTTTATTCTGCCTAAATTTGCATTTAGAAAATTTCAAGGTCAACCCTTTATCTTGCACATCCTCCAAATTCTTGCCATGTTCTTCATATGTTCCTCCAAAAATTAAAATATTATCCTGGAAGGCAATAGCTCCCTTACTACCTTCCAACAGCTCCTTCATCAAACGCTGAAAAACAGAAACAGCACTTGCCAAACCAAATGGCATTCGCAAAATTGAAACATACCTTCTGGTGTTACAAAAGCTGTTAACTGCTTAGATTCCTCATGCAACGCTACTTGGTGGTAGGCACTAGCTAAATCGATAGTGGAGAACACAGAAGCACCTGATAGTGTAGATATTAATTAATTTACATTAGGGAGTGGATGTTTGTCAACCCATATCTCCTTATTCAAACTGCGTAGATCCACACACAGACGAAGATCCCCTGTACCCTTAAGAGATAAAACAATGGGAGACACCCAAGGTGAGGATTCGATGGGCTCAATTATAGGCTTCTGAACTAAATCATTTAACATAACTTTCAGTTTGTCCCGATATGCTAAAGGTACATTTCTCACCTTGTGCATGACAGGTATTGCCTCATCCTTAAGTATAATCTTGTGTCTGAAATTGATGTATTTTCCCAGAATTCCATCAAAAAGTATCGGAAATGTTTCTTTGATTCCATTGACAAACTCTTCATTGTCAACAGAAACAGCATAGACAGGTGGAGTAGCATTGGGATCTATTCTTATGCCCATTCTTGCTGATGTGGCCATCCCAGAATAGCCACTCCTTAAAAAGCCACATATACCTTTCCTCTAGTTCTTCTTCCCTCAACTTCTAAATCTGCCCACATATACCCTTCTAAATCGATTTTGTGACCAGAGTACCCACCAGGTTGAATATCAGGTGGAAATAATTTTTTCTCACTCCAAAGTTCATTGAACAACTTTTTCCCAATAATGCTATACCAAGCACATGAGTCAACCATCATAGACACTGGTTTGCCATCAATTATTGCTGTACATCTGGGAAAACCTTTGTAATTAGCGTCACCAACACATAGTAATGAATTTAACTCAGAAGGTGCTTCTTCTTCATCATATGTGATGTGGTTAACTCTTTGAGACGATCTACATACTTTACCAAAATGACCTTTTTTTTTACACTTGACACGTATTTTGTCCCAGGCAGGACACCCTTTGAAATTTCCTACATGGTTCTCACTGCCACACCTATAGCAAATTATAGTATTTCTCCTTCCATAAAATTTATTATCAAACATTTTTCCTTCAACCTCCTTCTTGGTGAAAATAGTCAGACTCTTCTTTGGTCCCATTTGGTTCCTTACCACTGAAACTTCAGGTTCAGTATTTTGAACTTTGACATTTTGATTTCTAATTTCAGTAACAAATTTCTCAGACTGTTCAATGTCTTTAGCTATATTTACCACTGCACTAAGAGAAGATTCAGTACCCAACCATAATCTTTCTTGAATCTTTTTACTCTTGGTCTTCATCATTATTTGATCTCTTAATACTTGTTCGTAAGTAATAGTTTCAAAAGCACAAGACCCGGCCAAAGTACGTAGTGCAGATACATAATCTTCTATTGATTCCTCCTCCTTTTGTGCGCGTGAATAAAATTTGAACCTTTTCATCACTACATTGATCTTCTTTCCAAAACGGACCTTCATCTGTCTGATTGCCTGTTCAAAAACATCGATGTCCCCAGCGTTCTTTATGGGAGGTAGGTTGCTAAATTTCTTCAAGCCTGCACCACCCAAAGAATGCTTAAGTAATGCTAGTTTCCTTTTAGCAGGACAATCCTCCTTCTCAAGAACCTCTACATATGTTAAAAACATAGGAAACCATAGTTCCCACTCCATTTTGGGCTCACCTGCCACTTATAAAAAATGTGGCGGTGCTGCAATGTTGGCCATAATGAAAACACCACCCAACAGTACCACAAGTGCCCAAAATGTATGAAAAAAGTACCGTATAATTCTTACTGTTACCAAAGGTGTGCCTGTCACCCATAATACAGGTTGGATATTCCAAAGTTGCAATTGGCGTGCCTGTGCCACTTCAGGATATAGAACCTTCTATTCACTCAGGTGCAGGCTAGTGTTAGTCATAAAATTCAGTAGCGTACCTACATGACATTGCTGGTATAATGAACACCGCAAATATGAATGGCAGTACACGAGAAAAGGCCTAAATGACAGGCCAATCAAAAATGGCCGCCAAAATGTGGCCCCTACATGCTGACGTAACAGCAAGGTCACTGAGGATTTAATACGCTGGACAGCACGCGCTCCAGAATCCATTACACGTACTGAGTCTCACTGGACAGCATGCGCTAATCCGCCTCCAACTGCCACTATCACCCTCAGAAAACAATAACATTCCCAAAAAGGGACTCACGAGGGTCTCAACAATGTGGCTACTTCGCAGCGGCACCAACGAAATTCAAACTGCAAATCCGCTGTGACACCAGCGTAACACGAGCTTCCAACTCTTCCTTGCAGCACCGAAGATAAGCACGCAAACACGTGAGTGCTGCCTTTGCTTCTTCCCGGTCGTCGCCAAATACATGTAGAAATGAGGCAGCACACGTTGAGGTCAGAAAATGTAGCTTTAATCCACAACGAAGGCAGCTTAGCATCCACCATAAAGAGAAGACTGGTTAGAACAACCATTGCCTGTAGAATACCGAATCACCCCCAACATTCTTCATGACAGATAGAACACTACAGGCTGCTCTTGGTTCCAAGTCCGGCCCCGTTCAGAGCTCTGACAAGAACAAGTTAGGGCACACTGAAGTTGCTGAATATGAAGATGGAGGCACGTGACACTGACTTATAGAGCACTGCCACATGCATAGCTAAAGAAGATAGATAAGCAGCACATCAGTGACAAGTAGGCAACCAGAAAACCTACAGAAACCTCTACATTAACACCTTGTAGACAGACACTCCTGTAACTACTCAACCAGAGGCAGATTATGCCATAGGTTTGCACCATGGCCACACACACTTGCTATGCATATTTTTGCACATCGTGATGGGAGGTGTACCAGCAGCCCACAAACGCCTGAATCTAACCATCCTCAAGCTGGGATTCAACCTATTGTTGATGAAGTAGTAGAGAGAACAGTGAGTTTTGTTGATGTAACAACCATCTGTCTAGCGGTATTCTCGCTCTATGGATTCACAAGCATAAATGCCTGAGAGTGAGACAAGAATGTCAGGGGATCCTGAGACAATTATGTCAGAGGATCTGCTCTAGAGGAAGGACGGTGGATAGGCTCTCAGGGTTTCTACTGCTTCTCCCTCCTTCAGAGTTGATTCCTCCCAATGTCTGAAGGGACCTGTCATACACACGTTTAAGGAGCCACTGTGGTGAGGTCACCCTTACTCAACTGGTGGGAGAGGATACACTTTTTTGCATGTTAAAGTTGTGGAGTGTGGAGTCTAGGTACTTGCTTGAGATGGTGGCCCAGGACAGGCAGGTATGGGTCCTTTTTGGAGAGGTCTGGGGAGAGTAGGACAAAATAAAGCACAGCAACAATGTAGCAAAAACAAAATTGTGGGCTGCTAAATTTCCATTGTTGATGCTCCAAAATTGGCTATCTATGATGTTATATCCTGTGGGGTCTGCTTGTAGACATATGTAGAGAGTTCCCTGGGGGAGGCTCTGCCACTCTGTGGGAATGGGATCCACTGGGGCTCCCTGAGCTTTGTAGAACAAGGTGATGAGTCCCATCACCCCACACATCCCAGGACCATCATGGTAATCCATAGAATTGACTTTTAGCAGTTGCGCAAACACTCCTTTCAGCCAAAAGGGGACTCTTTGGAATGTGAGAAGTGGACTTCTTTGTATGTGGAGTACCGTGGAAGGAATCAACAGGATACCCATTCTGCAGGTGTGCAGCAGCTCCACAATGGTCTACCAGGAAGAACAGGATTATTATAACGACGCAGATGCGCCTTCATGCTAATGTTAAACCGGCCATTCTGCTGCCATGGCCGGCCAACCCCTGCAACTGAGTGATCAGTTTGCCTCTTGCCATGAAAGCAGACAGGGGCGGCTCCTCCGTTTGAGCGAAGGAGCATCGCCCCACTTGTTAAAATGTCCCAGAATTGAAAAATAAAATGGCAATAAAGTTGGTTTATTAGCATATTATTTTTCAATATAACCCCGTCCTGATGTGTGCCACTGCTGAGTGACAGCAGCAGGGAGGAGGGTGGGCTACCTCCGCACTTTTCAAAGTGTGCATGTCTTTTTGGCTGGCCGTCTTGCTACGGCCTGCCAGACATGTGGACTTTGAAACTTCTAACCCAGCTGTCATAAGAACAGCTGGGTTAGAGTTAGTGCAGGGCTACAGTGTCCTTGGGAGTGGCGAGTGAGGCCGCTCCCTCTAATCAGGGCGCTGCTCTCACAGCATGAGAGCAGTGCCAGGATTTGTTAAGGCACTTCTCAAGGGCTCGCGCTGCAGAAGCAAGACGTGCAGTGAGGAAGGGGTCAGAGTTGGACGTGTGGCAGGTAAGTGGTTTTTATTTTTAATTTTTATCCACCCCCCATTTGCCCACCCCACCACTCCACATTGATGCCCACCACCGGCAGAGGAGTGGTGAGCAACAGTGATATTAAGACCTGGTGGTACAAGGAACCGCCACTCAGGTCTAAGCAGGGGCATCAGTGTTCTTAAACTAATTTGACATGCCGAAACATTGAAAACATTTTTTAAATTGTTTTTGTGCACCTCTTCTCTTTCCATTAGAAAGAGTTTCGTTTCACACATCCTGCAGTAACAGGGGAATGTTGGTTTCACTAACCTGCATCTGCTACATTAGAACTCCCTTCAGCCTCCCGGAGATATTCGACGCTGGTGACTGATTAAATGTACCTGGACTTTATAGGAGATACGCCTGATCTGTCGAATGACTGGAAACTCACAGGTGAATCAAATAAAAAAAAGATACGGCCCAGTTCAATACGATGTGCCCCTAGGACTTAGGATATCCGTACCCCATTAATGTTGCATTTATTTTTGCAATTTCATATATTGTGATCTATACCTACTCGTACAGCAGAGAGCTTTTTCGAGGTGTCTACTGTGTCATACATATATAAAATATAAAACATTAAGGAGAGCATTTATATATTTATTTTTGCAATTTTAAATATTGCGAACCAGATCATTTGGACAGCAGAGCATTTTATAGAGGTACCTACAGTGTCATACATATTTAAAATATTGGGGCGAGACAAACCAGCGACTATACAGGCCAACGTGTAAGTCTCAGCCAAATGAACAGCTTCTAATGTAAACATCTGGAGTGCAAAATGAGATATTGCTGCATTTGAGATCAATGTTTATAAAAATGTTTTTCGATCCTGAAAATAAGAATATTTACAAAGTAAATGACTCGATTGTCAAAAAATCCATACAGATTTCAAGCAAAAAAAATATTTCTTGGCCTTCACCTTCTCTTGCCCTTTCTGGGAGTGTGACAGAGGAGGGGTCAGCACACTGGGTCCCCGCCCCAGGCATACCAACCTTGTGCTACCACTTAAGGTGGGATCTGGGTCGCTGTTGTCATTTTCTGCTTTCCTGTTGTCCATTGAAATGACATTGAATGAGGAGCATAAAGAATTCATGACTAAAAATAGGATTTTCCCTGTCACAGCTGGTTAACTCAATTCAGGCTTTGAAGCAATCAAAAGGGATTGAGCATTGCCGCAGTGAGGAGCACAACCTGCCTTTAGTGAAGGGCCTCTGGGTGCCCGGCCTACAGCATGGGTATAAAAAGTATCTATTTAAGCAAAAAGTATCATCTCTTAATCCTAAACGTTTGAGCATTATTTGTAAACCAGAAGAGGAGAGTCTGTCTTCTGTTTTCATTGCTAACCATGGATTCTAATCTTTGCCTCCAGACGTCAACACTCGACCAAAATTGTGGTGATTCTGGACAAATCACTATATCTCCCTGTACATCAACTGTAAATATGTCATGTAAATATGGAAAAAAAAGTCTATGAGTTTGTCCTACAGCAACATGCTTTCTGCAACCCAGTGTTAACACGACCCTATATACATACACTGTCCCATTAATGCACCCTTGCTGCAATGAAAGAGTCTTCATGGAACTCCTTGGACCAATGAGAAGGTCATATCAAATTCCTAAAAATCACAACTAACTTTTCACTATGGTCAGTGCAGCACAGTTAACTGACAAGTTTCAGTTACTGATTTTGATTCAGCTGTTTGGGGGTTATAGGCAAAAAACAAAGGGCATCATTACGATGGCGGGCGGACAAAGTCCGCCCGCCACCGCAATGGAATGCGGGACCGTCCGCAAGGGGTGCGGTGGTCCCGCACCTGAGATTAGGATGCCACCGCCACCGTGGCGGTGGCAAGCCCTATCCCCAGCATTGTGGCGCACGGTGCTCACAGCACCGCCCGCCACAATGCTGGGAATAGACGTCGTGCATTGGCATGCACAAGGTGACAGGCACCGCGCGGTGCCTGCCACTTTGTCCATGCCAATGCAGGGGGGTACCATAGGTACCCCCCATGTGCACCTCCCACCCCCAACTTCATGGGGGCCCGCTACGGGCCCCCAAAGGCAAAGACCACATGCCTTTCCATGGCAGCAACGCCGCCATGGGAAGGCACATCTCCGCCTGCATGCTAATGTGGATGGCGGTGTCTTGCAGACACCGCCACCATATCAGAGCCCTTTTCCGCCCGGTCTCCTGTCAGACCGGCGGAAAACCGGCAGACGGTCTTTCCGTCCGCCGGGGTCCCCCCCGCCATCGTAATATGGTGGGGGGAAATTGAATGCGGGCGGTGAGAAATAGCGGGCGGATTGCCACTGCCATACAGGCGGTGGCGATCCGCCCGCTATCGTAATGACCCCCAAAGTAATCACTCAGAATGCACCAGGGAAGCATATATATATTGACATTAACGTTTTGGAAAAATATGTTGTGGAAAAATCTGAAATCCACGAAAAATCATTTTGGTTGATTAAAGTGTTTCAATGTTCACGAACATCACAGAATGTGATTGTCAAGAATTCCTCAAACATCTTCGAGGAGCAGCCTTCTTCACCCATCGCATTGGACTGTGAACCTTAACTGCTCACAAATCAAAACACAGTAAACAATGCAAATGTGCAGTTTAACAAGGAAAAAATACAATATCAGTGGAAAATGATAACTATAGTGTAACATGTTAATTTAAGAAAGGTATAGGCACCCATTTATTAAAATGAAACGTCCCAAATGTTTTCCAATATTGGCTGAAAAAACAGCATAGCAGGAGAACCATTCCTGATTTATGCATAAAGGATCAGGCCTTAGGCTTGCTCCTGACCAGACTCTCCCCTGCCAGTCATCCAGATAGAAAGAAGAAAATCAGTTGAGCCCACACTCCCCACTTGCTTGGCCGGCATCAGACGGTATAAACACATCACAGCCTTAACAAAGGGGCATGGTATAAAATAAAACCCACAAAAAAAACCCACATATGCTCCTAGACTGGGATGAGCCACTGTTTCATGGCCACGCCCCCAGTTAATCCCCATGCCTTTTCTAAGAGAGGAGTCTTTTTAGGTTTCGCCTACACAGCCCTTACACTGTGCTTGTGAAATCTCTTGTATTTAAAAGGGGGCTCTCATTGTTTCCTATACCCGAATTACTGTGTTCATTCGCTTTTGTGTGGAACTTTTTTTTAAACTTCCCCTGTCTGCACGCATTTACGATACTTCTACTAAAGCAGTTTACACTGTTTAAGCCCCATCCACTGTCAAGATAGGATCTCTTCCCACGGAAAATGCAGACAGCTTCTATCAGCAGGCTGGGATGCTTGCTTTTTATTACTTAGGGGCCGATTCCGATTCAGGCCGGAAAACGTACCGACCGACTCGGTACGGGAATTTAGTCCGACCGACACGTACCGGCGCTGCCCGACCCGCCGAGTACGATGCAATGCATGTGAATCACGACCGACTCGGACGGAACACAAGCCGAGCGAACGAAGCGCACGGAAACCAGCCATCCGGCCGGAAAATCACGCGAATCGAACCGACCGACACGCTCCAGGAATGAACCCGACAGAAACGTACCCGCGAACTCCAACCCGCGCAGTACGATGCAATGCGTGGGAAACCAGACCGAGTCGCACGGAGCTCAAGCCGTATGACCGACACGCATACAAAACCGAGCCGAAGCAACCCAATACTCCGTGACCGACGCGTACGCCGCACATGAAATCCATCAGGAACACAGCGTGAAAGACTCGGATAAGCTCGCACGAGCCAAATGCAGCGTCCGACTCGGTCAGGAGAACGTCTCCTACATGCCCCCAAACTACAAAGGAATAAACACACAAAAAAGGGCCAAACAAGCAATGGCAAAGTCAATAAATACTGGGGGGGAGGAAATGGAACAAAGACACACCCACAACTCCACCCATATAAAGGCCACAAATCCCTACCATGATCCTTTGCAAATCCAAATGACCTGCCAGCACAGAACACCATCAGACAGCAACCACAAACACACAACTCATCCATCACACAAACCACACACCATTAGCACCTCCCCAATAGCACCCTCACATACACCCAGCAAAACTGACACTCACCTACCCTCACTTGCACACTCACACACACATCAATCCCCACCACCACCCATCACCATGCCCCCAAAGAAGAATCCAAAGTTCCTAGACAGTGAATTGGAAGTGTTGGTAGATGAAATCCTCAGGGTAGAGCCACAATTGTTTGGTACACTGGTCCAACAGACCCCCATGTCGCAGAAAACCAAGATGTGGGAGAGGATCGTCGACAGGGTGAACGCACAATCACCATGTTTGCGCACAAAGGAAGACATCCAGAACAGGTGGTATGATGTGCGCAGGAGGGTCAAGGCCCTACTCAAGAAGGATTGCGCCTTGAGCCAGCACACCGGCAGTGGCCCTCCTGCCAAACCAGTATACCTCAGGCCCTGGGAGGAGAAGGTGCGGGCCATCCTACCACCAGAGAGCGTACATGGACTAGGAAACATCCCAGAGCCTGGTGAGTACACAACCAATATACCCAATATCGTGTGACAATACACACACATCACTGTCAAGGGGATACTCAAACCATGCAACGTCAGCAAAGCCACAGTAACCAAAACAGAATCATCCCAAGATGTGTATGTTAGTTAGACAAACACAATACCTGCCATCCCAAAGTGAAATGTAACTGTGTCATCACATGTACAAACCCAACAACAAATAGAGCAAGGCAGCCGCACAAATCTAACCAACAAACACTGTCAGACATTTTCCCACCACCAGAACACCACCTCACAGGGAAGCTCACTGAAAGGAAGGAATTCTGTGTATGCTGGTGAAGTCAGTGTAGCCAATAGCATCATGGGAGTTGTAGTCACAGATATTGCTCACCCTCACAATTGGCCCATCAACACCACTCTGAACCATGCTCACATCACAGGGAGTGGAAAAGAACTGACAAGATGGCTGACACTGGGTACTGCTGTGGGGAGCACAAGGCCCTGCTGGGAACTGTGCACCAACCAACAGCAGGACACCACTGACTGACATCCTGAAAGCAAACTTGCACTCCCTGCAATGGAAGCACGTTCCATGGTGGGATGTCTGGCTGGGTGGGAAGGAGGACTGACAGCACTGACCATAGTTACCAGCAGCTCTTCTCACACACCCCTTAACACAAACTCCACAAAACTCACCTGGGAGAATGCATTGCCTCACACTCAAATTAAATATCCCACAAAGAACCACCACCCTGGGTCATGCTGTGTGAAGCACAGGGACACTTTTGGGACTTGTAGCCAAACTAACGCCAGGACAACACTGTCAGCCATCCTGTCAGTACAGGCACACTACCCCACAGGGAAGCAGAGTCAGAAGGAAGGAAGTATGGGCATGCTGGGAAGGGGGGTGTAGGCAATAGCATGATGGGAGTGGTAGTCACAGCTCAACATCCCCCACCCGCATGGCCCAGCAAGCTCACACTGAAGTATGCACACCTCACAGGGAGTGAAAAGCCACTTCAAAGATGTCTGACACTGGTGCCCTGTTGTGGGGAGCACAAGGCCATGCTGGGAACTGGGCACCAACCAACAGCAGGACACCACTGTCAGCCATCTTGCCTTTGCTGTCAGACTCACACACAGTGAAGTCCACTCAAAAGGAAGGAAGTATGGGCATGCTGGGAAGGGGGGTGGAGGCAATAGCATGATGGGAGTGGTAGTCACAGCTCAACATCCCCCACCCGCATGGCCCAGCAAGCTCACACTGAAGCATGCACACCTCACAGGGAGTGAAAAGCCACTTCAAAGATGTCTGACACTGGTGCCCTGTTGTGGGGAGCACAAGGCCCTGCTGGGAACTGGGCACCAACAAACAGCAGGACACCACTGACTGACATCCTGAGAGTCAACCTGCACCCACTGCAACGGTGGCATGCTTCATGGTGGGATAACTGGGCTGGGGGAGAAGGAGGGCCGGATGTCAACCAAATACCACCAATGCTGGCCATGCACACACCTCAACATTCACATTGAAATGCTTCAGGTTGGCAGGACAATGTGCTACACCAATACCAACCCCTGACTGTGACAACTTAGGACAATGCAATGTACAGGCCCGCATCCAGAGGTACAGTCACAACTGTCAGGTGTCAGAACCATTGATGCCTGTAGAAACATAACATACATTGTGTGTCTCTTCCAAAAACAGGTGATGATGGGGACACAGCAGCAGACGATGAGGAGTCCCTGTCCCAGGCTCCGGGGGACCCTGAGCTCTCTGGTGTTGAACAGCCTCTGCCCTCCTCGGATGGCGAAGACCTACCTGGCACCTCCGGTGTGAGTCATCATGCAGCACCAGCAGGACCACCATCTGCACCACCTGCACCCACTCCTCCAACAACTGCCAACACAGACCACAACCGCCAACACGGACAGACCAAGGACCACCAATGACAACAGCACAGTGATCCCGGCCCACCGTGAAGCAACGGACAACAACCCCAGTACCAACCCCCAAGGGGGCCTATGCTCACCTGTGCGTGCCACCGCAGGTCCCGCACGTGTGGCCAGGGCTGGTGGGAGGGGTGTTAGGCAGAGGTCGCTGTTTGCAGAGGGGTCTGGACTGCATGATGAAACACAACTGGCACGCATTGCTGATGCGTACCAGAACAGCACCGGAGAGGTCAGCCAGGTAGTGGGGATCCTCAAGGACATTCAACAGCAGTAGGCTGCCCATCATGCCCGCTTGGACTCACACATGTCCCGTGTGGAGACACATATGTCCTGTGTGGAGACACACATGGCTGGCATGGAGTCCAAGTGGGATACATTGCAAGAACTGACAGCGGTGCATAGGGACATATTGACATGCCTCCGCCAGATTAGCACCAACATGGCCACACCTCCCTGTGTGCCCACAACATCTGGTGCCGCAACAACTGCAACTGCCACAGGGAGGGAGGATGACTCTGGCGGAGAGTCCTCCGCACCGCAGCAGCCTGCACGTGAAAGTCCCCCCCAAAGAAGAGGGGTCGTCCGAGGAAGGAGAACTGAGAGGCCGATGGCCATGTACATCCCCCAGGAACCTAACACCTGTTCTGGAAATCCACCTTTGTGTGCGAACTGTTCACCTTGTCGAATGCAACACAACTCTCTCACATGACATGGGGAGTTTAAGTTGGACCAATGTATCAGATGACTGTGGACTTTACTCCGGACATTCCTGCTACCAACACTTCCAACTCATCTGGGAACTTTGGATTTCAATCCCAATGTCCAGCACCCACCATCCTGTGCACTGTCCCCACACATGTATGTAAATAAAATCACTAATACACCATACTTGCCTCTGTTGTGATTCCAACGTTGTTTTTGTCATGGAGATGATGATCTGCTAAATGACACTGTGCATGCTGAACGGCTACAGCAAGTTCAACACCGTCATGTGAGTCATGGCGACGTGACACATATGAGGGAGACACACCACTAGGGCTACATAGCACATACACACCAGGGCCATCTGACTCATCGCCTACACTGATGTTGCCAGGAAATACAGTGGAATGCACAGACACCACACCTAGTCACAGTCTGTGTCAACTAGCCCACAGGTGCAGTAAGCAAATGTCAGTCAGATGTGTGACCACAGACAACGCACATCCCAAAGTGAAGCACAGGTTTATTACACATTCGCAACATGTTGTTTCCACTACAGATGCAAGGTAATCCTATGTGGCTGTGGCCACACAGTCAACAATTGTAGAAGAAATAAAGTCCAGGGGTGTGGGGCACATCACCTGTAGGGAAACGACTGCTTCCACCCTGGAAGTTGAACCATGGTGTCGGGGGATCCGAGTGGACCAAACAACTCTGAAAGCACCCTGTGAAGGACAGACATGACACACAGTCAAAAGCATTGAAGAACAGGACAGAACTGCAATACTCATGCCCAATACATGTCACAAGATACCTACACAAAACCAAGTTAGCATGTCAACACTGTTGGGGAGTACAGAATACCTGTAAGGACACACCGCTGCACGCATCCAGTCAAGTAGCACATGGCCACACTCAAACAGCAACAGAGCACCACCAACACATATCATGCAAACTCAAATCATTGACATGACATCTCTGGATACTCACATTCAGCTGAAGAAGTTGGTGATGAGCTGTGTGCGGACATCACCATCATCATCATCATCATCACTGGCATCGTGGCCCAGGCCAGGATCCTCCACAGGTGGCGGATGTTGGTCATCGTCATCCAGGATGAGAGGCAACTCCTTCCGCACTGCCAGGTTGTGTAGCATGCAGCAGACGATGAAAATCTTGCACACCTTTGCTGGGGCATATGGGAGGGCCCCTCCTGTCTTGTCCAGGCAGCGGAAGCGGCTCTTCAGGAGACCAAATGTCCGCTCGATCACTCTCCTGGTCCGACCATGTGCCTCATTGTAGCGCATCTGGGCTGGTGTCACAGGGTTCCTGAGGGGTATCAGCAACCACGGCATGTTGGGGTATCCGGAGTCACCTACATACAGACAATTGCACATTAGCTGAGTTGGAAAAGAGGGTGGAATACAACATTGCAGAACACACACACTGGTACAAAGTCAGCACCCACCGACAAGCCAGGCACGCTGGTTCGGCATCTGTGACATCATCCTCGGGATGCGACTACTCCTCATCACGTAGGCATCGTGTGCAGAACTGGAGAAACGTGCACACACATGTGAGATGGTCATATCTGCAAGACATACTACCAGAGCATTGATAGAATGGTAATGCTTACGGTTCCTGTATGCCTGCTCATGTGCCTGTGGTGGTACCAAAGCCACATGTGTCCCATCAATGGAGCCAATGACATGTGGCATCCTCCCCAGGGCAAAGAAGTCACTCTTGACATCAGTGAGTTGTTGACATTTAGGGAAATAGATGTACTGGTTCAGGTATCTCAACATTGCCTCAAAAACATCCCGTAGCACACGGCTGAACATGGTCTGTGACATCCCACCAGCAGACGCCACAGTGTGTTGAAAGGTACCGGTGGCAAAGAAGTGTAGGGCTGCCATCACCTTCACCTTGGGGGTCAGCGCTGTAGGGTATGTCCGGCCAGGTTGAAAATGTGGGGCCAACCGCACCGTCAATTCCTCAATCAGCGGCCTGTTGAAGCGGTACCGTCGGATGCAGTCACGTTCAACCATTGTTGCAAGGTCAGGGAATGGTCTATGGACAGCTGGTGCCCTGCAGTGCATAGGTGAAAAAAGAAAGATTGTCAGTCACCCCACATATGTGGCATTGACCATACTCAATATCACATGATACATCATTACAAGACACAAGTACTTGATGTGTGTGCCGTTCTGTATGGACATATATGGCACCAACATGGCCAACATCAAACATCACAGCACAACATGTTTTGACAAGTTCCAGCTCGTGCTATGGGAAATCATTAGGCTGTGTCACAGTACCCATGTACTGCTGTCACGTTCCAAACACACACCACAGTGACAAGTGAGGACAGATGTGCCACAGGCATCACAGCTCATTGACAGGTAGATTCCCAGGGACCCTGTATTGCCACATGGACATTGGCATAACATGGCGTATCATGTACACGTCAGCAATACAACCATGACTCACACAGGTAGTGGCCCCTCTTGCCTCTGCAGGACAGACATGGACGTCTGTGACACACACACACAACAACAAAGTCGATGCACAAACAACGTGGATGTGGAGACTGTCTCCCATTGTGCACATTGAATCAGAGACATCTGAAACACAACATGCACACAGACTGTGGAGGGCCATCACTAATGTGGCAATGGGTCACCCTGTGATGTACATACCTTCCCACATGGGACTCAGGGTGTATGTGACATGACATACACATACACAACCTGGAAAGGTGACCATGCAACATGCCCTGAACTGAACAGGTGCACATCACAGTGGTCATGTGCACAACACACAAAGGATTCTGTCCCCATGAACACGTGCACGGCCTGGGAGTGGCTGCCCACAAGTGCCACCAAAAGAAACACAGGTTGACCCCCATACACACACAGGTAATGCATCCTTACATGCCTTAGGATACAGTGTGGACAGGCTGTGGTGTTGTAGGTGTGCCCCTGAGTCCCTGGCAAGTAATTGTGGCTGGCATACGTTCACCAGTGACAACCATGGTGACATATGCGAGTGATTTGTACAGGGACGCGTTGTACAGCAATGGACCGATCGGTGCCCACGCATTGGCCATTGCATATGATGTTGTCAGAAATACGCGTTGTACAGCAATGGACCGATCGGTGCGCACGCATTGGCCATTGCATATGATGTGAACGGGTACGCGTTGTACAGCAATGGACCGATCGGTGCGCACGCATTGGCCATTGCATATGATGTTGTCAGAAATACGCGTTGTACAGCAATGGACCGATCGGTGCGCACGCATTGGCCATTGCATATGATGTGTACGGGCACGCGTTGTACAGCAATGGACCGATCGGTGCGCACGCATTGGCTATGGCCTGGCATGGCAACGGACGCGTTTTCAAACCTTTAACGAGTCTGATGCAGTGAATTCAGTTGGCCACCCACAACAATGTTGCAAAAACATGGGTGTCATGAAGTTGAACTTTTGAAGGATGCTGTGGGCGTGTATGAGTGGTGCAATTCCATGGATTGGCCAGATTCAGAAGATGCAAACTACTTGGACCTATCACTTTGGACACATGGGACAGTATCTGCCTCTGCAGCACACATATAATGCTGGCTGTTCCCCTGAGAGCTCACTTGCCTGCACTACATGCTCCAGGACGACATCTGCCACCACCACTGCTGCTGTCTCTGCATCCCCTGGCTACTGCAATGGCACGTACTGTGGAGAGAGCCCCTGCCTTCAGCACTGAGGAGAACCAGGCCCTGCTGGACAGCCTCCTTCCACAGTACAGCAAGCTGTATGGGAAACCAGGGGAGCAGGTGAGTGTGCTGTCCACTGCCTTACTAAATGTGCATGTTGTCTGACTAGCAAGACTTACAGTGTGCACGCCACTGGCTAGCATGCTCACTGAGTAGTTGTCACCCCCCAAAGTGCGTAGTTACATGCACTGAACAGGTATAGTGCAGTAACAGTGCATTCCAACAAGGTTTTACTTCCCAGGCAATGATACCATGTAGTAACTGCTGGCAAACTGTCCATAGCCATCGTCGCACTGCCTGTGTACATCATGTGCCCCTGTCATTGAGACATGTATATCCAAATGTGTGATGCACGGATATGTTGCATGTGTAGTAATGGCCTTTTCACTTTGTCATCCTCACAGGTTGATGCCCACCAGAAGCAGAAAATATGGCTGACCATCGTCCGGGCAGTGAGATCCGTGGGGGTCTACAAGCGCCGGATCCGCAACTGCCAGAAGAGGTGGCAGGACCTTCGGGGCTGGACCCGGAGGATCGCAAGGGTCCAGCTGAAGCTGTCGCCTCCTCGCAGGAGGGGCGGACACCGGACCCTGACCCCCCACATGCTCAGGATCCTGGCTGTGGTCTTCCCTGACCTGGATGGGCAGCTGAAGGCCAGACAGCAGCAAGGAGGGGGTGAGTCCATGACTGCACTGTGAACTTTGTCTGACATGCTATGTGCTCTCCTCTGGCCTGGTTAAACTTCCACAGTACATCAGTCTTGTGGTCCAGGACCCATGTCCCTCAATTGTGACATGCTCACTCCTCATCTGATACCCAGGTGTGGCCCTTTCAGTCAGGAAATTGTGTCACTTGGGTACTGTGTCCTTGCATTTTGCTTAGCTCGAGGTGGGGGACAGCATTTGTTCCTGTAACTTTGTGGTGGGCTTCATGGGTGGGTCAATTGCTTACACAATGCCTGAGTTCTGACATGTAATCTGCGTGTAACTTTGATATGTGGTCCAATTGCTGATCTGACTCACCACATGTGCCTGGGGTATTTGGCACACACCCATGCTGCGGGTGGGAACAATGTTTGGGCCTCAGGAGTATGTATATCAAGTGTGTCACATATACTTAGCCACCTGCCTACTGTCCAGGGCTCATCCCTCTTTCACGTGGAGCAGGACAGTCATGCCTACTCCAGGCCATGCAATACACTCTGTACTCCCACTCCCGTGTATCAGCTGACACGTTGTGCTCAGTGAAATGTTCCCTCAGGTGTCTGCCTCTGTGTCATTGTGCTGTGGCTCCGTTGTCAGGACTACTGGGGTGTTTATCGGTGAGGGCTCAGCATGCCACCTGAGATGTGACCATAGGAGACGATACTTGTGTGACATATAGGTTCTTGATCACTTGACTGTGCAGTCTGGGGTATGCGACTGTGAAGTTCAGGCAGCTGTTTCCCATTCACAGCAGATTGTGAGGTGCTCAGGTTCAGAGGGTTGTGTTTCATGTCTCCCATATGTCCAATTGTTATGACGTGGACAAATAAGAGTTCAGATGATGTGGTTTGTGGGTGATGGACATGTGCACTTGTCAGCTACAGAACTTGCATTCCCCATGACCTAGGATTGTGACACAGTGCAGATTGTTGTTGGCTGGCTGCCCTGCCCATGTGACTGGAGACAGTGATGTATGACTTTGCAGGCATGCCTGTGCCATGGCATTAAACTCCCTAAGAGTGATCCTGCAGGTGAGTGACATGTGCTACATGCACCACATTGTGGCATTGACTATCAGGACATGGGTGCATCATGGTGTCTGGTGCTGGTATACATCACATGCATTTCAAAATAGACTCTGGCCATCCCTTTATCCGGACACCTGTACTGACTCAGTGGCAAGAGAAGTGATGTGTGCATGTTCACATACTTCACCGTGTTCTCTGCAATGTCCAACTACTGTGTAGGTGGTGCATGTGTCCAAACTGGGGTATTACCAACCGACAGGCACCAGACAGATGGGTGCAAGGCCAGGAGGGATGTGAGTGCCATGGTTGACCATCAGACTGACAATTGGCTTCTCCTAATCTGTTTGAGCAGTTTTGGCAATGTTCAACTAAGGATGCCAGGGCTTGCTCTGTAATGTGCTGTACTAACTGTGGTGTGTGCGGTCAGTTCAGGTGACTGATGTTTGTCTGTTTCCCTAATTGTTTGCAGATACATCCACGGCCACAGGAGGGGACAGCTCCACCGACCAGGAGGAGCCGCAGAGCCAGACTGGGTCAGCAGCCGATGAGTGGTCGGAGGGACCCAGTGGCACGGAGGGCGAGGGGAGCCACACCGAGGAGTCCTCAGCACCATCCACCTCAGCTGAGGACCACAGCAGCTCGGAGGATGACTCCCTTGTGGAGGCGGGTGTCAGCAGCCACCACACCCCAGCTAGTGTTGCTGTCCCCGCCACCACCACCACCACCACCACCGCCCTCCCATCGGCTCCCATTCCAGAGGTCCGTGGAGGCTCCCGTGTTCGGGAGCATGTCTCCTTCGTGCCAGGCACCGCACCCCCTGCCCCTGTGTCCCCTGCTGCCCTGAGTGAGGAGTCTGTGTACCTACTTCGCCAGCTCCATGTAGGGCAGACAGCAATGCTGAGTGTCCTCCATGCCCACACCACTCTGTTGACACAGCTGGTGTCGTTCATGGAGGGCATCTCATCGGGCATGTCTGCCCTACAGAGGAGCAATAGGTCCATGGACTCCTCCCTGACGGCAGCAGTGTCCCTCCTCCAACAGTCCCTCACCCCTCCTACCTCTGCCCCATCCACACTTCCTGGCACCCTACCTGTCCCAAGCACATGCACACCTGCACAATCACCCAAACACACAGACACGAGCAGCACAGGAACACCCAAATCAAAAACAAAACGTGCACGCAAGCATCCTCAGGGGACTGATACCACACCCACAGGGGATGGGGAACAGACACACACACAGGCATCCACAGTCACTCCGCAGTCCTACGATACCTCTCCCTCCAAGGCCCCTTCCCTTGCCTCACCTGCAACCCCACCTACAAAGCAGCTCTTCCTCTGTGACCTCGGCCTCTTCCCCTCCAATCCAGCTGATCCAGCATACAGGGGGAAGAGGAAGTCCACCCACACAGAGGGAGTGCCCCTCACCCCCGGACACCCTCCCCCAGGCACAGACAGACTGAGGCCCCCATCCGCAAGTACCCCCGGACCCAGAAGAGCAAGACCCCGCCACCGCCCTGCAGCTCAGCCACCAAGTCTCCTTCCTCCATCCCTCAGGCCCCCACTCCACAGGTTCCCCCACCACACCCTGCCCCAGGTTCCCCCACCCACAGATACACCATCCCCAAAATGATCAGGCCTTCTCCCCCTCCCACTTGCTCTTCCAGCACCACACCCCCCACTGCGCATGTTTGTGCCACTGGTGTGGAGACCGTGTCCTCCCCCTCTGTCCTGCCCACCTTACCTGAACCCCATTCTACTCCCCTGGAGATAGGCACTGCAGTGGAGTCCACTACCACCCCGTCTGACTTGGGCACTGCAGTGGGGAACCTGTTCACTCCACCTGCCCAGCCCACTGCAGTCGTGCCGGCACCCACACCATCTGACTCATGCCCCCCAGTTGTGCCGGCACACACCATGTCAGACACCTCCACTGCAGTTGTCGGTGACTCTCCAGCACCCACCACCCCTTCCCTGCCTCCTTCTGGTGAGCCCTGATCCTGTCCCTGCGGTGCCTGGCCTGCCCCCCATATGCTCCTCCGAGGGAATGTCCCTAGTGTGTATCAGTGCAGGCTTGCAAAGGGTGACATCTGCCACTGTCACCCTGTTTGGACAATTATAATGGACTGGCCATTGGCCTTTGTATTTTTCTGGACTTTCGCTTTTCATGACACATATGCTGAATAAAGCTACTTTCTGTTCTCTAGTGGTTTTGCTTCAGATGTACATGATGTTGATGATGCTAACCATGCCCTTGCTGCAGTGATGGTGATTTTTGATATCAGGAATATGAAGTGTTACTGTGCAGGACCCCATGTGGTCCAGGGGGAATGTGTCCTATCCTGGTGTGTATCCATGTCATCCTTTGCAGCAATATGAGGGTGTCATGTTTTCAATATTTGGCAATGGGATTTCCAACTTTAATTTGCAATAGCACATCTGTGGCTTACACCCCTGCACATCTGTTGTGCTTGCCATTGTTCAATTTGTCTATTTCCCTGACCGTGTGACCATCTCCACTGGACATGCAAGTTTGGGCATCAATGGGGAAGGACTCATCTGTGTTATCAGTGCAACTTGCTATACATGTGTGTTGGATCTGTGCAGTTGATTTAGGTGACACTCCCATGACCAGGCTGATATGACGGGAGCCTTCATTTTGTGCAAATTGTTGACTGAGTGACCAAGTGTTCTGCTGACATGATAGAGCCCTACAGAGACAATGTATGGCACAGCTTTCCTTACACAGGAGTGGAATCCCCTCATGGCAGTGTGTAATTCCGTGACATTGCCTGAGCCCAAGGTGTGTGTTGTGTGAGCATGTCTGTGTGTGTTCACTTCCATTTTGCTAGGCAGGCTGGGATCCCTAGTGATGTTCCTGTTTGTGATGCTTGCTGAGTTGACCTATGTTCCCCCAAAGTCTTCTCCCTGGGTTCTCTGGGATGTGGGTGCATGGCACATTACTGGTCATCAGGGTGTCACCCATAGGTGTGTTTGCTGTCAGGGCTGAGTTTGTGGGCAAACGCAGATGAGACACAGTCAGGATTCCCCTTGACACTTGTTGGTTACACAAGTCATGTAATTCACAGTTTGTGGTAGCTTTCAGTGATTGTGACACGTTGTGTGTGTGTGACTGCTGCCACTCCTCAGGGTCAGAGCTGCAATGTTGGAAGTTGTCTATGTGTGTTCTTTGTGGGTGACCTTGGCTTCTTCATTGGTGTGTGACTGTGGCCGGGATCCCATTGGTTGGTGTGGATTTGACGTCATGCCCATGTACGGCGTACTGTGCAGTGTGTCAGACATTCAGGAGTCATGTTGACTGGCCATGTGTGATGTGTTTCTGCACCTTAGTTCCCACCACCACCCCTGGGATTGTCATGGGTGCATGTGCAATGTCAGCAGTCCATGTGAGCTTCACTGCTGCACATTGGTGGACATCAAGGTGTGTGGTGTTGAGTGTGTGCAAATGAGAGTTGTTTCATGGCTAGACCCCTGCCTCCATATTGGCCTTGGCTGACAGGCCGTGCTGATTGATTTGTGCATGTGTAGGTGTGATGGTAGTTTGTTGCTCAGGACACATGACTGTGGTTCACAGTGTGGACGACATCTAGCTTTGTCATCACAGTGGGATTATCATGCAGGCCAGTGTCACCACAATGTGGGGTCCCTGGGGGTAGTGCTGTGGTGGGTCTGTGTCTTGCTGTGTTAGCTGCTGTTCCTACAAGCTTGTGTGACATGTGTAATTTGTGCTCCCTCTCATCTTACAATGCCTGATTGCCCACATAGGGGAATCCGATCCATGAGTTACTTTTGTGTGGCACTGTATGCACGTCTGTGTAATTGGTAGTCAGGCCCCCTCATGTGTTGTGTGGTTGCCTGGGGACACTGGCACCCCCCCCCCATCACCTGTTGTGTTTGATATGCAGTGTGGGGCTGCCTGTTTGTGTTTGTGCATCTGCACCACTGCATTGGCATATTTTTAGTGTGCCATTGGCTGTATGTTGTTTGGTGGGTTTCCCCTGCTGTCCCTGGGACTCCTAGGTCATCAGTCAGCACAATGATCATGGTTTGTATGTCCCATTGCTGCCATGGTATGGTATTTGTTCAGCTCACATCTACAGTATCCACAGGATATCTACATTTGTGTGCCCATTGGTGCAGATATGTGGGTCTGCATTATGATGGTCACTTCTGTCATTGTGTTATTGATGAATGTTGACAATGTCAGCCCCCATGGGTGATGTTTGTCTGCACATGGCCAAAGGTATGTCTTATTTGCACTGCACTGTTTGCCTCACCCAATCTATGTTGCTATGGGACACAAGCACTACTATGCCACTGATGTGTTTGTTGTTCTGTGACCAGGAATAATCCATGCTGTTTTGCATTTGCAGCTTTTTCCATGTCAACACTTACATTTTGGTCACTGTGATGATGGGGGTTTAGACCCCATTGCCACAATGTTCAAAATGTGCCCCAGCTATGGACCCCACACTTACCTTTTGGTCACTGTGATGATGGGGGTTTAGACCCCATTGCCACAATGTTCAAAATGTGCCCCAGCTATGGACCCCACACTTACCTTTTGGTCACTGTGATGATGGGGGTTTAGACCCCATTGCCACAATGTTCAAAATGTGCCCCAGCTATGGACCCCACACTTACCTTTTGGTCACTGTGATGATGGGGGTTTAGACCCCATTGCCACAATGTTCAAAATGTGCCCCAGCTATGGACCCCACACTTACCTTTTGGTCACTGTGATGATGGGGGTTTAGACCCCATTGCCACAATGTTCAAAATGTGCTTCAGATATGGACCCCACACTTACCTTTTGGTCACTGTGATGATGGGGGTTTATACCCCATTGCCACAGTGGTCATGGTCTGCTTACATTGTGGAGGCCACACACATTTATGTGTGTCACATGTGATAGGGGGTCACATTGTATGTTCGATTTCATGTTCAGTGTTGTAGGCATTTGACACAGTCTACACACGCTTGTCATGGTGTTGGGGGGATGTGTTTTTCTGACATTCCTTATGTTGGAGTATGCTGGTTGTGTCATGCATTACCCGTCCTCTGAGTAGGGGTGGTGGTAGTGGTAGGCATCCAGCCCCCCATGAGTAGGGGTGATGGTAGTAGTGACAGGCATCTGGCACCCCCCCTGAGTAGGGGTGGTGGTAGTGGTAGGCATCCAGCCCCCTATGAGTGGTGATGGTGGTAGTGGTAGGCATCCAGCACCCTATGAGTGGGGATGGTGGTAGTGGTAGGCATCCAGCCCCCCCTGAGTAGGGGTGGTGGTAGTGGTAGGCATCCAGCCCCCCCTGAGTAGGGGTGGTGGTAGTGGTAGGCATCCAGCCCCCTATGAGTAGGGGTGGTGGTAGTAGGGACAGGCATCTGGCACCCCCCCTGAGTAGGGGTGGTGGTAGTGGTAGGCATCCAGCCCCCTATGAGTGGTGATGGTGGTAGTGGTAGGCATCCAGCACCCTATGAGTGGGGATGGTGGTAGTGGTAGGCATCCAGCCCCCCTGAGTAGGGGTGGTGGTAGTGGTAGGCATCCAGCCCCCCCTGAGTAGGGGTGGTGGTAGTGGTAGGCATCCAGCCCCCTATGAGTGGGGATGGTAGTAGTGACAGGCATCTGGCTCCCCCTTAGTAGGGGTGGTGTAGTGGTAGGCATCCAGCCCCCCCTGAGTAGGGGTGGTGGTAGTGGTAGGCATCTAGCCCCCCCTGAGTAGGGGTGGTGGTAGTGGTAGGCATCCATCCCCCTATGAGTGGGGATGGTAGTAGTGACAGGCATCTGGCACCCCCTTAGCAGGGGTGTTGGTAGTGGTAGGCATCCAGCCCCCCCTGAGTAGGGGTGGTGGTAGTGGTAGGCATCCAGCCCCCTATGAGTGGGGATGGTAGTAGTGACAGGCATCTGGCACCCCCTTAGTAGGGGTGGTGGTAGTGGTAGGCATCCAGCCCCCCTGAGTAGGGGTGGTGGTAGTGGTAGGCATCCAGCCTCCCCTGAGTAGGGGTGGTGGTAGTGGTAGGCATCCATCCCTCTATGAGTGGGGATGGTAGTAGTGACAGGCATCTGGCACCCCCTTAGTAGGGGTGGTGGTAGTGGTAGGCATCCAGCCCCCCCTGAGTAGGGGTGGTGGTAGTGGTAGGCATCCAGCCCCCTATGAGTAGGGGTGATGGTAGTAGTGACAGGCATCTGGCACCCCCCCTGAGTAGGGGTGGTGGTAGTGGTAGGCATCCAGCCCCCTATGAGTGGTGATGGTGGTAGTGGTAGGCATCCAGCACCCTATGAGTGGGGATGGTGGTAGTGGTAGGCATCCAGCCCCCCCTGAGTAGGGGTGGTGGTAGTGGTAGGCATCCAGCCCCCCCTGAGTAGGGGTGGTGGTAGTGGTAGGTATCCAGCCCCCTATGAGTGGGGATGGTAGTAGTGACAGGCATCTGGCACCCCCTTAGTAGGGGTGGTGGTAGTGGTAGGCATCCAGCCCCCCCTGAGTAGGGGTGGTGGTAGTGGTAGGCATCTGTACCCCCTTAGTAGGGGTGGTGGTAGTGGTAGGCATCCAGCCCCCCCTGAGTAGGGGTGGTGGTAGTGGTAGGCATCCAGGCCCCTATGGGTGTATATGGCATTGGTGATAGCCATCCCGCCCCTATGGTTCTGCTGTTGCAGGTGTAAGTCATTTCTGCATCCCTATGTGTGTGTGTTATGTGTCGGGTATGTGTCGTTTGTTTGTGTAGTGGGTGTTTGACTTACCTTCTGCGCCGTACGCGTCCGTACCAGTTCCGGTAATAGATGTAGAGTATTGGTAGGACCTGCGCGATGGGATTCATGGTTGGTTCGTCTCGTTCGGCTTTCTCGTTGCTTCGACTCGTACTCGTGGCTGGCGTGTTCGTCTCGTAGCCGTGGATCGTCTGGTGGCGCGAATAGGAGCTTATGTGCGGCTCTCCCGGATGCTCTGACGTGCCGGACGTAGCGACGGGTTCGGCGCGTTCGGAGTGCGCATCGTACTGGTCCGGCCGGAAGGTGCTGTGTTTTGGCTTCCGTGCGACTCGATTCAGCGTTTACGGATCCGGCTCGGACGAGGAACAGGAGCTGGATTGGATAAGTACGGCTGGGTCGGGATCTGGGCAGTAATGCGCATTGTACTTGCTCGTTCGTACGTATGTTCGAATCGGTCGGGAAACACGCGTTCGGCTCGGTTTTTTTCCGGACGAATGGTGTTAGGTGCGCCTCCGCCCGAGATCGGAATCGACCTCTTAGCTGTGTAAAGCAGATGCTTTAGCTCTAGAACATTTGTGGCATTTCCTATTCATGCCTCAGTACCTTTCTTTGCACTTTGTAGACATTATCGGATTGATTTTTTCAACTTGATCTATTTGGTCATTATGATCAAATTCTAAATGTTGTAATAAACATTGCGCGTTAAAAATAAAGTTAATGTACAAGAGCTACACTATATTTTACTACTAAACAGGCAGCCACAAGTGCAGTTACCTTGCAGACAACAGGGTCATGATGCATATTTTATTCCTAAACAGGAAACCACAAGTGCAGTTACCTTGTAGACAACAGGGTCATGATTTGAATGGTGCAGCAGGTGCTGTAGCACCGGGCCCAAAATTTGTCGGAACTCCTCTAAACACATAGGGGCCGATTCCGATCTCGGTCGGAGGCGCACCTAACACCATTCGGTCGGGAAAAAAGCCATGCGAATGCCTGTTTCCCGACCGATCCGCACATTATTCCGAACGAGCAAGTACGATGCGCACAACAGCATAGATTCCGACCCAGTCGTACTCACCCAATCCAGGTCCTGTTCCCCGACCGAGCCGGATCCGGAATCGTAGCATCGAGCCGCACGGAAGCAAAAATGCAGCCCCGTCCGGCTGGACAAGTACGATGCGCTTCCCGTACGCGCCGAACCCGTCGCTACGCACGGCACGTCAAAGCATCCGGGCGAGGCACACATAAGCTCCAATTCGCGCCACAACACGATCCACGGCTACGAGACGAACACGCCAGCGACGAGGACGAGGCGAAGCAAAGAGAAAGACGAACGAGACGAACCAACCATGAATCCCTTCGTGCCGATCCTACCAATATTCTACCTCTATTACCGGAACAGGCACGGACGCGTACGGCGCAGAAGGTAAGTCAGACACCAACAACAAAAACAAACTACACGTACCCGACACATCACACACAGAGGGATTCAGAAATACCTACACCAGCAACAGCAACACCATAGGGGCGGGATGGCCCTCACCAATGCCACACATACACATAGGGGCCTGTATGCCTACCACTACTGCCACCCCTACCCATGGGGTGCTGGATGCCTGTCACTACTACCACCCTTACAAAGGGGGTAGCAGATGCCTACCACTACTACCACCCTTACCCAGGGGGTGCCAGTTGCCTACCACTACAACCACCCTTACCCAGGGGGTGCCAGATGCCTACCACTACTACCACCTCTACCCATGGGGGGCTGGATGCCTGTCACTACTACCACCCTTACCCAGGGGGTGCCAGATGCCTGTCACTACTACCACCTCTACCCATGGGGGGCTGGATGCCTATCACTACTACCACCCTTACCCAGGGGGTGCCAGATGCCTGTCACTACTACCACCTCTACCCATGGGGGGCTGGATGCCTGTCACTACTACCACCCTTACCCAGGGGGTGCCAGATGCCTACCACTACTACCACCCTTACCCAGGGGTGCCAGATGCCTACCACTACTACCACCCTTACCCAGGGGTGCCAGATGCCTACCACTACTACCACCTCTACCCATGGGGGCTGGATGCCTGTCACTACTACCACCCTTACCCAGGGGTGCCAGATGCCTGTCACTACTACCACCTCTACCCATGGGGGCTGGATGCCTGTCACTACTACCACCCTTACCCAGGGGTGCCAGATGCCTGTCACTACTACCACCTCTACCCATGGGGGGCTGGATGCCTGTCACTACTACCACCCTTACCCAGGGGGTGCCAGATGCCTACCACTACTACCACCCTTACCCAGGGGTGCCAGATGCCTACCACTACTACCACCCTTACCCAGGGGGTGCCAGATGCCTACCACTACTACCACCTCTACCCATGGGGGGCTGGATGCCTGTCACTACTACCACCCTTACCCAGGGGGTGCCAGATGCCTGTCACTACTACCACCTCTACCCATGGGGGGCTGGATGCCTGTCACTACTACCACCCTTACCCAGGGGGTGCCAGATGCCTACCACTACTACCACCCTTACCCAGGGGGTGCCAGATGCCTACCACTACTACCACCCTTACCCAGGGGGTGCCAGATGCCTACCACTACTACCACCTCTACCCATGGGGGGCTGGATGCCTGTCACTACTACCACCCTCTACCCAGGGGTTGCCAGATGCCTGTCACTACTACCACCTCTACCCATGGGGGGCTGGATGCCTGTCACTACTACCACCCTTACCCAGGGGGTGCCAGATGCCTGTCACTACTACCACCTCTACCCATGGGGGGCTGGATGCCTGTCACTACTACCACCCTTACCCAGGGGGTGCCAGATGCCTGTCACTACTACCACCTCTACCCATGGGGGGCTGGATGCCTACCACCACTACCACCCTTACCCAGGGGGTGCCAGATGCCTACCACTACTACCACCCTTACCCAGGGGGTGCCAGATGCCTGTCACTACTACCACCTCTACCCATGGGGGCTGGATGCCTGTCACTACTACCACCCTTACCCAGGGGTGCCATATGCCTACCACTACTACCACCTCTACCCATGGGGGGCTGGATGCCTACCACTACTACCACCCTTACCCAGGGGGTGCCAGATGCCTACCACTACTACCACCCTTACCCAGGGGGTGCCAGATGCCTACCACTACTACCACCCTTACCCAGAGGGTGCCAGATGCCTACCACTACTACCACCTCTACCCATGGGGGGCTGGATGCCTGTCACTACTACCACCCTTACCCAGGGGGTGCCAGATGCCTGTCACTACTACCACCTCTACCCATGGGGGGCTGGATGCCTGTCACTACTACCACCCTTACCCAGGGGGTGCCAGATGCCTACCACTACTACCACCCTTACCCAGGGGGTGCCAGATGCCTACCACTACTACCACCTCTACCCATGGGTGGCTGGATGCCTACCACTACTACCACCCTTACCCAGGGGTGCCAGATGCCTACCACTACTACCACCCTTACCCAGGGGGTGCCAGATGCCTACCACTACTACCACCCTTACCCAGGGGGTGCCAGATGCCTACCACCAACACCACCCCCACTCATAGGATGGACAATGCATGACACAACCAGCACACCACAACCTAGGGAATGCAAGAAAAAGACATCCCCCCAACGCCATGACAAGCGTGTGTAGACTGTGTCAAATGCCTACAACAATGAACATGACTTTGAACATACAATGTGACACCCTATCACATGTGCCACACATATATGTGTGTGGCCCCCACAATGCAAGCAGGCCATGACCATTGTGGCAATGGGGTCCAAAACCCCATCATCACAGTGACCAAAATGTTAGTGTGGGGTCCATAGCTGAAGCACATTCAGAACATTGTGGCAATGGGGTCTAAACCCCCATCATCACAGTGACCAAAAGGTAAGTGTGGGGTCCATAGCTGAAGCACATTCAGAACATTGTGGCAATGGGGTCAAAACCCCCATCATCACAGTGACCAAAAGGTAAGTGTGGGGTCCATAGCTGAAGCACATTTTGAACATTGTGGCAATGGGGCCTAAACCCCCATCATCACAGTGACCAAAAGGTAAGTGTGGGTTCCATAGCTGAAGCACATTTTGAACATTGTGGCAATGGGGCCTAAACCCCCATCATCACAGTGACCAAAATGCAAGTGTTGACAAAGAAAAAGCTGCAACTGCCAAACTGCATGGATGATTCCTGGTTACAGAACATAAAACACATCAGTGGCAAAGTAGTGCATGTGTCCCATTGCAACATAGATTGGGGGAGGCAAATACTGCAGTGCAAATAAGACATACCTTTGGCCATGTGCAGACAAACAACACCCATGGGGGCTGACACTGTCAACATTCATCAATGACACAATGACAGAAGTGACCATCAGAATGCAGACCCACATATTTGCACCAATGGGCACACAAATGCAGATAACCTGTGGAGACTGTAGATGTGAGGTGAACAGATACCATACCATGGCAGCAATGGGACACACAAACCATGATCATTGTGCTGACCGATGACCTAGGAGTCCCAGGGACAGCAGGGGAAACCCACCAAACAACATACAGCCAATGGCACACCAAAGATATGCCAATGCAGTGGTGCAGATGCACAAACACAAACAGGCAGACCCACACTGCACATCAAACACAACAGGTGAGGGGGGTGCCAGTGTCCCCAGGCAACCACACAACACATGAGGAGGCCTGAATACCAATTACACAGATGTGCATACAGTGCCACACAAAGGTAACTCATGGATCCAAATCCCCTATGTGGGCAATCAGGCATTGTCAGATGAGAGGGAGCACAAATCACACATGTCACCCAAGCATGTAGGAACAGCAACTGACACAGCAAGACACAGACACACCACAGCACTACCCCCAGGGCCCCCACAATGTGGTGACCCTGGGCTGCATTACAATCCCACTGTGATGACAAAGCTAAATGTCGTTCACACTGTGAACCACAGTCATGTGTCCTGAGCAACAAACTACCATCACACCTACACAAGCACAAATCAATCAGCACAGCCAGTAAGCCAAGGCCAACATGGAGGCAGGGGTCTAGCCGGGCAACAACTCTCATCTGCACACACTCAACACCACACACCTCGACCTCCAACAATGTGCAGCAGTGAAGCACACATGCACTGGTGACATTGCACATGCACCCATGACAATCCCAGGCTGGTGGGTGGGAACCAAGGTGCAGAAACACATCACACATGGCCACTCAACAAGACTCCTGAATGTCTGACACACTGCACACTACGCTGTACATGGACATGACGGCAATACCACACCAACCAATGGGATCCCAGCCACAGTCACACACCAATGAAGAAGCCAAGGACACCCACAAAGAACACACATAGACAACTACCAACATTGCAGCCCGGACCCTGAGGAGTGCCAGCAGTCACACACACAACGTGTCACAATCACTGAAAGATAACACAAACTGGAAATCACATGACAGGTGTAAACAACAAGTGCCAAGGGGAATCCTGACTGTGACCCATCTGCGTCTGCACACAAACTCAGCCCTGACCGCAAACACACCTATGGGTGACACCCTAATGACCAGTAATGTGCCATGCACCCACATCACAGAGAATCCAGGGAGAAGACTTGGGGGGAACATATGTCAACTCAGCAAGCATCACAAACAGGTACTGCACTAGGGATCCCAGCATGCACAGCAAAACGGAAGTGAACACACAGACATGCTCATATAACACACACCTTGGGCGCAGGCAATGTCACAGGAGTACACACTGCCATGAGGGGACTCCACTCCTGTGTGAGGAAAGCTGTGCCATATGTTGTCTCAGTAGGGCTCCATCATGTCAGCTGAGCACTTGGTCACACAGTCAACAATTAGCACCAAATGAAGGCTCCCGTCACATCAGCCTGGTCATGGGAGTGCCAACGAAATCATCAGCACAGATCCAACACACTTGTATAGCAATGTTGCACTGACAACACAGATGAGTCCTTCCCCATTGATGCCCAAACCTGCATGTCCAGTGGAGATGGCCACACGGTCAGGGAAGTAGACGAATTGAACAATGGCAGGCACAACAGATGTGCAGGGGTGGAAGCCACAGATGTGAAATTGCTAATGTAAGTAGGAAATCCCATTGATAAATATTGAACACATGACACCCTCAGATGCTGCTAAGGATGACATGGATACACCACAGGATAGGACACATTTCCCCTGGACCACATGTGTTCCTGCACAGTAACACTTCATTATCATGAGACCAAATATCACCATCACTGCAGCAAGGGCATGGTTAGCATCATCAACAACATGTACATCAGAAGCAAAAGCACTAGAGAACAGAAAGGTGCTTTATTCAGCATATGTGGGTCTAACAGTTGATGTCCAGCAAAAAATTTAACAAAGGCCAATGGCCAGTCCAACTTGAAATTCAAAACAGGGTGACAGTGGCAGATGTCACCCTACGCATGCCTGCACTGATGAAAGCCAGGGACAATCCCCTCGGAGGGGCATACGGGGGGGCAGGCCAGGCACCGCAGGGACAGGATCATGGCTCACCAGAAGGAGGCAGGGAAGGGGTGGTGGGTGCTGGAGAGCCACTGACAACTGCAGTAGAGGTGTCTGACATGGTGTGTGCCGGCACAACTGGGGGGCATGACTCTGATGGTGTGGGTGCCGGCAAGACTGCAGGGGACCGTGCAGATGGAGTGGACAGGTTCCCCACTGCAGTGCCCAAGTCAGACAGGGTGGTAGTGGACTCCACTGCAGTGCCTACCTCCAGGGGAGGAGAATGGGGATCAGGTAAGGTGGGCAGGACAGAGGGGAGGACACCGTCTCCACACCAGTGGCACAGACAAGCGCAGCGGGGGTGTGGGCCCGGAAGAGCAAGTGGCAGGGGGAGAAGGCCTGATCCTTTTGGGGATGGTGTATCTGTGGGTGGGGGAACCTGGGGCAGGGTGTGGTGGGGGCACCTGTGGAGTGGGGGCCTGAGGGATGGAGGAAGGAGACTTGGTGCCTGAGCTGCAGGGCGGCGGCGGGGTCTTGCTCTTCCGGGTCCGGGGGACTTGCGGATGGGGGCGTCAGTCGATCTGCGCCTGGGGGAGGGTGTCCGGTGGCGAGGGGCACTCCGCTCCGTGTGGGTGGGCTTCCTCTTCCCCCTGAATGCTGTATCAGCTGGATCGGAGGGGAAGAGGCCGAGGTCACTGAGGAAGAGCCGCTGGGTCTTTGGGGTTGCAGGTGAGGCAACGGAGGGGGCTTTGGAGGGAGAGGCAACTGTGGACTGCGCAGTGCTCGTGGATGCATGTGTGTGTGACTGGGCCCCATCCCCTGTGAGTGTGGTTTCAGTCCCCTGACTGTGCGTGCGTGTGCGTCTTGTCTGTGGTGTGTGTGTGTGTGTGCTGCTCGTGTCTGTGCTGGTGTGTGCCTGTGCCGGTGTGTGTGTGCTTGGGACAGGTAAGGTGCTGGGGAGTGTGGATGGGGCAGAGACAGGAGGGGTGAGGGACTGTTGGAGGAGGGACACTGCTGCCGTCAGGGAGGAGTCCATGGACCTATTGCCCCTCTGTAGGGCAGACATGCCCGATGAGATGCCCTCCATGAGCGACACCAGCTGAGTCAACAGAGTGGTGTGTGCATGGAGGACACTCAGCATCGCTGTCTGCCCTACATGGAGCTGCCGAAGGAGGTACACAGACTCCTCACTCAGGGCAGCAGGGGACACAGGGGCAGGGGTGCGGTGCCTGGCCCGAAGGAGACACGCTCCCAAACATGGGAGCCTCCACGGACCTCGGGAATGGGAGCCGATGGGAGGGCGGTGGTGGTGGTGGTGGCGGGGACAGCAACACTAGCTGGGGTGTGGTGGCTGCTGACACCCGCCTCCATAAGGGAGTCATCCTCCGATCTACTGTGGTCCTCAGCTGAGGTGGATGGTGCTGAGGACTCCTCGGTGTGGCTCCCCTCGCCCTCCGTGCCACTGGGTCCCTCCGACCACTCCTCGGCTGTTGACCCAGTCTGGCTCTGCGGCTCCTCCTGGTCCGTGGAGCTGTCCCCTCCTGTGGCCGTGGATGTATCTGCAAACAATAGGGAGACAGACAGACATCAGTCACCTGCACCGAACGCACACACCACAGTAAGTACAGCACAATACAGAGCAAGGCCTGGCATCCTTAGTTGAACATTGCTAAAATTGCCCAAACAGAATAGGAGAAACCAATTGTCAGTCTGATCGTCAACCATGGCACTCACATCACACCTGGCCTTGCACCCATCTGTCTGGTGTCCGTTGGCTGGCAATACCCCAGTGTGGACACATGCACCACCTACACAGTAGTTGGATGGTGCAGAGAACACGGTGAAGCATGTGAACATGCACACATCACAACTCTTGCCACTGATTCAGTACAGGTGCCCGGATGAAAGTGATGCCCAGAGTCAGATACATGAAATGCATGTGATGCATACCAGCGACAGACACCACGATGCACCCATGTGCTGATAGCCATTGCCACTATGGTGTGCATGTAGCACATGTCACTCCCCTGCAGGATCACACATAGGAAGTCACATGCCATGGCACAGGCATGCCTGCTAAGTCATACATCACTGTCTTCAGTCACATGGGCAGGGCAGCCACACAACAACAGTCTGCACTGTGTCACAATAGTAGGTCATGGGGAATGCAAGTCCTGGAGCTGAACAAGTGCACATGTACATCCCCCACACACCACATCATCTGAACCCTTATCTGTCCAGGTCATACTGATTGGACATATGGGTGACCTGTAACACAAGCCTCTGAACCTGAGCACCTCACAATCTGCTGTGAATGGGAAACAGCTGCATGGACCTCACATTAGCATACCCCAGTCTGCACGGTCAGGTGTTCAAACACCTATGTGTCACACAAGTATCGTCTCCTATGGTCACATCTCCGGTGGCATGCTGAGCCCCAACCGATAAACACCCCAGCAGTCCTGACATCGAAGCCACAGCACACTGACACAGAGGCTGACACCTGAGGGGACATATCACTGAGCACAACGTGTCAGCTGATACACGGGAGTGGGAGTACAGAGTGCATTGCATGGCCTGGAGTAGGCATGACTGTCCTGCCCCACATGAATGAGGGATGAACCCTGGACAGTAGGCAGCTGGCTAAGTATGTGTGACACACGTAATATACACACTCCTGAGGCCCAAACATTGTTCCCACCCGCAGCTTGGGTGTGTGCCAGTTACCCCAGGCACAGTTGGTGGATCAGCTCAGCAATTGGACCACAGATCAAAGTAACACGCAGATTACATGGCAGAACACAGGCATTGTGTAAGCAATGGACCCACCCATGATGCCCACCACAGTTAGGGGAACAGATGCTGTCCCCCACCTTGAGTCAAGCAAACTGCAAGGACACATTACCCAAGTGACACAATTCCCTGACTGCAAGGGCCACACCTGGGTATCAGATGAGGAGTGGGCAGTGCACAATCGAGGGACATGGGTCCTGGACCACATGACTGATGTGCTGTGGAAGTTTAACCAGGCCAGAGGAGGGCACATAGCATGGCAGACAGAGTACACAATGCAGTCATGGACTCACCCCCTCCGTGCTGCTCCCTGGCCTTCAGCTGCCCATCCAGATCAGGGAAGACCACCGCCAGGATCCTGAGCATGTGGGGGGTCAGGGTCCGGTGTCCGCCCCTCCTGCGAGGAGGCGACAGCTTCAGCTGGACCCGTGCGATCCTCCGGGCCCAGCCCCGAAGGTCCTGCCACCTCTTCTGGCAGTTGCGGAACCGGCGCTTGTAGTCCCCCACGGATCTCACTGCCCGGACGATGGTCAGCCATATCTTCTGCTTCTGGTGGGCATCAACCTGTGAGGATGACAAAGTGAGAATGCTATTTCTACACATGCAACATATCCGTGCATTACACAGTTGTGTATACATGTCTCAATCACAGGGGCACATGATGTACACAGGCAGTGCAACGATGGCCATGGACAGTATGCCAGCAGTAACTACATGGTATCATTGCCTGGGAAGTAAAACCTTGTTTAAATGCACTGTCACTGCACTATACCTGTCCAGTGCATGTAACTACACACTATGGGGGGTGACAACTACTCAGTGAGCCTGCTAGCCAGTGGCGTGCAGACTGTTAGCCTTGCTAGTCAGACAACACGCACATTTAGGAAGGCAGTGGACAGAACACTCACCTGCTCCCCTGCTTTCCCATACAGCTTGCTGTACTGTGGAAGGAGGCTGTCCAGCAGGGCCTGGTTCTCCTCAGTGCTGAAGGCTGGGGCTCTCTCCACAGTACGTGCCATTGTAGGGTCCAGAGGGTGCAGATACAGCAGCAGTGGTGGTGGCAGATGTCGTCCTGGAGCATGTAGTGCAGGCAAGAGAGCTCTCAGGGGAACAGCCAGCATTATATGTGTGCTGCAGAGGCAGTTACTGTCCCATGTGTCCAAAGTGATAGGTCCAAGTCGTTAGCATCTTCTGAATCTGGCCAATCCATGGAATTGCACCACTTACACACGCCCACAGCATCCTTCAAAAGTTCAACTTCATGACACCCATGAATTTTCAACATTGTTGTGGGTGACCAACTGAATTTCCAGCATCAGACTCGTTCAAAATTTGAAAACGCGTCCGTTGCCAGGCCAGGCCATAGCCAATGGGTGCACACCGATCGGTCCATTGCTGTTCAACGCGTACCCGGGATACAACGCGTATCCGCACACATTGAATGCAATGGGCCGGCCGGGCACACCGATCGGTCCATTGCTGTTCAACGCGTACCCGGGATACAACGCGTACCCGCACACATTGAATGCAATGGGCCGGCCGGGCACACCGATCGGTCCATTGCTGTTCAACGCGTACCTAGGATACAACGCGTACCCGCACACATTGAATGCAATGGGTCGGCCGGGCACACCGATCGGTCCATTGCTGTTCAACGCGTACCCGGGATACAACGCGTACCCGCACACATTGAATGCAATGGGCCGGCCGGGCACACCGATCGGTCCATTGCTGTTCAACGCGTACCCGGGATACAACGCGTACCCGCACACATTGAATGCAATGGGCCGGCCGGGCACACCGATCGGTCCATTGCTGTTCAACGCGTACCTGGGATACAACGCGTACCCGCACACATTGAATGCAATGGGCCGGCCGGGCACACCGATCGGTTCATTGCTGTTCAACGCGTACCTAGGATACAACGCGTACCCGCACACATTGAATGCAATGGGCCGGCCGGGCACACCGATCGGTCCATTGCTGTTCAACGCGTATTGCGAATACAACGCGTACCAGCACACATTGAATGCAATGGCCAATGTGTGCGCACCGATCGGTCCATTGCTGTCCAACGCGTATTGCGAATACAACGCGTACCAGCACACATTGAATGCAATGGCCAATGTGTGCGCACCGATCGGTCCATTGCTGTCCAACGCGTCCCTGTACATGTCACTGGCATATGTCACCATGCCTGTCACAGGTGAACATATGCCAGCCACATATACTTCCCAGGGAGTGAGGGGCACACCTAAAACACCACAGCCTGTCCAAACTGTATCCTAAGGCATGTAAGGCTGCATTACCTATTCCGTGTATGGGGGTGAACATGTTGTTCTGTGGGTGTCACTTGGGGCAGCCACCCCCAGGCTGTGCACGTGTTCATGGGGACAGTATCCTTGGTGTTTCGTGTACATGACCACTGTGATGTGCAACTGTTTATATCTGAGCATGTGGCATGGTCACATTTCACGGTGGTGTATGTGTATGTCATGTCACATGCCCCCTGAGTCCCATGTGGGACGGTATGTTTAACCCAGGCTGACCCATTGGCACAATAGTGATGGTCCTCCGCAGTCTGTGTGCATGTTGTGTTTACAATGTCTCTGATTTCATGTGCACAATGGGAGACAGTCTCCACATCCACGTTGTTTGTGCATGGACTTTGATGTTGTGCGTGTGTGTGTCACAGACGTCCATGTCTGTCCTGCCGAGGCAACAGGGACCACTACCTGTGGGGGTCATGGTTGTTTTGCTGTGGTGTATACATGATACGCCATGTCATGCCAGTGTCCATGTGGCAATACAGGGTCCCTGGGAATCTACCTGTCGTTGGGCTGTGATGCCTGGGGCACATCTGTCCTCACATGTCACTGTGGGGTGTGTTTGTAACGTGGCAGCAGGAGATGGGAAATGTGACACGTCCTCATGATACCCAATGGCACAACCTGGGACTTATTGATGCCACTTGTTGAACTGTGATGTTGGATGTTGGCCATGTATGTGCCATACATGTCCTTACGGAACTGCACACATCATGTACTTGTGCCTCATAATGATGTATCGTGTGATATTGAGTGTGTTCAATGCCACATATGTGGGGTGACTGACAATCTTTCTTTCTTCACCTATGCACTGCAGGGCACCAGCTGTCCATAGACCATTCCCTGACCTGGCAACGATGGTGGAACGTGACAGCATCCGAAGGTACCGCTTCACCAGGCAGCTGATTGATGATTTGGCAGTGCGCTTGGCACCACACCTGCAACCTGGCCGGCCGTACCCTACAGCGCTGACCCCCAAGGTGAAGGTGATGGCAGCCCTACACTTCTTTGCCACCGGTACCTTTCAACACACTCTGGCGACTGCTGGTGGGATGTCACAGACCATGTTCAGCCGTGTGCTCCACGATGTATTGGAGGCTATGTTGATATACCTGAACCAGTACATCTATTTCCCTAGACTCCAGCAACTGACTGGCGTGAAGAGTGACTTCTATGCCCTGGGGAGGATGCCGCATGTCATTGGCTCCATTGATGGGACACATGTGGCTTTGGTACCACCACAGGCCCAGGAGCAGGCATACAGGAACCGCAAGCACTACCACTCGGTCAATGCACTGGTGGTCTGTCTTGCAGATATGACCATCACACACGTGTGTGCCCGTTTCCCCGGTTCTGCACACGATGCCTACGTGATGAGGAGTAGTCGCATCCCGAGGATGATGTCACAGATGCGGAACCAGCGTGCCTGGCTTGTTGGTGTGTACTGACTTTGTACCATTGTGTGTGTTCTGCAATGTAGTGTTCCACCCTCTTTTCCAACTCAGCTAATGTGCAATTGTCTGTATGTAGGTGACTCCGGATATCCCAACATGCCGTGGTTGCTGACGCCCCTCAGGAACCCTGTGACACCAGCCCAGATGCGCTACAATGAGGCACATGGTCGGACGAGGAGAGTTATTGAGCGGACATTTGGTCTCCTGAAGAGCCGCTTCCGCTGCCTGGACAAGACAGGAGGGTCCCTCCCATATGCCCCGGCAAAGGTGTGTAAGATTGTCATCGTCTGCTGCATGCTACACAACCTGGCAGTGCGGAAGGAGTTGCCTCTCATCCTGGATGACGATGACCAACGTCCGCCACCTGTGGAGGATCCTGGCCTGGACCACGATGCCAGTGATGATGATGATGATGATGGTGATGTCCGCACACAGCTCACCACCAACTTCTTCAGCTGAATGTAAGTATCCAGAGATGTCATGTAACTGATGTGAGTTTGCATGATATGTGTTGGTGGTGCTCTGGTGCTGTTTGAGTGTGTGCATGTGCTACATGACTGTATGCGTGTAGCGATGTGTCCTTACAGGTAGTCTGTACTCCCCAACAGTGTTGACATGCTAACTTGGTTCTGGGTGGGTATCTTGTGACATGTATTGGGCATGAGTATTGCAGTTCTGTCCTGTTCTTCAGTGCTTTTGACTGTGTGTCATTTCTGTCCTTCACAGGGTACTTTCAGAGTCGTTTGGTCAACTGTGATCCCCGACACCGTGATTCGACTTCCAGGGTGGTAGCTGTCGTGTCCCTACAGGTGATGTGCACCACACCCAAGGACTTCCTTCCTTCTACACTTGTTGACTGTGTGCCCGCTGCCAGGTGGGATTACCTTGTATCTGTGGTGGTTACAACATGTTGCAAATGTGTAATAAACCTGTGCTTCACTTTGTGATGTGCGTTTTCTGTGGTCACACATCTGACTGACATTTGCTTACTGCACCAGTGGGCTAGTTAACACAGACTGTGAATAGGTGTTGGGTCTGTGCAATGCAACGTATTTCCTGGCAACATCAGTGTAGGCGATGAGTCAGATGGCCATGGTGTGTATGTGTTGTGTAGCCCTGGTGGTGTGCCTCCCTCATATGTGTGACGTCTCCATGACTCACATGCCGGTGTTGTACTTGCTGTAGCAGTTAGCATGCACAGTGTCATTTCCCAGATCATCATCGCCACTTCAGAGACAACGTAGGAATCACAACAGAGGCAAGTATGGTGTATTAGTGAGTTTATTGACATACATGTGTGAGTATAGTGCACAGGATGGTGGGTGCTGTACATTGTGATTGTAATCCAAAGTTCCTAGATGATTTGGAACTCCTGGTAGCAGAAATGTCCAGAGTAAAGTCCACAGTCATCTGAGACATTGGTCCAACTTGAGCTCCCCATGTCATGTGGGAGAGTTGTGTTGCAGTCAACAGGGTGAACAGTTTGCACACAAAGGTGATTATCCAGAACAGGTTTTGGCTTCCTGGGGGTTGCACATGGCCATCGGCCTCTCACTTGCCCCTCCTCGGACGGCCCCTCTTCTTTGGGGGGACCCTCAAGTGCAGGCTGCTGCGGTGCAGGGGACTCTCCGCCAGAGTCATCCTCCCTCCCTGTGGCAGTTGCAGTTGTTTCAGCACCAGATGTTGTGGGCACACAGGGAGGTGTTGACTGGTTGCTGCTCATCTGGCGGAGGCATTGTAATATGTCCCTATGCACCGCCGTCATCTCTTGCAGTGTGTCCCACTTGGACTCCACGCGGGACATGTGTGAGTCCAAGCGGGCATGATGGGCAGCCTGCTGCTGTTTAATGTCCCTGAGGAGCCCCACTACCTGGCTGAGCTCTCCGGTGCTGGACTGGTACGCATCGGCTATGCGTGCCAGTTGTGGGTCATCATGCAGTCCAGACCCCTCTGCGATCAGTGACCTGTGTCTCCCACCCCTCCCACCACCCCTGGCGACACGTGCAGTACCTGAGGTGGCACGCACAGGTGACCCTGGGCCCCCTTGGGGGTTGTTGGTGGTGTTGGTGTCCATGGCCCCACGTTGGTCCAGGGTCCCTGTGCTGGTGGTGGTGGTGCTCCTTGGTCTTTCCATGTCGGCAGGGGTGGTATGTGTGTTGACAGTCGTTGGAGGGATGGGTGCAGGGGGTGCAGCTGGTGGTCCTGCTGGTGCTGCATGATGACTTGCTCCGGGAGGTGCCAGGTTGGTCTTCTTCATCCGAGGAGGGCAGAGGCTGTTCCACACCAGTGAGCTCCGTATCCTCTTGAGCCTGGGACGGGGACTCCTCAGCGTCTGCTGCTGTGTCCCCATCATCACCTGTTTTTGGGAGACACACACAATGTATGTTATGTTTCTGCAGGCATCAATGGTTGACACACCTGACAGTTGTGACTGTGCCTCTGGATGCGGGCCTGTACATTGCATTGTCCGAAGTTGTCACAGTCAGGGGTTGATATTGGTGTAGCACATTGTCCTGCATTATTTGGGCATTTCCATGTGAATGTTGGGGTGTGTACATGGTCTGCATTGGTTGTATTTGGTTGACATCCGGCCCTCCTTCCCACCCAGCCAGATATCCCACCATGGAACTTGCTTCCATTGCAGGGAGTGCAATTTGTCTTTCAGGATGTCAGTCAGTGGTGTCCTGCTGTTGGTTGGTGCACAGTTGCCAGCAGGGCCTTGTGCTCCCCACAGCAGTAGCCAGTGTCAGCCATCTTGTCAGTTGTTTTCCACTCCCTGTGATGTGGGCATGGTTCATGGTGGTGTTGATGTGCGCATTGTGAGGGTGAGCAATATCTGTGACTACCACTCCCATCATGCTATTGCCTCCACCCCCTTCCCAGCATGCCCATACTTCCTTCCTTTTGAGTGTACTTCACTGTGTGTGGGTGTGACAGCAATGGCAAGATGTCAGTCAGTGGTGTCCTGCTGTTGGTTGGTGCACAGTTGCCAGCAGGGCCTTGTGCTCCCCACAGCAGTAGCCAGTGTCAGCCATCTTGTCAGTTGTTTTCCACTCCTTGTGATGTGTGCATGGTTCAGGGTGGTGTTGATGGGCCAATTGTGAGGCTGACCAATATCTGTGACTACCACTCCCATCATGCTATTGCCTCCACCCCCTTCCCAGCATGCCCATACTTCCTTCCTTTTAAGTGTACTTCACTGTGTGTGGGTGTGACAGCAATGGCAAGATGGCTGACAGTGGTGTCCTGCTGTTGGTTGTTGTCCAGTTCCCAGCATGGCCTTGTGCTCCCCACAACAGAGCACCAGTGTCAGACATCTTTGATGGGGCTTTCCACTCTCTGTGAGGTGTGCATGCTTCAGTGTGAGCTTGCTGGGCCATGTGTGGGGGGATGTTGAGCTGTGACTACCACTCCCATCATGCTATTGCCTCCACCCCCTTCCCAGCATGCCCATACTTCCTTCCTTTTGAGTGTACTTCACTGTGTGTGGGTGTGACAGCAATGGCAAGATGGCTGACAGTGGTGTCCTGCTGTTGGTTGTTGGCCAGTTCCCAGCATGGCCTTGTGCTCCCCACAACAGAGCACCAGTGTCAGACATCTTTGATGGGGCTTTCCACTCTCTGTGAGGTGTGCATGCTTCAGTGTGAGCTTGCTGGGCCATGTGTGGGGGGATGTTGAGCTGTGACTACCACTCCCATCATGCTATTGCCTCCACCCCCTTCCCAGCATGCCCATACTTCCTTCCTTTTGAGTGTACTTCACTGTGTGTGGGTGTGACAGCAATGGCAAGATGGCTGACAGTGGTGTCCTGCTGTTGGTTGTTGTCCAGTTCCCAGCATGGCCTTGTGCTCCCCACAACAGAGCACCAGTGTCAGACATCTTTGAAGTGGCTTTTGACTCCCTGTGAGGTGTGCATGCTTGGGTGTGTTTTTGCTGGGCCATGTGGGTGGGGGATGTTGGGCTGTGACTACCACTCCCATCATGCTTTTGCCTCCACCCCCCTCGCCCAGCATGCCCATGCTTCCTTCCTTTTGACTCAGCTTCCCTGTGGGGTTGTGTGCCTGTGCTGACAAGATGGCTGACGGTGTTATCCTGGGGTTTGTTTTGCTACAAGTCCCATGTGTGTCCCTGTGCTTCACACTGCATGACCCAGGGTTGTGGTTCTTTGTGGGATATTTGATTGGTGTGTGAGGCAATGCTTTCTCCCAGGTGAGTTGTGTGTAGTTTGTGTTAGGGGGTGTGTGGGTGGAGCTGCTGGTGACTATGGTCAGTGCTGTGAGTCCTCCTTCCCACCCAGCCAGATATCCCACCATGGAACGTGCTTCCATTGCAGGGAGTGCAAGTTGTCTTTCAGGATGTCAGTCAGTGGTGTCCTGCTGTTGGTTGGTGCACAGTTGCCAGCAGGGCCTTGTGCTCCCCACAGCAGTAGCCAGTGTCAGCCATCTTGTCAGTTGTTTTGCACTGCCTGTGATGTGTGCATGGTTCATGGTGGTGTTGATGTGCGCATTGTGAGGGTGGGCAATTTCTGTGACTACGACTCCCATGATGCTATTGGCTACACTGACTTGCCCAGCATACACAGTATTCCTTCCTTTCAGTGAGCTTCCCTGTGAGGTGGTGTTGTGGTGGTGGCTACATGTCTGACTGTGTTTGTTGGTTATATTTGTGCCACTGCCTAGCTCTATTTGTTGTTAGGTTTGTACATGTCATGACACAGTTACATTTCACTATGAGCTGGCATGTATTGTGTTTATCTGGCTGACATACACATTTTGGGATGATCTGTTTTGGTTGGTGTGTATTTGCTAAGGGTGCATGGTTTGACTCTCCCTTGACAGTGATGTGTGTGTATTGTGGCACAATATTGTGTACATTTGTTGTGTACTCACCAGGCTCTGGGATGTTTTCTAGTCCATAGACGCTCACTGGTGGTAGGATGGCCCGCACCTTCTCCTCCCAGGGCCTGAGGTATACTGGTTTGGCAGGAGGGCCACTGCCGGTGTGTTGGCTCAAGATGTAGTCCTTCTTCAACAGCTCCTTGACCCTCCTGCGCACGTCATACCACCTGTTCTGGATGTCTACCTTTGTGCGCAAACATGGTGATTGTGCGTTCACCCTGTCGACGATCCTCTCCCACATCTTGGTTTTCTGCGCCATGGGTGTCTGTTGGACCAATGTGCCAAACAGCTGTGGCTCTACCCTGAGGATCTCATCTACCAGGACTTCCATTTCACTATCTAGGAACTTGTGATTCTTCTTTGGGGGCATGGTGTTGGGTGGTGCTGGTGTGTGATGTGTGTGTTGGTGTGCAAGTGAGGGTGTGTGAGTGTGTGTTTTGCTGGGTGTATGTGAGGGTGCTATTTGTTGTGGTGCTGCTGGTGTGTGGCTTGTGTGATGGATGAGCTGTGAGTGTGTGTGTGGTTGCTGTCTGTTGGTGTTGAGTGCTGGCAGGTAATTTGAATTTGCAAGGGATCATGGTAGGGATTTGTGTCCTTTATATGGGTGGAGTTGTGGGTGTGTCTTTGTTCCCTGTTTCCCCCCAGTATTTATTTGCTTTGTGATAGCTTGTTTGGTCTTTTTTTGTGTTTTTTTTCCCTTGGTTCTTTTTGTGCATGTAGGAGACGTTCTTGTGACCCAGTCGGACCCTCCAGTTGTCTCGTGCGAGCCTCTCCGATTCGTTCACGCTGTGTTTGTGCTGTTTTCTGTGCTGCGTACGCGTCGGTCGCGGGGTTTTGGGTTGCTTCGGCTCGCAGTTTTGAATGCGTGTCGGTCGTGCGGCTTGGGCTCCGTGCGACTCGGTCGTGTTTTCCACGCGTAGCCTCGTACTTGGCGGGTCGGAGTTCGCGGGTACGTTTCGTTCGGGATTCTTCCTGGTGCGTGTCGGTCGGTTCGATTCGCGTGCTTTTCCGGCCGGATGGCTGTTTTCCGCGCGGCTCGGTCGTTCGGCTTGTGTTCCGTACGAGTCGGTCGGATTTAGCACGCTTTTGATCGTACTTTGCGGGTCGGACTGCACCGGTACGTGTCGGTCGGTATTTATTCCGGCTCCGAGTCGGTCGGTACGTTTTCCGGCCCGAATCGGAATCGGCCCCATAATATTGCTATATTTGACTACTAAACAGGCAGTCACAATTGCAGTTACCTTGCAGTTAAAAGGCAATTGATTTGAATGGTGCAGCAGCTGCAGTGGCTCTGTGGCCCAAAGGTCTAGGGACCCCACTAAACCCAGATTATTGCTAAATTTTACTACTAAACAAGGGTGCAGAGACAGAATATCGACGTCGAAATATCGAATTGCATGAATATCGAGTCAAGAATATGGATGGTGGAAAATATCGAGGTACGTTTTTCGTTGTTTAAAATATCGATTTTTGTGTAATGTAGAAATATCGATTTTGTAAATATTGATGGCAAATATATAGTTGTAAATAATATTGATTGTTTGTATTTTTTTGTGTTTGTTTATTGTATTTTTTAAATTAATTTGGCAGTAGTTATTTTATATTTTTCAATTTATTTTTTTATGTTAAAATGTTTGTTTTTATTGTATTTTAATTTATTTTTAGGAGCAGGATGTTGGGTTTATAGGGGGATAAGGGTGGAGAGTAATTTTAAAATATTTGTTTAAAATTTCAAATAATTTAAAAAAAATTGTAACGTTTTAGAAGCGGCATGTTGGGTTTATAGGGGATAAGGGTGGGGAGTAATTTAAGAATGTAGCTTAAAAAGAAATTTTGAAAGATATAAATAATTGTAAAAAATATATGAAATTTTAAATTTTAAAAAATTTCGAATTTTTTTGGGTGCTAATATTTTGATGTATAGTGTGTAAAATATTTTACAAATATTTTTTAATTAAATAAATATATGATCAGTTTATTATTTTAAATTGTTTTTAAATAATATATATTTTTTAAATTATTTTTTGTTTAAAAATTGGATCATTTTGAATTTTAAATATTTAAATGTATTTGTAATTTAGAATTTAATATATATTTTTTTTGTGAGAAGGTGTGCCTCAAATTTTTAATAATAATTTTGTAAATTGTCTTTTTAAATGTTTTATTTTTTAAATTTTATCATTTAAATTTTTCTGGGACAAATTAAAAAAAAATTGTGATAAAGAAATGAAAATTTTTATAATTTGTTTTCTAGTTTCGAATTTTTGTATATTTTTCTATATTTGTAATTTGTACATTATGTAGCATTTTCCTTTAGTTTTTTGTTTTGGAGTTAGGAATAGTAATTGTTTTGGGGGCTTATTAGCCAGCACTTTCCCTGAGTTTAGTTGGTTTTGGAGTTGGAATAGTAATTTATTATGGTGTAGTATCCAGCACTTTCCCTGAGTTTAGTTGGTTTTGGAGTTGGAATAGTAATTTTTTGGGTTTATTATCCAGCACTTTCCCTGAGTTTAGTTGGTTTTGAAGTTTGAATAGTAATTTTTGGGGTTTATTATCCAGCACTTTCCCTGAGTTTAGTTGGTTTTGGAGTTGGAATAGTATTTTATTATGGTTTATTATCCAGCACTTTCCCTGAGTTTAGTTTGTTTTGGAGTTAGAATAGTAATTTATTATGGTTTATTATCCAGCACTTTCCCTGAGTTTAGTTGGTTTGGGAGTTGGAATAGTCAGTTTTTGGGGCTATTATTCAGCACTTTCCCTGAGCTTAGTAGGTTTTGTAGTTGGAATAGTAATTTGTTTGGGTTTATTATCCAGCACTTTCCCTGAGTTTAGTTGGTTTTGGAGTTGGAATAGTAATTTATTATGGTTTATTATCCAGCACTTTCCATGAGTTTAGTTGGTTTTGGAGTTGGAATAGTAATATTTTTGGGTTTATTATCCAGCACTTTCCCTGAGTTTAGTTGTTTTTGGAGTTAGGAATAGTAACATTTTATTGTTTATTATTTAGTTGTTTTTTAGAGTTTATATGTACATTCAAATAAAAAAGGAGCCGTACGTTAGTTTTTATTGTTAACCTTTTTTTTGCAAACACATGTATTTTTTTTGTTCACAATTAAATTGTTTTTATTTGGTTTTGTTATACAATTTTTCACAATATGAAAAACATTATTAAGAAATTTTGATGTTATTAAGAATTTATTATAAAGTATAATATATTTTTAAGATATATTTTTCATGTACATTTGTAAAATTAAAAATATATTTTTACATACATATTTTTTTAACAGTTTTGAAAAATTGTCCTTTTTGAAGTATAGTCATGTAATAGTAAAGTAAATATATTTTTAGTTCTTTAATTATAAACACTTTGATTATATTATTTATCATTTTTATGACAAAAAGTAAACATTTTACTATATTTCTTTTTACATTTTTTAATACCATTTATTTTTCTTGTAAATCATATAATATGTATTTTACAAAGTTATATTTTGTACATTTTATTATTTAGTAGATTGAATATTATTTTTAATAAAATAATATTTAATATATTAAATAATCTAACAATCTTTTTACAAATATACTTTTTATCATATTTTTATTAAACATATTCATATTGGTTGCACATTTACAGTACATGAAACAAACATACATTTTAATATATATTACATATTATATTTTTGTTTTTTGATAATATAATATTTAATGTATATTTTACAATTTTCTGTACATTTTTGGACATTTGTAAAAAAATTACAATAAAGAAAAATATACATTTAAGTTTTGGGATTTTTTTTATTATTTCTCCATTCTTGTCTATGGGGAGTCAGTCTTTTTTTCATTTTTATTACGCGGCCATTTTTTTTCCCTTTATCTCACTTTTTTTATCTGTTTCGTTTTTAGGTCATTTTGCAAGACAGAACCTCGCGGTTGGCAGTTGTGTTTCGTCGGTTAAGGTAAGTTTGATTTAATTTACTTTTAATGTAGTTTTAGGGTAGGGGCGAGGTAGTAGTAGTGTAATTAGATTTGTTAGGACGTTAATTGTTCGTTTTTGGTGTAGTTAGGTGTTGTTTTGGTAGTTTAGTGTTTTATGTGTTTGACGTAGTGTTGGATAGAAGTAGAGTGTTATGTAGTGTTAGTTATGTGTTGTTTAATTATGTTATATTGTATTTAGGGACCCATTACGATGTTGGGCGGAAGCAGCACCGCCGTGCTGGCGGATGCAAAAATCGCCACCTATCGTCCGCCAGCAACGGGCCGCACGGCCGCCAAATTAGGATGTGAAAAAGCAGGCAAACCCCGCCCGCAAGCCCGCGACGCCGCCCGCCATCAAAGTGCGCCCGACCACGTAGCGGCGCAAGCCAATGGAGACACACCGTCCGACGAAATGACGTACCGCCCGGCGTACAAATTACGATGTCAGAACCAAACAGCCTCATCGGCAAAGATACACCGCACGAGAAACCGAGGCGGAAAACCGACTGTGCAGTACGGGGATCGAAAAGGCGGACCACCCAGACATGAACCCTGCACTCCAGGCCATCCCCATGCTCTACCTGATGCACCACCTAGGAGTGAACGCGCAACGACGACGCAGGTAGGCAGACACACAACAAGGGCACGCAAACACTGCACACAATGCAAGGGCGGAAAAAATGTACATGGCCCCCCCAGGCACCCCTGTGTGGACAGGACACATCCACTACTGTATCCACACATGTCCCACCTGTCAAAACAACACAACTCGCAACATCCTGGGCACCCACTACCCGGGACCATGAAGAGACGTCCCCGTCACGGCACAGCAGCGTAGCGGCGATGACGCAGGTACACATGCGCACAACGCAGAGGCCAATGACAGCGCCACGCATGGACTGCACACAAACACCACAGAGTCACAACTACACACCCCACACACCAGCACCACCCTGAAGGTACATGTCGCGTGGCCTCCCTGCATCACCCATGACCCCAACAGACAACTCACAGTTGTCAACGTGACGTCACACAAGTGTCCCGAACAGGGGAGTAATGTGATGGAAAAATAGGACACACCCTTGTGTGGAAAACATGGAGAAGCACACGGCGGCTGCCACATAACAGCGCACAATCTCGACAATGTCCGGAAAAGGCACGCCAGTCTCAACAAGAAATACCTATCCCATCCTGCTTGCAACAACAACACATGCAATGTGCAAAATAGGAAAATCATGCTGCCTGAGAACAGGTGTGCCCAATACCACACCCACACAGAAGCCGGAACGTACAGCGCCAACGGAGTGTCCCTCCCACACACGGGAGAGCAGATAGCACTGAATGGCCTTCCATTCCTACTCCGAAATAACAGTGCAAAAAATCATGCAGGAGAATGGAGCCATTGTACCAATAAGTTGCTAAACATAGCCATGCAGAGTAAAACGTCCAGTGGCAGATAGCGCACAACATGAAAGACAGATAACACCACAAAATACAACGATACCACTCCTACATGTGGACCAAATGCAAGTAATCCGGAAAGAGACAGACACCACTGGCCTTGACTATTCATAGAAGCATGTGGGATGAGGGACTGTGTCCTTCGCCCAAGCCATACCCCAAGTCCTGCCGCCGTACATCCATACCAGAATTCCCAGCATCGTCGGAGGCTGCACTCTGCTGACTGCTCAGGCATCCGGAGCGCGCCATCACATCACCCCGTAGCAATATGGCTGTTGCACCAGTGACCCTCAACTACGCCGGACAAATCAAGTTGTACAGTGACAGCTTGCTACAGATAGTGGGCTGTACAAATCTGGCAATGCTGAATGTAAGTTACCGAGTAACTTACCGCATCGCAATGTTCAGCTGCGTCATCCCCGTCTTCTACTGCCGGAGGTGTCCGTACTACTGGCCTGTGGATTTATGTCTCTCCAACCCGGCATGTCCAAAGGCGGACTTGGTACACCTGTTTGCACCCCTGGACGACCACAACAGGATCTGTTCAGTGAATGGGGGCATGGCGTTTGTGGCTGCAATCGGGGACATACTGCAATGGGACCAGTGTGCCTCCACACGACGTCTCCTGGCACACAGTTTCATCGAATGCCATCCAACATGTCCCATCAGGATCCTCCAAAGGACAACCTACGAAGAACACATTGCAACCCACAATCCGCTTCATTGGATGACATCCATGTTTACCATCAATGGGATGGATGCCCTGCTGGAAGGTGTCGCATACACGTCAACTTGTCAATTCATGGGACCCCGACTCAATACCCCCAACTGAACATTGATGTACAACACCGTACCCATGCTCGGCATTCGCATGGAGTGGGCTGTTAGCTGTACAAGAACTACACCATATAATCTGCGACTAACACCTCACCATCAACTCCACCGCCATGACATCTGACATTTCCGGGACATGCACCCTGTTCCTCACCAAATTCTGTGTCTCTGCATGAACAGGGGGAGGCAGAGGTATGGGACTTGTGTACAGTAACCACATGGCCAATACAGCACGAACAACTATGCCATAATATGAATACTGCGCATCTGGACACATGCACCTGTCAGTGCACACTCATCTGTCTGCTGCAGTACGTGAGAACTGTCACCTCACCTTTGTCTGCACATCCGTGCCAGGACTTTTGCATGGACAACAAATGCAACCCACCACAACATGGTCCTAGTCACAGTGTCATGCTCAGTAGCCACCACATAGCAACAACTGGTGAGACGCTGCTGCATGCAGGTAGGCACATGCCCTGATGTCACCCCTGATGCCGGTGTGTCGGAGTCACTATTGTACCAAACCGGTACCATGGAACTGAGATGAACTGTCCCCATGATGTCAAGCTGCCTGGTCGGCCAAATTAACACTGTCTGTGTCAAAGCCCAGAGACCATCAATAATTAGCAAATGTACCCTAGCATAACAAGGGCAAGGCAGTTGTAACCCTGAAGCCACCATTCCCCAGTCAACAACTAATTACATCTACCTGTACCCCCTTTCGTATGTGTAATCATGCTAAGTATATCCTCCACATGCATTTTGCTGCCAGTAGTGTCCACTATACTGCATCACAGAGGAAGTAAGTCCAAATACATGCCTCGAAGCCAATATGTGACTCTGTGGAATTATTCTCAGAAGACAAGTACGAATGAGAGAGGATGAGAGTGTGTGAAGTACACGAGAGTCGTGAGATGAACATGTAGTCCAGTGACATTGGATGTCAATGCATATGATCTGCCGCCACAGTGGTCCTAGTGCAATACTACAGCTTGTGGGCCTTTCATTGTCAGACCCTGACGTGGCCCAACAAATCATCACAGTAACACTGACGGGCTGGTCACTCCAAAGCACAGTCCCACATATGAGTATAATTACCTTCACAGTCGGACATCACACTCATCAAGCAAACGTAGGGCCCACGCAAGAAGCAGGCAACAGCAATGCATGACATAACCCACACAGGATACCAGTGTGGGTGTGCAGGTCCGCACAGTGAGTACGAACTGCTGAAACCCACATACCTGCCCAATTGAACCAGGCACATTCCCGACAGTCACACACCCTGCAGACACACAATCGTCAAAACATATTAAGTAGGAGCCATCCTGAACTGCAAGGACACACCCACACACTGCACACTGTGCAACTTACAATACACACATGCGCCCACATTCACAGACCTGAACACGGATACAAACACCCACCATGCCCCTGGGTAACACATGTGTGCAATCGACATTGCCAGAGTGCACACACACATACCAACACTACCCCAAAGTCACATACATCACACCACACACACCTACACCTCCCAAATGCACACCTTGAAAGTAAGCCATGTGTCCAGGCTCAATGTCCATCACGAGATTAACATACACCTACACTGCTGGCCAGCCAGAAAGTAAGCTGACACATACCCGCACACTATGCACATGCTACCTGTCATCCTGTGGCCAGACTCACACCCCGTGCTATGCCTGCACGCAAACATGACCCGTATACATTCCCCATTAAATACCAGCAAATACATGCAGACGATCCGTGTCACTAGAATTCTTATTCATCACACACACAAGTAGCAGAGTCCGAAAGAAGTGAAGTCACAGCCACGTGTAAAACACATCTGGATGTGAGACCAGACATTGCAATAGTTGAGGTACCATACAAGGCATGTGCCTCACTGAACCATGCACACACAGCAACAACTGCAATCAGCAACTACACAGACACAACCGACTACAGGAACAACAGCAATCAGCCACAGATTACATAGACAGGCGGCAACATAGTTCAACACCAGGGACAGTGGCCAGTCCGATGTGCAGAGTAGTGATACGAAAAGCTGCGCATGCATTGTGTGTGAGTGTACCCTGCCATGGCCAGCAACACCACCATGGCAGTCACAATAGCCATTACAGCCACCACTGTGTCACAGGTAGTTGTGAGAGGGTGCCTACCATTCAAACAGGATGCCAGTCCGATTCGGTGCTGCCCGTGTGCTACGGGACAGTAAGTGGTTCGCCCCTGGGAGAGGAGCACAACTGTGGAAGACACACATGTGGCATGTGAAGCGGGAGGGCTGCTTGGCCCAGGTGGATTGGTGGCACGGGTGGGTGCACTCATGCAGTGTTGAAACAGACTGTGTGGGGAGGATCCCGGAGGGGTACAATTCCACTGTTGTGGGAATTAGGAAAGCCTACCTGTCTGGGGATGAATGTGAACTCGTGTGGGCACAACAGGCGGGCAGACGATCAATGCTGCATCAGGTGTAGGCGTTAGCCCTCCCTCTGGGGACATGCTGGATACTGCTGTGCGTCTGCCCGGCACCTGCCAAGGCACTTACATCCCATGTCCCCCATGTGTATCCCCCACATTGTCCACCTGCACAGGCTACCCAGGGCACGGGAGGGCAGTGGAGCTTGGTGGGTGGGAGGTCATGGCGAACTTCTCCTGGTCACATCTCGCAGGCAACACATTCGCAGTGTGCAGCAGGGCACAAGTCCGAAATGAGAAGTGGGGGGACGCTGATGTCACAACAGGAAGTGACGACACGAAATGTGGCTTGCGCCATCAGACTCATTGCCGCCCCTCGCTCACCCCTTACATGCGATTGCATCAGAGACGCCAGCGCGTGAGCAGCAGCTCCAAACTCGCCCCAGAGAGTCCAAACAGTGAATGTGTGGCTACACTTGCTCCAGTCATCGAGCTCACGGTAAAACAAGTGTGGGGACGCCGTCCACCCACGTGGTAGCCCGACTCGAGCCCTGTACTGTGCAGGCATAGTGTCCTATTGGACTTGCGAAATGTGTGAGTTGCATGACACACGTTGGCGGGGGAGGGCTCGGAGGCCCGTCACCCTGCGGCCCAAATCTCACTCTCTGGGTCCCTTGTCAATGGCAGCGGATGTAATGACCACGCGCGCAGGGGTGGGCCTACCTGTCGACTGGGATGGTGTTTGCGGCTTTCCCGCCAGGGCCGCTACGGCTACTGTGTGTTGCATGTGGTGTATCCGGACTCCGGAGACTGTCATGCATTGTCACTGTTGTCCAGGGCCAGGGTTGGGGTACCACGCGGGTAGACGGCGTCCCACCACTCATCCCACCGCGAGCACGATGCTTGGAGCAAATCAAGCCACACATCCACTCTGTGGCCTCTCTGGGGCGAGATCGGAGCTGCTGGTGCACGCGCTGGCTTCTCTGATGCAATAGCATATATTGGCTGTGCGAGGGAGGGCAATGAGTCTGACGGTGCAAGCCACCTTCCGTGATGTCACTCACTGCCGTGACGTCAGCGTCACCCCACTTGTATTTGTAAGTGGCACATGTGTTGTGCACAGAGCACAACACCCGGACTGTGTCACCCTGCGACCATAGCCACTAATCGCTGTGTGCACACTCACTGTCCTGATGGTGGAAAGGATGACCACTACGTAATTAGGCCAAGGACATACCTGCATGGAGCGGAATGGGACACCACTCACACAGACTGCTACATGATAGTCCACAATGGTCATGTGCCCATGCCTTCCACCTGTCGTTCGCACGAGCACAACTACTGTTGCACAGTGTTCCGGATGTGTAAGTACCAGGAATATGAGCTGAGGCATCACACACATATGTCCGGACGTAATCAGAGTAGGCACAGTGCCTCAAACATACATGTGAATTGCCACTCCAGCCTACTACAGGTCGTTGCCGAGGGCTACGACTCTGGATGCATTGACATTGCAGAGTGCTCCAATTTCATCTTGGACCTCAGGAATCGCATATGCATGTCAGATGCACCCAGCACAGAGTGCACTTTCAACACACTGCATCACACAGCAGACATCACATTCCCAGATTATGGGTAGGCTGTGGACTCATGCTGCCTCTCACACCAAAAGACACCATCCCACTATGCTGTACACTTGCTTGCTGCTGCTGCCCCTACACACGTGCATCCGGCACAGGCTGTGTGACTGTCAAGATGCAGACCACCAGTGGTGACATGCATCACCGTGCTAACCTGACAATACGAGGGGGCATCCCCCGATTCGTCTCTGCCACGTAGTCGCTCATCCGGCAGACTACTTCACACCCTTTGTGGACTTGGCTGCACTGTTGGTTACACATACACAGAGGCATCAACTTGGATGCAATGGCTCATTTCAAGGCCTTGGGCTGGAGGACTCCCAACTGCAGGGATGGCACACAGGAGGGTTGGAATATCACTCATACACTTCTCCTCATCACCCACATCCAGCAATCACAGTGGCATGATGCTAACCCATCCAATATACTCAGGGTTGTGTAACAGCGCCAAGAAGTACTCGGACATGTCATTACAGCATGTGTACAGCACACGTTCATGCATGCTGGTGGGAGTGTGTACACAGTACCTGTCTATCCCATTCACATGCAGGATGCCAGCACATCGTGCAATGTGTAGTCTGCCCACATCTACTGTCCATTGTCAGGTAAAACAACACATAGTACACAAGGCAACACATCTTTGTGGGTGGACTCACTGTGTCCAAAACTGCGCAGCCCTCAACGTACTCGCCCTGTGAATGGCTCACCCCGCAATGGAGGTCACATTCAGTGCCATTATCTCTCACACATATCCCTATCACAAGGCCTGGGGTGTAGAATCGACAGGGCTGAGGATGCGCATTTCCGGAGCGTTGTGAACTGAAGACACATGTAACCCACTGTACAGTCAGTGTTGTTTCCTTCTGGTATTGGTCGGTCAATGTGCAGCCCAGGTCTGCTGAGACTGAGAAGGCCAGCAGGGCCCCAGCCAGCCATTCACACAAGCAATGACTGCCCTGAGTCCTGCATTGCCAAGTGGCTGCGTCACTGGATGTCTGACATGTAAATGGCATGTACCACCACTCGGGAGGGACATGCATGGGAAAGCACCAGAGAGCCTACATACCCCTTCCACCTGTAGCAAGCATGGTAAGCAGTGCATTTTGGAAACCCACAGGCTCTGACTCATTGTGCTGCGGATCAGCGACATGTGTGTCCCCCACATGCACTGCCACACACACTGTAGTTACCTCACACACACACCTTGTGCAAGACAAAGCCTTGGGCAGTGTGCGTGGAGCTCAGAATCCAGGATCTCCAGCTCCTCGCTGTTGAGTGGAGCAGGACATATCTTCAGAGTCGTCGACATGAAGGTGGACAGGTAGCAGCAGGTGTTGTTGAGGGACGCCAGGCAGGAGTCCCTGTAAGCTGTGGTACTGCCGGTCACCCTCCCACACTCATGTAGCCCCCTGGGGCTGCCTCAGTGGGTCCAAGCTGCTGCGATTGGTGTACCATGTCTGCCTACTTCAATTGCACACAATGGCCTGCTCCGAGCTGTCCCGCTACGCTTACCTCCATAGTCGTACAGGCAGGATGTAACCGCGAGGGCTATTGGAGTGGGCCCCAAGGGCATGCTCCATGGCGGGTACAGTCCGCTGGTGCCATGTGGAATCCACAGTTCAATGTGCGCCATGCCTTTGCAGGTCTGGCCATGATTTGTGTGTGGGAGCATGTCCACGCTAGGCAGGGCCACTTCATGCTGTGTGCATAGGCATTGACGGACAGTGCTCAGCCTCCACATGTCTGTTGGCACATCATCATGTACACATTAGCATGGTAGCATGGTATGTGCATATGCACTCACATGCCATATTACCCAATGTACACCTCCCACTTGGCACGTGCTACGTTACGTGTCACTTGTGATGTGTGTTTGCATTCACACAGCTGTGTTGTCATGGAGTTGTCAATGTGTACACCTGTCAATGTGTGTTGGAGGTGTGATGCGTACAGTGCTGTACATTGGGTGGACTAGGGACATCATTGACTGTCTCATATCCCGTTGTGCAACAGGACCCACTTGTTTGGGCCGCTCAGCCTGTGTACATCGTGTTGTTGGTGTGTGCAGGCGTGGTCGGTGGTAGGAGTGCCGGTCAGGCGGTGACGTGGGGCGGGGGAGGGGCAGGGTGGGGGGTAGTAAACTACAGATTAAGGCCGAATACAGGTAAGTAAACATTTAAATAAATTAAACGGATTTCGTTGTGAGCGCTGCATAGCCAAATGGGATGCAGTGCGCGCAACGTAATCCGTTTATAATTATCTCAATGTTTACTTACCTGTATTCGGCCTTAATCCGTAGTTTACTACCCCCACCCTGCCCCTCCCCGCCCCACGTCACCGCCCGACCGGCACTCCTACCACCGACCGCGCCTGGGTGTGTGCTATACTCACCCAGCCTCGGAAGCTGTGTCAGGCACGGCAGCTAGGTGTATCGCCGTGGTGTTGCCGCTTCACACATATGCAGTCTGGATTGATCATCATGCCTTTCAAGCAATTGTGGCCTAAATCCCCATGTGCATGCTCATGGCAATAGTTGGTGTCAGTGGTCATTGCCATTGGTAAGGGGACCTGTGTAGGAGTATTGTAGCTGTGCTGTCCCTACTTGTCAGCTATACTGTGTTTCCATAGTTTTGTCATTGATTCTGGTTTTGTGTATGTGGAAATGCCATGTGGTGTGTCGCATTGACATGTGTCCACTTCCATCTGTCCTAGGAGGAGACCAAACATACATCGCAACTACCAATTGCTGTTAGACATGGAGGATGTGGAGGTAATCAGAAAATTCCGTCTGGACCGACCCACCCTGCATCACCTATGTGCAATGTTGGAACCCCACCTTTGTCCTCGCAGGGTGCATCCGACAGCATTCACCCCCACGGCTAAGGTGATGGCTGCACTGCATTTTTTCGCCACCGGATCTTTCCAACACACGGTGGGCAGTGGAGGTGGGATGTCCCAGCCCATGTTCAGCATGGTGCTACGGGATGTCCTGTCAGCTATGATGCTCTACAGGAACCGGTACATCAGATTCCCCAGGGCTCGTGATTTGGCGGCAGTGAAGGGTGCTTTCTATGCCCTTGGACGCATCCCCCACGTTGTTGGTGCTATTGATTGCACCCATGTTGGCCTTGTGGCGCCACAGGACATGGAGCACATCTATAGAAATCGGAAACATTTCCACTCCCTGAATGTGCAAGTGGTGTGCCTGGCGGACATGATAATAACACACGTGTGTGCGAAGTTTCCCGGATCCGTCCATGACTCGCACATCATGCGCCACAGCATCCTCCCACGAATGATGGCCAATCTTCAACCGGACCGTGCATGGATTGTTGGTGGGTATGCATACTCGTGTAGCGTGCTGTGTGTGACATGCTGTCTTGTATCCTGTTGGAATTGCAACGATTCTCTGTGTTTCTCACACCCAGGTGACTCTGCATATCCTAACGGGCCTTGGCTGCTGAGCCCACTCCGGAATCCCAGGACACCAGCTGATGTCAGGTACAATGAAGCACATGGGAGGACCAGACGTGTGGTGGAGCGGACATTTGGACTCCTGAAGTCCAGATTCAGATGCCTGGACCGCACCGGGGGTGCACTGGCATACTCCCCACAGAAGGTGTGCCAGATAGTTGTGGCATGCTGCATGCTGCACAATCTCGCGATTCGCAGGCAGATCCCCCTGATAGTGGATGACGGTGATCAGCCAGGGCCCTCGCCTGCAGACCAGGCTGTGTCCAGTGACGAGGACAGTGGAGAGGAGGAAGCAGTGAATGAGCGTCAGCAGCTCATCGCCCGCTACTTCACTTGACGGTGAGTGACCATGTACGACGGCTGATGTTGCTGTAGTTGTGTAGGTGTATGTGTGCATTGTCACTGCGGCCTATTGTTCACTGAGTGCTGTGTGGCAATGGTCCCTGTCCAGGGTAGTATGCCACTGACAGTGGCTGTAGCATTGTGCCCTGTTGCTCTGTGAGATTTGTGTACATTGCTTGCACTTGATGACAAGTACTGTGTGATGAGTGTGTGACACACACATTCAATGGACACTTGTTCTGTTTTCCCCCCTAGGTCCCTACAGCCTCTCCTGGCCTATCGACATACCACACTACAGATGCATTTCAGATCATGGGGACGGTTGCACATCTTTGATTAAACACAGAGCAGATGAGACACAATGTGATCCAGGTGTATTTATTTGAAGCAGTGACATGTGATTGTGGGCAAGGTGATCGCACAAGTGGTGCATGCTGGAACAATGAGTTGACGGACATGGCCGCGTGATGGTCAAGGTGTCCCCATGTTGTACTGGGTCCCCAGTCCGACAGACACATGCCATTCACATGGCAGTGTGGGGTAGGATAGTAGTCCAGGTGAATGCAGTGGATGGGCACCGTGGCTGGCTGACTCACTGGCGTTTGGAGCGTGCAAAGTCTTCTCTGGACACCTGTTTCCTCTTCGGACGACCCCTTCCACGTTTGGGAGGGGGGTGTAGTTGTGGGCTGCTGGTGGTGGCTGAGGATTGCCCACTCGCTGTGGACGCAGGGGAACTGGATGTTGCACGACCCTGCGCCCCAGCAGGTGGTGGCGGAGGTGGTGTGGTTGGCCTTGATTGGGCCCTCACCGCCACCACTAGCTGGCCCATGAGGTCGACTAGTTGGCCCATACGAGTCACGAATTGGCCCATATGAGCGTCCATGGACCTCAACACCCCAAGGACTTCCCGCGTATTGGCCGATGTGCGGGCCCATTGTCCCTGGGCCTCTTCATAGGCCCCAAGGACTCTGGCGATTTGCGGCAGGGCTTGGCTCCCAGGCTCGGATGGCGTTATCCTGACCCTGCTCCTCCCACCTGTACTGCTGCCACCGACCTGCCCACTCGCCACAGTGGTCACCCGGGGACTCGTTGTCGCTCCCAGGGTCGATGTCGCCATGCGTACGACACCTTGCGCAGGGTTGGTGGTCAGGGAGGCCCTGGTGGTGGTGGTGGTGGTGGTTGCGGCGGTGGTGGTGGCCGCAATGACCGTGGCAGCAGGGGCCTGGGACTGGTCACCAGCCCTGGGAGATGGGTTGGTGGTTAGGAGGGGTCCTGGGGAGCGGTTGCGCCCTGCCACACCAGATGTGCCTGGTCGGGTGTCGTCGTCCGAGGAGGTGTCCAGATCTTCCACATCCGTGAGTCCGTGTGGGGGGCTTGGGGACTGGCTGTGATGGCTGCTGTCTCCCTCTCCGGCATCATGCTGTTCTTCACCTGTGGGGCGGAGACGAAAGGTTATTGTGTTGCACCTTGCAAGGTTTGTGTTAGATGTCTGTCATTCACAGTTTGTGCACAGTTGTGCACTGATTTCCCAGATGCGTGTGTATGGCTCTGCGATGTGTGTGCGTGATCAAGGCAATGGAATAGTGTGATGGGTGCATATGGCATGGGACGGATTTGGAATGCCAATTGGTGTGTGTTGCAGTACCCCTACATTTCGTGGCTTTGGTGGAAACGGAGTACAGCCCCATGAACACTTTTGAGCTGATATATGTTTTTGGGGTTCAAATGAAACGCTTGAAAACGCAGATGGCAAAAGGGGTACAGCCCCATGGACGCTTTTGGGATGATATATGTTTTTGGGGTTCAAATGAAACGCTTGGAAACGCAGATGGCAAAAGGGGTACAGCCCCATGGATGCTTTTGGGATGATATATGTTTTTGGGGTTCAAATGAAACGCTTGGAAACGCAGATGGCAAAAGGGGTACAACCCCATGGACGCTTTTGGGATGATATATGTTTTTGGGGGACATACTGTGACATATGGGTGCAGAAGGGGACATGTGTTTTGGCCACACGACACTGCAGGGACAAAGGTGTGTGTATGTCTGACATACCCGGCATATCTGCTCACTGTTATCATTTGGGGACATTGCACTGCAGGCATTGTGGTGTGTGAGTGATGGTTGTGTGACACACAACGTATTGCAGATGGGACAATTCCTTGTTGTGCGTGCTACCCTCAGCCATGTGCGGCAATGCTGTGCTCTTGGTGTGTAGACTATTTTAGGTATGTTGTAAATCACAGTGTGACGTACGCTTCAGACACTGCAGACACATGTCTGGTCATCGGCAGGGATCTTTGCTATCCTACTGTATATGGGACAACTGTTTAGATGATATACCTTACATGACACTGGGGCTTAGGGATGTGATGGATGTGATTATGAATGTGCATTGTGTAGCTGTGTGGTTCATGGGTGCAGTGGTGTATGTGACATTACTGGGGTCCCACTCTGTTACATTGAGACAAGATGTACTTACATGGGTGATGTTGTACAATGTCAAGGGAACAAGCAGACACGACTACATGGACAAGACTTCGATGGTGTTGCTGATGTGTGTGATGACTAGCACAGTGCACGCCATGTGGGTCAGTACTCCAGTGAGACTTGTGCATGCAGACGGGACTCCTTACGTGTTAGTGTATTTGACATGGCTCATGTGGGCTATGACTCTGTAATTCATGTCCGTGTGCACATTAGTCACATGGTTATGACAGGGTGCAGTGCTACCTGTTCCTCTGCTACATGACATGTCCCAAATGTTAGTCGTAGTACAGTCCTCATGCCTACAGACACCCCGCCCTGTACAGTAGTCTACCTACTTGTTGCTTTGGAGGGTGCAATGCAATGGCTATCACATGGTTATGGGAGGGTGGGGTGCTCCATCTTGCTGATCTGTGGGTGTGGGGGCCGTATTGTGTGTTGTGGTGATGGCTTAGCACCCACAGACACCCCTCCATGTAGGGTGACATATCTACCTGTCGGGTGAAGGTATGCACTGCAATGGCTGACACATGGGTGTGGGGTGTGCTCCATCTTGGTGCGCTGTAGGACTATGGGCCTGTTGGGTGTTGTACTTCTGCAGTCCCACATTCGATACACAGACTTTGTGGTAGGGCTACTTACCAGTTACTTGTTGGTTTTTGCAGCTATGGCTGACACATGTGTGTGGGTGTGGGGAGTGCTCCTTACTGCGCATCTGGGGTGCAAGGTGACCTGGTGGGAGTTGTGGTGCTGGCTGACTGTACACATGCCCCCATGGTTTTGTTTGTTGGTACCTTTGGGCTGAATGTGTGGGGGTGTCTGTTGCATGTGTGAGAGTTGTCTTGTGTGTTGTGTGCTGGACATGGGGGTGTTTGGGCCTAGGAGCTATGGCATTCTGGTAGTGCATGACAGTGCATAGCAGTGTGCTGGTATACATTTGTTTGTACTTACCAGCCTCCACTCCCCCTGGTATTCCGGTGAGACTCTCCGGATGTAGGATGCCTCGCACCTTCTCCTCCCACGCCTAGAAGGTCTTGAATGGCGCAGGATTCCCGCCGCCAGTCCTGTCAGCCAGCTCACGGTTCTTGGCCTCCTTCTTCCTGACCACGCGTTTCAGGTCGTGCCACCTCTTTGTGATTTCATCCCTGTTGCGTGGCACGTTCCCAACTGCATTCACATGATCTACTATCCTTCTCCACATTCTGTTCCTGGTGGCTAGTGGTGTCTGTTGGACCTGGTTGCCATAGATTTGTGGGTGCACCTTGATGATCTCGTCGACCATGACCGTCAACTCAGTGGCAGTGTACTTCGGCATTCTGTGTGTTGCCATGGTGTGCGGTTTGGTATATGTGGTGCTGGTGTGTGGTGTGTGGTGTGTGATGTGCAGGGTGTTCGTGGTGCCGTTGTGTGAGTGGTGATGGTGGTGTTGGTGATGAGTGTGATGTGTGCGTGCGTGTGGTGTGCTGCTTTCCTTTGGGGCTGTCTGGGTTCTCTGATGGCGTCTTCGCTTTGTAGTGGTGCAAGGGATTGTGGTCTGTGAAGGGCTGATTTTGTACTTCCCTATGTGGATGTGTCATGATGGGCTGTCGTTTTCAGGTGTGTTGTGTCTGGTGTCCTGGGATTTGTAGTTTATTTGTTTTTTCCAGGGGGAGTGGTATCTTTGAGATGTGTTCTGTGTTTGGGTATTTTGGCGTAGTTTGCTGTGTGGACTTGTTGGCCATGTCATGTGTGTTTCTTTGTTCCGCCAATGATTTGCGTGCACGGACGTGGGCGCCAGGCCTTCCGCCGTGTCATTTATTCATCGCTGTTGTTCACGGTGGCGGGCGGGGAATCTGTGGATTTACCGCGCTCATGTCTGGGTGATCATAATTTCACGGTCGTTGTCTCGCTCTGCGGGGCGGGCGGATTTGGGTTTTCGTGCGGGATTGCGTCCGTGGCGGACGGATGATCTTCTACTCTGGATTGGGCGGGCGGGATTTTGTGTGGTTTTTCCGCCGTGGGCGTGGATTGCTTCGCGGCATTATAATTGCTCGGTCGCTATTCCCATGGTTCAGGCGGGCGGTTCTTGCAGGCATGGCTGGATGGCGGATTTTTTTCCGTCCGCCATCGTAATGACCCCCCAAGTGTTGATATTAATGCGTGTGGGTTTGTACATGTTATTGTGGGAGGGTGTTCTTTTTTTTCTTTACAGGTTTTCTGTTTCGTAAACGGATGGTGGTGAAACAAGTCACATTTTTACATTTCCTTTTATTTTTCAGGTTTGTTGGAGCGGTTTTCTGTTTTAAAGCTAATTTTGGGGTTTTTGAGGGTTTCGCTATTGAGAGGATTGCGTCGTTGGAGCCTTTTTCCTACAGTTGTATTTTTGCATTTTTTTTTGGGCTTTGTTTTTGAATGGATCTGTCTTTCAATTTACCGACTATGGATTTTTTTCGTTTTCGAGGATCGTCTACTGCGACATAACTGTAAGTAATTTTTAATTATTATGAGTGGGAAATGTTTTTGGTTCCATTTGGCTTGTTTGTTTCTTTTTTATTTTAATAATTATGTTATGTCATATATTCATATGTACGTTTACAAATTTTAAATGACATAATTATAATTATTAATTTAAAAAACAGTAAAATTATGTTGTTGAAATGTTTTGTGATTTTAAAATGCTTATGATGTTTAGCATTGTTTTTGGGTTAAAGTATAGATTTAGCAATCATGTCTAGGTATTCTAGCCCTTTGGTGTTTGGAAATAGTCGAGTTTTGTGTTGTAGGTATTCATACATTGTTTTTGTTTGCTTACTGAGTTTAAGGCCGATTTTAGTTAGGGATTGCTCTAGCCTTAGCTCTTGATAGCTCTGTTCTTTTTTGATGGCTTCTATTAGTTTGTGTAAGGTTGGTTGTCCTCTTCCTATTGAGGCTTGGAAGGCATTATGCCATCCTTCCACTGCGTTGTTAGTTTTAGCTTTTTGAGCTAGAGTGCTATCGTAGACGTTCCACCAGGGGATTTGGAACTTTGGTTGTCTACGGTGCCCTGACCTATGTAGCCTTCCCATCCAAGTGTCTTCAAAGTAGTCTAGGAAGGGAGTTAGGTTAGTTTCATTTGCTTGGTAGAAAGGGCTTTGAAGAAGTATATTATAGTGGTTGGCTACTTCAGTTGTTGGTACATAGGACAGGGCTATTAATTTTTTGATTTGGTAGGCAAAGTTGCTATTGGTGGCATAATCTATACTTAGGGGCTGATTACGATGGCAGTCGGAAAACCATCCCGACCGCCGTGGTAGCGGAAATGAACCGTCCGCAGGTACCGCGGGAAAACCAGCGGTCAGATTAGGATCAACCACCAGAAAAATCCGACCGCAGCGGAACGATGCCACGAAAGACCGGCGGTAGCGGGCGGAGCAGGTGAAAATCCGTCCGCGGCAGTCGGATTCGTGGCGGAAAAACCCAAACCCGCCGCAAGGCCAGCGGAGAGACCGCATGCACAATTAGGATACCATTGAGGTGACAGCGGAACGATCCGCTGTTTCCGACCACCGCGATCGCTAACAGTGATGAATGGGAGAGCAGGCGGAAGGGCCGTTGCATACCCACTGCCGCGGCCGCACCGGAACTATTATGGTGGTCGACAAAATAAGACACACAACAAGGCCACCAAGTGTACACACCAAACTAGCTCAGCCCCCAAAAACACCTAACACACCCCAAGGACACACCCCCAGGGCAACTAAAAAAATACAAATCCCAGGACAACACACACAACACACCTGACAGCAATACACCATTTTGACACACCCACATAGGTGAGTATAAAACCTGCCCTTTCCCTGACCAGAATCCTTTGCACTACTCCAGCCCTGAAGGAACTAAACCCTACAGCACATTGGATAGTCAAACCACCACACATCTCACCAGCACAACAACACACACACACACACACCACCTACACCACCCCCACCACCCTCACACCTGCACCTCAAACCATTTGCACATCACACACCATGGCACAAAAGAAAATGCCCAAATTCACTGACAATGAGTTGTCAGTCATGGCAGATGAGATCATCAGAGTAGAACCACAATTGTTTGGTAACCTGGTCCAACAGACACCATTAGCCACCAGAGCACAAATGTGGGGAAGGATAGTCAACAAGGTCAATGCAGTAGGGACCACCCCGCGCACCAAGAAGGAGATCATGAAGCAGTGGCATGACCTCAAGAGGCAGGTGAAAGCAAAGAACTACAAGAACCGTCAGCTGGCTCAGATGACTGGCGGTGTCCCTCCCATTCCACCAAGAACATTCACTGCATGGGAGGAGAAGGTGCTTGCCATACTGATCCACAGAGTCTCACAGGAATATCCGGGGGAGTGGAGGCTGGTAAGTACAAACAAATGTCCACCATCACACTGCTATGTACTGTCTTGCACAACTACAAAGCTACACCTCCTAGGCCCATTTCCATTCATGTGCACCGCACTCTCCCCAACACATGTCTCACAGATCCAACATTCACTTCCTCTCATTCACCCCAACGGTAGCTAGCAACATTCCCTGGGTTGCATGTGTACAGGCAGCCAGCACTACAACTCCCACCAGGCCCCTGTCCCACAGCTGAGCAGGATGGAACACCCCCCCCACCCAAGAGCCATGTGTAACAATTCCCTCCCTCTGCTCCACAGGGAGCCAGCCATCTTAACAGGGAGGGGTGTTTGTGGGTGGGAAGCCAGCACTCCAACTCCCAACAGGCCCCCATGTCCCATAGCTCAGCAGGATGGAGCACTCCATACAACCACAATCTTGACTCTGAGGCTTGGGGGGGCAATGATGGTTGTTTGTGATGATCTACTGTTATCCTAATCATTCTATGGTCAGGTTTGCTAAATTGTACACATGTCATGTTAGGATGCACTACCAGCACAGAGGGGAATTCTACCCACAGGATTACTGGCAGGCTGGCCAGGGTCTATCATGTCTGTGTGATCTTTCTGGATGTGTGAACAGCAGTGTTGATGTATGGTCATCTTGTGAGGGCCTGTCTTCCTAGTCACATGGATACATTTGAATGTGTGCACTTGAGTGGTCATGAAGTGTGAAAGGGGTGACTTGGTCAGTAGTGTTGATGTGTGTGTGCCCCTGCAATGCCAACTGCACACATGTATGACACAGGAGCTGAGTGCCTGTTTGTTTGAATTGTTAGCCCTGTGCTTGTGATTGTGGGCACATGTAGGAGAGGTTGTGCAGTGTGTTGGTGTGTCCTTGAACTCCTGGGGGACACCTACTTGTTGTTGCTGCCAGTTGTGAGTATGCAGAGTGTGTGACAGCCAAGTCTGTGTTGTGTTTTGTTGATCCGCCATGTGTCTTGTTACTGTTTGTGCTCACTGTGCAGACCTGCTCAGCCACACTGACATTGTTGGTGAGTTTCCTCATGCATTGCTGTCACTTGAGCCATTTTTGGCTCCAGTATGGTATGTGGTCTGTGGAGTCATACCATCCCCTATCTGTGCTTCTGATGCCTGCCCATTGGGAGTGACTCCTCTATGTGTTTGTGTACAGTACACTCCTGACCTGTCCACTACTGACGTACACACCACTTCAATCTCATGTCACCTACCCCTTGGGTTGCCAGTGTGTGAGCCTCCCCACCACTTCATTTGTTACACTATGCTTTGTGGTGCTGATCTGTGCACAGGACCAAGGTGCCACTCAGGACAGTTTCCCAATTAGTTATGTGTGATTTTCTTGTACTGGTTTGCAGTCATGGTTGCTCATGTGCAGTGCAACTGTTTGTGCTGCACAGTCCTCTGGTCATGTTGTTTGCACCTGGGTGTCCCTGAGTTGTGCATCTGTGAGTGTTGGGTTAGCTGTATGTGTGTTTGCTGAGGTACTGCTACCCTTCCTGAGTGTGATGTTGTCTGTGTGCTGTGCTGATTTGTGTTGTGGGAGTACATGTTGTGGCACTGAGATGTGTGTGCTACAGATTTGGTTGGTGTGCACACACTGCTTGGCCTGCATGCAGTGCTGTCAGTGTATGTTGCCTTGTACTTGCCTGGTGTGCATCCCCCTGATGTCCAGCTGAGTTTGCAATGTGATGGATTGGCATGTGCATCTGTTGTGTTTTTGTTGTGGATGTATGCAGTGTTTGGCCTGTGTTGGCTCTTTCTGATGACATATGCTCTGTGTGTGATGTTCTATTTGCATGACATTGTGTGTGAGTAGTTTGGGCATTGTGATACATTCTGATGTGTGTTGCAAGTGTAGTGTGCATTACTTGTGTGTCTGTCACATGCAGCAAGGTATATTCTTGTTACTGGGCTTGTTTTGAGTGCACAATAGTGCTATGTCTTCCTATCTTTGACCTGTCACTTGTCAGGATTGGGCATGTGCATGCTTGTGGTACACTATGACACCATGATGACTTGATGGGTGGTGTGGTGTCTCTGTCTGTGTTAGCTTATTGTCCCATTGATCCCAGTTTGTGTTCATGACTGTTTTGAGATGATGCAATTCTTGTTTGTGTTGGGTTATGGTGTCTGTGCATTGGTCCTGAGTGACAATGTTGTGTACTCCTGTTCTGTCTGGGGTCCCATTGCCTTTCCACTGTTTGGCTGGCCATATGTGGGGTTGTTGGACTTCTGTGTATGTTGTTTGTGAGGTTTGTGTTTGGCTATTGTTTTTGTGTCAGCATTGGTTCAGGCATCCCTCAGTGAGTGTGTGATGTTTGTGGATGCACCCCAGGGAGTGTGATTGGTTGTCAGTATACTCACAGGACATCATTTGCACCATTCTGTGTGTTTAACACTGGTGTTGAGTGCTGCAGGTGTGAGTTGGGTAGAGATGGGGTATGTGTGAAGGTCCAACTTGGGTTTGACGGTCAGGGAGTGTGACAATGAGCCATGTGTGTTGTGCTGATGACATACACATATCAAGTGAGTTGAGACAGATGTGTGGCTGATCACTGTTTGACTTCAGACACTTCCTATCATTCCTGTGCCAATGCATGGCTTGCCTTGATGTCTCCCTGAGTTGTTGAACAGAGGTCACTTTGGTTTAATTCCACTCACTGTGCCACCCAAGTCTGATTTGATGGCCTAAGGGTGGTGTGATATGTTCCTTATCTTGCATGTGATGTACACATGCTTTGTGGCTTGCTCCATGGCTTTCCATCACTGTCCACTTCACTTTTGGCTATCCCATTTATTGCCCTCCATTACTGCTGACATCTGGTATGTGTATGTGGCTGTGTGTCAGTGTGGGGTGTGTCTGAGTGACTTGACAGGCAGTGTGGACAGTTCAGTTGATGTTCATATGCAGTGTGAGTCTTCATTTTGGGATTGGACTCAGTTTGCTTGACATGAGTGGAGGGTAGGTGGGAGGAGGAGGAATGCCCTGCCCCTGAGCTTCTGTGCAGGGTGTTCCTCTTCACCCCCACCTTCTAAGACAGGCTCCCTGGTTGTTTGGTGTGTGCGGTGCAGGGTCTGGCTACACCTGGCAGATGAATTGTGCGGTGGGGGCACAGGAGGAGCACACAGCATGTCCCCAAATGGGTGTGGGGGTCGTAGTGTGTGAAGGGTGGAGGTGGGGCCCTGTAAATCTTTGTGGACTGCCCATGCCTGGTGCTGGCCCTGCCTACTACATTATGCGCAGGTTTCCCCGCGTCTGCACCGCTGCGGTGACGTGACCGGGACATTGCTGTGATTTCGCGGTTGATGGGTGACCCGGATGCGGAGGGGTGATTTTGTGACAGGTAGGACATGTGTGGGTACACTTGGGGATGTGTTCCTGTCCCCACCAGAGTGTCTGATGTGGACAGGAACCGTATATCAGCCCAGGAGTTGTGTGTTGTGTTTGTGTGCGGAGTTGTGTGATTGCGTACCTGCGGCGTTGTCCGCGACGGTCCATTATTTGCTGGTAGTGGATCAGGTACAGCACCGGAAAGGCTTGTAGAGCTGGATCCATTGCGGTAGAGACCGGGTGGAGGGGTCCGGGAGTCTGGTTTCGCGCTCCGCTGTCGTGCTTCTGCCGTCTCAGGTTGGGTGGTTTCTCCGCTGCGGTGTGACGGGCTGTTTGGGGCATCGTGATTTGTACGTCGGACGGGACGTCATTCCGCACGGTGGTGGGTCTCTATTGGCTCACACCGCCGCGGTGACGGGCGCAAATTTGTGGCGGTTCACGTCGCACCGCGGCGGATGGGAAATGGGCTATGTTTGCCCATTGTAATATGGCGGGCGGGAGGACCGCTGCTGGAGTGCGGAAAATGACATTTTCCGCCAGCACCGCGGAGGTGCCTCCGCCCGCCATCCTAATGAGCCCCTTAGAGTAGATTTTTGTAGGTGTCTCCAGATAGTTTGGTTGAAGTGATAATAGCAACCTTGTATTGCAGTGTGTGGGTATATTTTTAAAATTGACTGAATCATTGCTTGTTCAAAGTCAATGATTATTTTTGTGGAAAGTAATTGTCTGTGTGTTGTTTTATTATTGTAAGGAGCTCTATGTAGGTGGTGTTTTGGTTATTAGGGAGTAGTGTGTATATGAAGGGGATGTTAGTGTCTTCATATTTGCCGTGGATGGTATATAGTTGGTAAAAAGGCTTGGGGCAAACTTTGAATGTGCCATCCATCATCCACGGTTCACAGTTTTTTAGTTTTTGTATGTTGTTGTTGGTGGCAAAGATGATAATTAGTTTTTCATGACTGTTTCCGCTGACTTGGAAAAAGGCTTGTGTTGGAAACGGGGTTACCGAGTCCGTCACGGTAGCATGGCGCGAGGCGGGAAAGCACACGAAGGCAATGTGTAAGGTAGTTGTGCAGCACACTCTTACTTTGACTCAGGAATGCGGACGCAATAACAGGACACCACACCAGGCTTGTGTATTTAAAATCAAGATCTTTTATATAAATCAAGGTAGCATCAGATGAGGCAGATTAATTCAGATCTACATTTAAAATCATTGCATTACTCAACTGGTGCACATTCTTATTAAAGCATCATAGCTCATCAACATTGTAGGCCACTAAAAGGCCGCAGGAATCATCTCCTAAACGTAGCACCAATAATGATCACAAGGTGCATTAATAAAACATGGGCCTAAACATGCAGTTAACTTCAAGAATATTCAATTACTTAAAAGAAGGCTTTTCACGTTACATTTCAACCAAGGCCTGCATTAATCTAGGCGCACCCACATTCAGTACAGTGGGCGTCGCAACTCCAGTAAACCTGTAACATAAAACACTTCAACTCTTGGCGGTGTACACTTCAGCTCAATTCAATTAATCACTTTCCCCCTAGGTAAAGACTTTGCAGTTATAAGCATAGGCCTAGGCAGTAATTACAGTAGGCGTCATCATTAAATTAATGAACAATGTGGGGAACCCCTCAACATGTCCTGTATTCTGGGGCTTCTGTGTCCCTCAGGGGTTAATTCAGGCCAGGCCCACTCCTCTCCGGGGCCTCGCCTCATGGGGAAAGTTACACGGGTCAATTCAAGGGTTAATGGTGGCCCCGGCCCCCAGTGGCGTCTCTGCGGGCCCTAGGGGCCTCCTGGGCTCACCTGATGTGTGGGTCGTTGGTCGCACTTCACGGCGACTGTCGATCTCCCGGGCCGGCCCGTGTTCTGAAGGGCGGGGCCCGGTCGGGGTGCCTCGGCCTTCTGGCCGGAATTGCGGGTCGTTGCGGGGGCCGGTATCACCCTCCTCCAGCCCCGGGATCAAGTAAGTGGATGCGGGATTGCGGGAAGGGGAGCGGGAGCCGGCAGTCCTCTCCGGCCGGCTCCCCGTCTCCCTCTGCGGGTCCGGAGCTCTTCCTCGGCCTCCGTCGGCGCTGGGGGCGTGGCGGGAGCCGGCGCCCAATCGCTGCGCGGCCTTCCCGGGGGCGCGGCCGCCGTCCCCGGTTGCCCAGCAACGGCGTCGGCAGGGCCTGGAGGCCTCGCTGGTCGCGCTAGGCCGCGGCTTCTTCACGCGGCCCCTTTGGGCTGCGGCAGCGATTCCTTCGGCCGCGATTTCGGTGGTGGGGCCCCGGCGGTGATCTTTGGGGGCAATTTGTAGGCTTCGGTGAGGGCGCGGACGGCGCACCTCACCACACGCCCTCGAGGGGGGCCTCCCTCACCACAGCACTTCCTTCGGTGAGGCGCGGACGGCGCACCTCACCACAGCACTTCTCTTCACGCGGCGGCGGCCGCGGCGGTGATTCAGTCACGAGGTCAGTGACTTGAGGGGGGCAGTTTCTCCCTCGTGGAGACATAACGCGGGCGCACCAGCAGCCTGTGGGCAGGGCTGATTGGAAAGGTTCTTGGGGGGCAGCCCAGCAGCAGGCAGGAATAGATAGGGGGTGAAGGTCTAGCGCTTCAGGGCACGGCGCTTTACCTGGTGATCCCCAGTTTGGCAGTTTAGGTTTCAGGCCTTGCTGGCCGGTCAGGCCTCCCAAATTAAGGTTTCTTGCGGCTGTTCCAGATTGGTTGCTTCTTAGGAGTTTCTTGTCAGGAGTTTCTTGTCAGAAATTTCTTGTTATGAGTTTCTTGTCAAAGTTTCTTGTCAGAAGTTTCTTCTTATGAGGGGGGGAATGAGTTGGTGGGTCTGGGAGTGCTTGATGTTACTTCCCAGCACGCTGAAGGTGGTTCCCTGGGTCCCCTCACGCTGGGCAAGGTCAGTGGGTGGTGGGCGTTCCTCAGCTAACTTACTACAGCAGGGCCTAAGCCTTGTCAGCAGCAGTAGTGTAGGTCTCCCCCTAGGCCCTAAAGCCTGTACTCCGGCAGAGGTTCTCCCAGGATCAGTGGTGCCCCAACTGACTAAAAGATTTCCCTCCAAGCCTCTTATACCCCTAGGTCAGGTGACCCTCCCAAAGGCGGCAAAACATAACTCCTCCCACAGCCCGGAAGGTTCTGGAACCTTCCACATGTCTGGCTATGTGGCCCAGAGGCGGGGACGGAATGGATACTGTATCCCTATGTCCCAGCCTGACCCTGGCTACTAGTGTGTATGTGTGTAAGGCCCCTCTGCAGTAGCAGGGGCCTGTGGCAGCCATCTTGAGTGAGAGAGCACCTGCACCTCAGCACTGGTTAGCAGTGGTAAGACGCCCGGAGACCTAGGTCCAGTAAAAATACGGTGGCAAAAATGAGGCGCAAAAGGAAAAAAAAACAGGGCAAGACCACCCTAGGGCTGACAGGTCTAACAGCTTGTATTCGTCCTTTTTTAAAAAAACCTAAGTTGGACCCCCTGGAGGAGAAAAACTATCGTCCCATCTCCTGTCTGCCTCTACCTGCCAAAATTTTGGAGAAGGCTATGAATTCAGAATTGACAACATATTTGGAGTTAAATAATATCCTTGATTCTACCCAACATGGTTTTAGATCACTGCACTCCACTGAATTGGCCCTAATCATGGCAACTGAGGAAATTCGGAAGGTGTTGGATGGTGGTGGAAGGGCTGCCTTAATGTTGCTTGATATGACAGCAGCCTTCGACACCGTAAATCATGCAGTACTAGTTCGAAGGCTGCAGGATGTTGGCATCAGTGGTAAAGCTTTAGCTCTTCTTACTTCTTTTCTATCATCCAGGGAGCAATTGATCCTCTGGGATGGCCTTCAGTCCGAAGATTTCACTCTCCCTGGTGGAGTTCCACAGGGCTCGGCTTTATCCCCGACGTTGTTTAATATTTATGTTGCCCCTCTGGCTCGACTTATAAAAAGTTATGGCTTTAAGCTGGTGTCATATGCTGATGACACTCAGCTTGTAGTTTCCGTAGCACAAACCTTGGACGTAACAGCTGCCCAGTTTCGTAAATGTCTTTCTGCACTGATGTCCTGGATGAACTCTAACTTTTTAAAGCTTAATGCCGAAAAAACTGAGGTTGTGGAATTCGGACAGAATTCATCGGTCTGGAGCCAATTATGGTGGCCTACTGCTGCCGGTACCTGCCCGGTTCCGGTAAATAAGGCAAGGAACCTTGGCTTTCTGATCGATAAAGACCTCACTTTGGCACCACAGATTAATCAGGTTTCGTCAGCCTGCTTTTTACTTTAAAATGTTTAAAGAAGATACTCCCGTTCATCCCTTTCTCCTTGAGGAAAACTGTGGTAGGAGCCATGGTTTTATCGAGACTAGATTATTGCAATGCTCTTTACTTGGGAGCAGGTGCTGCCCAACTTTCTAAACTCCAATCAATTCAAAACGCGGCAGCGTGAGTATTGCTTAAACTTCCTAAACATCATCCTACATCCACTAGCATAAAGCAACTTCATTGGCTCCCAGTGAAACGACGGATTGATTTTAAGGCACTCTGCCTAGTACACAAAGCCTTATTTGGAGGAGGGGCTAAGGATGTGCAATCTTTGTTTGGTCGATATGTACCGTCGCGTCTTTTAAGATCTTCTTCTTCTGGATTGGTAGACCTTCCAAAGATTAAAAAAGTAAGGTGTGGAGGTAAACGTTTCTCTTTCTTAGCGGCTAAACTGTGGAACTCCCTTCCGCCACATCTTAGACTTCAGCCCAGCAGGCTGGCGTTTAGGAAGGAACTAAAAACCTGTTTTTTCACCTATCCATGATCCCTGTTGGTTCCTGTCCCTGCACACCACTTAGCGCCAAGACGCCTCGGCATTAGTGCGCTCTACAAATATGTAAGTCAGTCAGTCATGAAGAATGAATTTCTCATCTTTGTGGGGGACAGTGTATTCCGGTAAGATTTCTATTCCTGCAAAAGTTTGGGGGGTGGGTGGTGTTTGAGCAGTAGCTCTTTTAGTTCTGGCTATTAATCTTTTTAGAGTGGGCATGGATGGTAGTTGTACTGTGACATGTTCAGGAACCCTAGTTAACATGTTTTTTAGTATTTGGGTACTGGTTTGTTGGGAGCTGGTGCTTGCTTCTCTGATTGTTTCTAGAGCATCTCTGACCTCGATTTCAGTCACATTGGGGGGATGGTTGTGTTCTCTGACATCAACTACATTTGTTTCTACTGTTGTGGCTCTCCCATAGTAGTTTTTACTACATTTCCAATGGGTTTTGTTTCCAGTTATTTTTTCTTGCGTATAAGTGTAGCCCTTGTAGCATAGAAGTAGTTTTCCCTTTTGTGAAGTGATGAATTTTGCTCCTTCTGCCATTTTTTGTTTATCTGTGAATATATGTATATTTATTGTTTAGAAACGAGACTACTTCACTACATGAGTCAAGTGTGAAAGTTAGGCCCACAGGGGCAGAATCTCGTTTGTGAGCACGAGACCGATTATATTGTTATACCTCTGGGAAGACCCTGTTAGACATAGAGTTGAATTGGTGTCATTGCAAGCTGCTTGCTATTTATACCTTGGTTACATAGTTTTTCTTTTTCTTTTATTTTCACATTTTGTACGTTACTATTTTGCACAGCCCGTTGAATTATGCACCAGCCTACTTAGGCAGAATTGTGGAAATTATACAGTTAAAATACATGAAATTATAAATGTATGCTTTCAGTGACAATAACGTGATTGTATTTTAACTGAAACTCTACCATGTCTACTATTCACTACCCTGCAATGTGTATTTTTCACTATAAAGTTAAATCAAAATGGATACTCACTAGTTGATGAAGGCAGTAGCCGAAACGCGTCCTGCGAGACCGTGTTCTTGTTTGCGATGAGTGAGAAATAAATCCACTTGGTTACACAGCTTAATGAGTGCCCCACCTTCCTTTTTGGAGTGTTTTGGAGGTTTGGAGTAATATATATATATATATATATATTAATTATAAGGTTTTGAACAGTAAACATGTTTGTATAATTATTATATTTGGAAATAAACTTACATTTGTCTTGCTTTAATTTTCTTGTTGGATATTTTATTGATGATGGTCGTTGTTGACCCACTGGTTTCTTTTTCTCTGTTGGCTTAAAAGCAAAATGTTATTTTTATTAAAGTGTTACATTTAAATGTTATTTTCAATAGTTTATATGTATTTTATCGATGTTTGTGTTGTTGATATTATTTATATTGATGTTTTTGTTGTGTTTCATTTTATTTTTATTTTATCGATATTTTTGTGTTCTTTATTTTTGTTGTCGATATTTTTGTCATCGAGATTTTTTTTAACAATTTTTTTTATTGATGTTTGTGATATTTCTGTTTTGTGGATTGGTGTCTATATTTTTGTATACGATATTGTTGATTCGATATTTTTGTAGTTCGATGTTATAGGAGTCGATGTTGTATCAGTGATCCCTAAACAAGACAGACACAAGTGCATTTATCTAGCAGGAAATAGCGTCATGCTTTTAATGGTGCAGCAGGTGCAGTGACACCGGGGCCCAAAGCTCTAGGAACCCCTCTAAACAGCAAATATTGCAATATTTTACTATTAAACAGGCAGTCACAAGTGCAGTTACCTTACAGGCAGTAGGGTCATGATTCGAATGGTGCAGCAGGTGCAGTGACGCCGGGGCCAAAAGTTGTCATAACTCCTCTAAACAACAAATAGTGCTATATTTTTCTACTAAACAGGCAGTCACAAATGCAGTTATCTTGCAGGCACTAAGGGTATGATTTGCTGGTGCAGCAGGTGCAGTGGCACCAGGCCCAAACATTGCCAGAACTCCTCTAAACACATAATATTGCTATTACATTATTAATTCTATTATTTCCCTCTTTCATTTTTCAAAATTTTGCTATTACTTATCCACACTATGGGCCAGATGTATCAAGCCTTTTTCCCGTTCGCAAACGGGCAGATTCTAACAATCTGCCCGTTTGCGAACGGGAAAAAGCCTTTTGGGATGTATCATCCCAAAAGGCCATCGCAAGATAAGGAATCGCAAAATTTGCGATTCCCTATTTTGCGAATGCATTTAAGGAATCGCAAATTGCGTTTCCTTAAATGCAATTCTGGAAGCACAGAAAATATGCGATTTGGCCTTAAGGAATCGCAAATTACCACCAACTTCAAGTTGGTGGTAATTTGCGATTTCCTAGAAAAATTCACTTTTTTGCATTTTTCAAAGTGCCATGTGGCATGTGCACACATGCATATTTCAGGGGTGCAACAGGGTGTCCTTTTGGCACCCTTGCACCCTTGAAATTGCATTCACAATTTGCGAGTACCTATTGGGTACTGCAAAATTGACAATGTCTTCCCATTCATTCCTATGGGCCTCTAGTCCCATAGTAATGAATGGGAAGGTATTCCTTAATTGCGAATCGCAATTTGCGATTTGCAATTAAGGAATATGTAGGAATCGCAATTATTATTGCGAAACCTACATATATTGCATTTTGCGAGTCCTTAATTGCGAATCGGTAAAATTTGCTATTAAGGACTCGCAAAATACAATGATGATACATCTGCCCCTACACCACTAATAACAGCACAATATATTGCCTTTTTGTACATAAAAGTGTCATAGCACTTTAACAGACTTTCTGTAACTTATGTTGTACAACTACTCAGCAAGCTACAACTTACAACAAAAACAGCTTAATATTAATCGCATAGGCAAAACCGAATGCATTTACCAATGCTTGTTTTTTCTTCTCTCCACATCCTTACTACCAACTATACCACTTTTCAAAACACCAAGCCCAGATTTACTATACTATGATTTTGCGGTAGATTACAGTAGATTTAAGCTCTGATATAGGCTTGTACTGGAAAATGATGGCAATCGAAGTATTTAAGCGGGATCTACAAGCTTGTTTGACGAATTCCATTTTTTACAGGTAGATAAAAAACACAACAACTAACGAAGAAGGGACAAGGGAAGCCCGAAGGAAGAGGAAAAGGCGCAACAGGAGGGGGTAGAGCGAAAATGACACGAAACAGAAGGAAGTAAAGATGGTACAAATGGTAATAAATCTGACAAGTCAACAGCTAACTGTGGCAGCATAACAAATTCTATCCTTAGGATTGTCTTTTTGTCCAGAAACATCATTCGATTGCATACAAACACGAATAGATTTTTAACAAATTCATTAGAAAATTTAAATTGTTAAAGTTTTATGAAATTAATTAAAGTAAACGGGATGGAGAAAGTAAGAAATTCTAAAGGTGACATATGATAACTTATTGATAGAGGACATTGATTTAATGGGTATGTACCGTTTTGAGTTTGGAAACAGATACTGGAGATTCGAGAGGAGCCTTAGATACTCAGGAAATAATTGAAAGCCTTAATTTGAATGTGAATCGAAGCTCCTTTAGGCCCTCTCCAAATTTGTCCCCCAGATGCCTTTGATGCTGTGAATACATTCTCAGAATGTGTGATAGATAAAATGAAAAGTTTTAATGGTGTTCAAATGAAACGTAACAAGACAATAGTATCATGATTGAGAGAGTATGAAAGAGTTATGAATTGACTCTCGGAGAGTAAAAATTGTATAATTAAAGTCTCTGATAAGGGGGGGTAGTATAGTACAGTGACCTAAGACAATGGGGTCATTACGATTGCGGTGAATCCACCACCGTCAGCCTGCCGGTGGCGGACTCATCGCAATCGTGCGGCCAAATCCCGCCCGCCAGATTACAATGGCAGGCGGTGTGAGTGGCGGACGGAAAGTCTGTCCGTCACGGGTCCGACAGCAGCAATTGTAACGATGCTGCTGTCGGACCGCACGCATCAATAGAATGGTGGCGGTGACTAGCAGGCACCGTCCGCCATATTATGATGCTGCATCCCCGCCAGCCTGTGTATGGCGGTTCACCCGCCATTCACAGGCTGGCGGGGATGTACTTTGTGGGCCCGTTGCGGGCCCCCCTTCTGCCGGGGGTCTTCAGTTTTGCACTGGAGGGGCACCTATGGTACCCCCCAACATTTCCCTGCACCAGGTGGGAGGCACCGCGTGGTGCCTGCCACATTGTGCAGGGAAATGCAAACAGTGCATTTCGAACATTGCGGCGGGTGCTGCAGCCAGCAGCACCCGCCGCAACGTTAGAGATACACGATGCAACCGCCACGGTGGCGGTCGCATCGTAATCTCATGTGCGGGACCGCCGGCTTACAGGCGGCCGGTCCCAAGCCCCGCAATGATGGCAGACGGACTGAAGTCCATCCGCCATCGTAATGAGCCCCAATGTATCTAAAAGAGGCCAACTCCCAATTACTGGTCAAGGAGTACTATGCACAATAACGGAAACAGAGTAATTAGGGATGATTGTTACTTATTACCAAAAATTGGTAAGCTTGAGGGAAAGAGAACTGTTAGGTGAAGAAGAATATAAATTTTTGAGGGTAGAACGTCCTAAGGCACCAGCCTTTTACTTAATTCTCAAGATACATAAAAATAGAATTAACCTTTAGGGCAGACCTATAAGAGCAGCACAGGGGAGGCTTTTAGAACCAACATCGCCATATATTGATAGCTTCCTTAGACCTTTGTTAAAATATTTACTTATTTGAAAGATTCGTCAGATTTTTAAAAAAGAGAATTTGATATTTCATTGGAACCAAATTTCCTTTTAATGACATTAGACATGACATCCCTTTATACTAGTATTGAGCATGTAGATGGGCTAAGAGCAGAACAGCACCATATGAAATCATGTCCATTGAAATGTTTTAATCACACGCAAATGTTATTCGAAATAATGGACTTCTGCTTGTGAGAAAATATTGTTGTCTCTAGGAAAGTGCCCTTTTTAGATGCTCACCCCCACACACTTTTTGCTCTAGATGCTGTGGTTTTAGAACTGAAAGTGCACTGGGACCTGATAACCAGGCCCCAGTGCCAGCTCTCTTTCTCTCAAAAGGTAATGTGAATTGGTACACCCGATTGGTAGGATACTTTGACTCCCCTTGTACTGTTCACCCATTCAAAGAACTCCATCGCTTCATCCCTGGTGCCTCTCCAGATTACCAGGACATCATCTATATATCTTTTCCACAACCTCATTTGTCTGAGGTATGAATTGTCATCACTATAGATGTATACAGTCTCAAAGTTGTGAACATAGAGGCATGCCAGGCTGGTACCCTGCACTATTGGTTTATCGGTGAGTGTATACTTAGACCTGGCCTTGATGAATGCCCGAGACCGCTCTGCTCATGTAATTGGGCAGAAACATGTTGGCAAGTTCAGTCAGTAGCACGTAATGGCCATAGTAACCATATATGTCCTCTGACAACACCAAGAAGCCTAGGATACCACCTAAATAAAGGATACTTTGTGGATTATCCTACAGATTTTTTACCCTTTGCACTGGATCCAAGTTTTATCCAGAGAAAAATAAGTAAATTCTAAGAGCTCCCTCAGGTCAGCGCCACCCTGAGGTCGAGTCCACCCTGGCAGTACCACCTTACCTATATGGAATGATGAAGCATGTCACAATAAGTGAGTGAGCCTACTTTGTCCAATTCTTGGAATTGCCTTGTTTTAACTGGAAAGAGGGTAGCAGTAGGTGGTGAGACTGACATTAGCTATAGGTGTCCTAGGAAAATTGTTCCACACACCAGTGAAGGGTGTTATGCCAGTGTTTGTCTACAGTAACCTTACCATTCAAGCTTACTTGAAGTGAATGGCGGTCGTAGGTTAATTTGGATGAGCTACCGGACAAAACTGAGATAGCCAGCTCCCTGATGGTACCCCCAAATTCCTGTGGCACAGTTTCTCGAGGTCTTGCTTACCAGAGACGGCTTCGTTGGCATGCCTGGTAAAGGCAGCCCCTGCAGTCCCGTTCAGCACCACAGATAGCCAGGCACAACTCTGCACCGAGATGCCCGAGCTAGGTAGAGCTATTCTACCTGGTAATTCCTGGTCCAGGAGCCCCTCCAAGCTTCACCTCCTAGAGGCTCCTCTGAACTCAACCTGAATGTACTGTTTTGTCATGTACTGTTTTTGACAGCTCCCACAGCTCCCGTTCAGCACCAAGGACAGCCTAGTCACCTCTGCGCCCGACTCCCTGGGTAAGGTAAAATTGATCTGACTGTTGAAGCTGGGTCTGTCGACTGCAAGAACTTAACTCCAAGTGGGTTCCGTTGAACTCACCCCGCAAGTGACTGAGTGTCACCTGATATATTTCCCATTGACCACAATGGTAAAGTTTGACAGCTTTGCAATGGTATTGATTTCTTTTAAAATCGATAACTCTGATTATCCTCCTTGTATTGGTTTCATTTTGGTGTCTAAGTTTATATAAAATTAAGCTTTATTTTAATAAATTGGTGTCGGATTTCTTTCGAGTCGAATCAATTACTTATCGTCAATGTTGGTACTGTAAAATGCTTTACACACGTTCCTCTAAGTAAGCCTGCCTGCTCTTTGACAGTCTACCAGGACTGAGAGAAGGATTACTAGTGTGAATCCGAGGTCCACTTTTGGGTATCGGGCCAATATGACATGGTAAGGCCTGCAAGCCATACCATATAATATAACCACCTTGCTACATTGTCTTTGGAAATGGACGTTTTAAACAAAAGCGTGGGCCGGCTATGGGCATTTGTTTTGCCCCCAGCTATGCGAATTTGCATATGGGCTGGTGGGAGGAACAAGTGGTCCATAGTAGTGAGATGGAATGATGGTCAAGACATAAAATATTATGGTTAAGGTTTATCGACGACTTGCTTATTGTATGGAAGAGCTCGAAGACCTTGACTGAGAAATTCTTAACCATGATAAATTGCAATGACCACTATTTTCATTTCACAGGTACCATCAGTGGTGTCCTTGGATGATGAAGTTACAATTATGGGCAATAAGATCTGCTCCAGCTCATATAGAAAGTCAACAGCTGGCAACTGCCTGTTGCATGCTAACAGCTTCCATCCCACTGCCTTGAAAGAGAATATCCCCTATAGTGAATTGTTACACACAAAAGGAATTGTAGTTGTTGGACTTGGCCATTTCTTCAGGGCCATCCCCAAATTTTTTCCTTTGCCCTCCACTTTTGCTGAATTTATTTTGTTGGCCATAGGACTTTGTGCACTTTACCACTGCTCACCAGTACTGAAGTGCTTGTGCTACCTCCTTAAAACATGGTCAAATTGGCTTATACCAAATTGGCCTATTTAATTTACTTGTAAGTCCCTAGTAAGGTGGTACTATCGGTACCCAGGGCCTGTAAATTAAATGATACTTGGCCTGCAGCACTGATTGTGCCATCCACTTAAAGTAGCCTTACACACATATCTCAGGTCTGCCACTTCAGAACCTGTGTGTGCAGTTTTAAACTGCCATTTCGAACTGACAAAGTAATTCTTTTGCCAGGCCCAAACCTTCTTTTTTAATACATATAAGTCATCCTAGGGTATGACCTGGACAGCCCGGAGGGCAGGGTGCAATGTATTTAAAAATTAGGATATGTACTTTTAACTTTTACATGTCCTGGTAGTGAAAAACTCTTACATTCGTTTTTCACTACTGCAAAGCCTAACTCCCCCATAGGATAACGTTGGAGTTGCTTTATTACATTTTATAAGTGTAATTTCCAAATGGGAAGAGATGAGCAGTTCATGTTTGGTGTCTCTGGAATCACAATTTAAAATGCTAACTTACGGTGAAGTTGGATTTTAAATTGCAATTCTGCCAATGCCACTTTTAGAAAGTTGGCACTTCCTTGCCTTAGCCATTTGGTGCCTGCAGCCCATCTCTGGGTCACATGACTGGGTGTGGGTGACAGTTGGACTTTGTGTATTCCTCCTAGACAGCCACACACAGTGGGGAGCTTAGGTGTGACTGGATGGGCACTCACTGGCAGCATGGGAGGGATGAGCTGGTCCCAGCCCCACTGACACTTGAAAAGGTTGTGCCCTGTCTCCCCACAAAGGGCTGCATATCCCCTGTAGTTAGTCTGAAGCCAGGGCCAGGAAGATAGGGCATCTGTGCACTTCAAAGGCACGCCTCTAGAAGCTTTCTCCCACTTCAAAGGCACAACTGTGTATAAATAGTGGATCTAAGACACCAACTCTTCAGTACACTTCTGGAACTGTGGATACTTTGCCAAGATGAAGGACAACTGCTGCTGAAAGGACTACCACTCTGCTGGACTGCTGCTCTGAAAGACCGCTGCTCTGAAGGACTGCTGCCCTGCTATGCTGACCTGCTGCCCTCTTGCCCAGGTGAGAAAGACTGGACCTGCAACTCTTGAACCCAGAACCCAGAGTGACTCCAAGGGCTAGTTGGCTGGCCTCCTCATCTAAAGCCTCAGGGACATAACAACAACCTAGAGTCCAGCACCTGGAGTCTGCCATCTGTGAGTCCTGCCCTCCCGAATGATGCTACCTCAGTCCTGCACCCTTGGAAGTGGGTCTGAAGGTGCTTCTGCCGAGCCCAGCTGTGGTCCTCAATGGAACCAATGTGAAGTGAAGCAATGCAAAGCTGCGCCGCAGAGCTGCTAGCCTCATCAGAATCGATGCTGAGTGGTGCGAAGCCCCTCAAAGACTCTTCACACAACTGCCAGCTCATTGGAACAGATGCAAAGGGACGCCAGACCCTGCCAAGCTTTGCCATACTCACCGGGACTGATGCAAAGCTACGCCAAACTCCGCAAAGGCTCGCCTCACAGCTTCCTCAGAACCAACGCCAGAGGATGCAAAGTCTGGCAAAGCAACACCGCTCACCAGCATTTAAGGTACTTTGTTCAGCAGATCTAAGTGGGTCCCTGTAGCCGGCCCGCACTCCATCGCAGTGGGCCTGAGCTTGCGACTTTGTCCCGGTCCGGCGCGACCAGATAACCACAGTTGGCGCGTTATGCGATATTTTCACTGACATTTTTAAAGTTGCATATCTCTGGTTCTACTGATTGGAGTTTTGTTGTTTGGTCTTGCTTTAATTAAATTCAGATCTATTTTCCTAACCTGGTGTGGAATCTTTTTGTGTGGTGTTTTCACAGTTTTACTGTTTGAAGTGTTGCACAAATACTTTACACATTGCCTCTAAGTTAAGCCTGACTGCTCTGTGCCAAGGTACCAGGGGGTTGAGCACAGGTAAATTTGGGGGTTGCTTGTAGCTTACCCTGACTAGGGTTGTGGTTGCTGCTTGACCAGGGCTCACATCCCAGTCAACCAGTAACCCAATTTCTGACAGTAGTTCATAAGAAACGTTTGAAAAAGCGATGAATGTGACCTTACAAAGATTCAGAGAGTGGGGGTACAGAGAGAATACTCTAAATAGAGCGGGAGAGAGGGTCCGAAATGTGAAAAGAGAGGACATTCTATTTAAAGAGCAGGGGAAACAAAGCAAACAGGGAGTGATAAGGTAAGATTTATCACTGTGTTTAATTCTGTACATAGTTCATTGCGGAATAACTTACAGAAATACTGGCCTATCTTAAAGAGTGATCCCATTATATGTAGGAAGTAACGTTCAGCAAACCAACTTCGATGAAAGATAGATTAGTCCATAGTGAGCTAAGAGAAGACAATACATCTAGCTGGCTAAGGAAGGAACGAGGTTTTGACAAATGTGCTTCATTTAAAGCCTACAGACAGGGAATTAATTTGAATGCATTGGAGAACCCAAGAATATCTTGAAGTAAATCATTAAAAAGAGGTTAAAGAAGCAAGTCTGACTTTATAGTTTATATGTGAACATGCCCATGTCCAAAATGAAATATATGCAGCAGAAAGCTACAAGTACATAAGCGAATACTCAGCATCTACGAGCCATTAAGATCAGGGATAATTCCTATCCAGTAGTTAGACAGTTCTGGTGTAACCTTACTAAGGTATACTGTGGTAGATGGGATTCCGATGACAGTGAGGGGCATTGACAGAGAGAAGGAATTGAGAAGGACGGAAAGCCAATATATTTTTGAATTAGATACAAAGGAGTCCCTTGGGTTGGATACAGATAAAGAGATATTTGTTCATCTTTAGGTCTCTTGAGACAGAATGATAGTAAAATTTCTTACCCGAAATTGAATTAATTTCATTTATATCAAGTGGTTTCTAAAACATCTGTGTTTTGTTTATGTTTCAGAAAATCATGAAGTTTTTATGAAATTAATTTTTGAAGAATGTAATCTACAACAGAGTAATGGGATCCAAAGGAGCCCACAGGGGCTTGATGTACTGCGAGAGTATCAAAACGAATTTGTGTCCTTGAAAATGTTTTCCCCATATACTGCAACAGTGAATTATGCCCATTACGGCTTGATATACTACAAATATATATACACACATCTATTTGTTAGTTTCCTGACAGTATGTTTTTCTTATTTTGATAGTAAATTATGCCCACTGGGGAGTTATGAAGTCTTTGAGGGTATTTAACAACATTAATTTTGATTCTTCGATTAACTTGTAAATGATGAATCCAGTTGTAGTTGTGAAAAATAACTTTTAGATCATTTTTGTATTTAGTGACAAAGCATTGTGTTTTTTTGCTATCAATATTTGCAAACGAATGAATTATGTGGCAATTCTTTTATGTCAATAGCACGTGGTTAATATAAAAATATGTTTCAAAATTATTGTGTTCAAGGCTACATGGGTAGTCAAAACGCATTAAGCCAATGTTGGTGAATCAACAAATATTTTTGAGCACAAATGGAAGAGTGCCGGCGCCTCTTTTCTAATGGAAGTGGAGGACATTGATGTAGGGCAAATTTCGTTGTGGCTGGGCACCGCTCCTGATCAGGCGCCTTCGAACATTTCACCGCAACTGCAGTTTGGATCTATATATATTACCCAGTGGTGGTCGCCACTGGGTAGTTATAGTTAGGTCTGCTTTTCCATAGAAAGAGCGTTTTTTGGGTTGATAATAACTTTGGCCCTGTTTAACGAATCTTCACAAAACATTTCAAAAGGAAAGTTCATCCACCTCAGCTCCTTCCTGGAAATTTCGGGGTGATCCGTCAAGCGGGTGCAGGAAAAAAGGGGGGTCCCAAAACACAAAACCCCTATGCATTTTCTATAGGCTTCTTTAGACTAAGCTATAGCAAAAATTGCTGAACGAAATTACACCAAATTTCACAGGAAGCTAGATCTTGGTCCACAGAGTGTGCCTTTTGTGATTTAGTGTAAATCCATTTGGTAGCTTTTGAGAAATTAAGGGACAAAAATAATTGTATATCTGGATGGTTGGGTCCGCAAGAGTCTCAAGAGACTCCCCCGGAAACGCCAATTTAAAAATAGAGCGTTCTGATCGGCACAGTGAGCTTTATTTCCAGTGCGCCATCTTGCTCCTGTTGGATGCAGACTCATACAGAAGCGAGCATTCTGACTAACTGCCAGCAACATGAGAAAAATGTTGCTGGCAGCCATTACAGGACTCGGGGACTTAGTTCCCTGTCCTAAAGTAAAAATAAAAATAAGGGGGCAGGGTAGGGATACCGTGACCCCCTAGGCCCCGTGGGGGGGCCCCCCTGGGGCCAAAAAGAAAACAAAACAGAAAACAAATGCTGTGATCCCACGACACTCTTGCAGGATCGAAAAACAATGATGGTTGGGCTGCATTTAATACCCTTATGAACTGGGGAGCCCACCCCGGGGCCAAAAATAGTTTACAATGGGAGGGGGGCTGTGCAGCCCCCACCCTGGGCCTCCCGAGGCCCCGGGGAACCAACCCTCGAGGCTAAAATTACTTTTTATTGGGAGCGGTGCCCTGAGCCTCCAGAGGCCCTGGGGATCCCCCCCTCGGTGCCAAAATTCATTTATATGGGGAGGAGGTGGCGTAGCCCCCTCCCCGAGTCTCAAGAGGCCCAGATGAGCCCACCCCAGGGTCCGAAATTTCTTTATATGGGATGGGGCCCCCCTCCCCAAGCCTCAAAAGGGCTTGGGGAGCCGGGGCTGATTACTTAAAGGGACGCGGGTTGCTTGGCCCCCCTCTCTGAGTCATTAAAGGCCCCTAGGACCCCATCCTCCGGGGCCAGCTTGCAAGCTATGTCCCAGGGAGCCCACCCACGAGACATAGCTGTTTCACTGCCTGCACCAATGTGGACAGGGAAACCTATGTTTGCTTTCGCTTGGCTGAAGCAGTTTTTAATTTAGCACCAAACGGGAGCAAACACCAAGTCCGCTCCCAGCGGGCAGGGGCTTCAAAAATGCTCAGGCCCGCTGGGAGCGAACTTTTGATCAGTTTCCCTGCCTGCACTGAAGCTGGCAGAAAAACAGATCAAAAGATTGCTCCTGCCTGGAGGAAGCAGCATTAGGAGCTGCTCCCTGTGGCCGGGAGCAATGCTGACTCTCTGCGGTCCCAAAGAAGAGTATGGTGGGTGCCCTGGGTGGACTCCAGGGCATTCACTTTTAACTAGGCAGGGCCCTGGGGGATGGGGTCCCTGGGGCTGAAGTCAGCCCAGGGTTGGGGACCGTGTGCCCCCCTCCCCTGAAAATTATACCAGGCCTCGGGATCCCCGGGGCCAAAATCAACCCAGGGATGGAGCCAAATGTGCCCCCTTCAGTTTATTTTAAAAAGTGGCCCTAGGAGATGGGGTCTCCAGGGTATAACAAGGTTAGGGGAGGGAGGCCAAATGGCCCCCTCCCCTTTATTTAAATAAGTGGCCCCAAGAGATGGGATTCTTGGGGAGTGGGCTGTGTGGCCCCCCTCCTCTTACATAAATACACAACCCTGGGTTGGAGAAATAGAAGTGCGCATGTCTCTTTGGCCGTCCTAAGACGATGGGAAAACTTACATGCGCACTTCTAAGTGCTCACCACCTGCCTGTCATGGCCTGGCCCCGCCCAACATGCGTGCCAGAGCCAGTCACAGAAGAATAAAATGATATTGTTTCATTATCATTTTATTTTTCTGTGACTGACTCTGACGAGTGGGGCGACGCTCCTCCGCCATTATGGAGGAGCCGCCCCTGGATGAAAGGATAACCTATCCTGCACACGGTGTTCAATCTGTATACAACTGTTCAGAGAAAACCAAGTTCCTCAAGATACTCAAGCCCTGTTACATAACTAATGCCCTAGTATGAACACTCACTCACTGAATCTACATAGAGAAATGAAGTGGATATGTAGTAGAAAAGTGGGTACTGTTAACAGTGTTTACTGAATGGAGAAAGTTTACTCTGTACCACATTGTTTGCAGACAGTAAAACTCTCATGAGAATTACACCACAGAGTATTAAAAAGTATCTACCAAGCACAGTGTACACTCTATGCAAAACTTGTCCAAAGAGCACTATTCACTTAAAATAACCAAGATCTGAAAGTGCTAAAGATCACACTACCTGCAGCCTTCTTACTGTGGTGAAAACTTTACAGATAGCCCATTTTCAGAATCAAAACAAGCACATGTACATAGGTTAGTACTTGGTGCACACACTCTTCTATGTTAAGTAGAAATTGTCATGCTGAGACAATTCTGCCTAATAACTCAAGGCTGCTTACAATACTTAGTATGTAGTACGTAGAATGTTTGCTCAAGTGGAAACTTTTTCTGTAGCACCAAAAACCTTGTGTGGAACATGCTGTCACTTGCACCCAGAGTTACTGCTCAGTACAAAGATTTATAATGTGTTCAATACCTCTACACACCTATGATGCTTTAGAAGCACATGTATTTTTGTAAACACTGACACCCATTACCCCCTCATGGATCCTCCTCGTCCCAGTCCTAACATAGGGGTCTATTACGATGGCGGTCGGATGTCCACCGCCGGTCCGGCGGTGGCGCCCGCCAGACCGGTGGTGGACATCCGCCCGCGATCGCAACCAAGAAAACCGTCGGTCAAATTAGGATGGCGGTGGTGACCGCGGCGGTGGGAAATTCCGACCGCCGCTTTTCCGCCAGTTGCCATCTGCACTCCTGCCTGGCGGACTGAGCAGGACCGGGATAATGGTGGCGGTGCAGAGCTGGCTCCGCCGGCAGGATTATGATGCCGGCGGTAGCCAGCCTTTCCTCAGCGGTCAAACCGCCATGGAAAGGCATGCAGAGATTGTCTTCCGGGGGCCCGTTGCGGGCCCCCAATGTTTTGGGGGTGTGGGTGCACTGGGGGTACCCATGGTCCCCCTACATTTCCCTGTACCAGGTGGCAGGCACTGTGCAGTGCCTGCCACGCAGTGCTGAGAAATGCAGGACATGCTCCTTTGGACATCGCGGCGGTGCTGCGGGCAGCAGCAACCGCCGCAATGTTAAGGCCCGCGATCCGACCGCCGCGGTTGGATTTCGACCGCGGGTCATCGTAATTCGACCGGCGGTGATGTCGCGGTCCATGTGGGCGGTCTTTTCCCGCTACCATGGCGGTCGGGGAGGTTTTCCGACCGCCATCGTAATAGGCCCCATAGTGAGACAATCCTGGCTTATAATATTTCCAAAGGATATATAAGCCCCTCCCACCCACCGCCATGCCTGTTTTTTTTGCTGTCCGACGTCGGTCCGAACGGTGGTGTGCTCCGTGTTTCCTGCTTGCTGGTTCCCGAGTTTGAAGGGCTGGGTTTGCGGTACCGTGAGTTTTTTCTTTTCTTTACTGTTGAAGTGTTTGTTTTACTTCTTTTGTTGCGCGCGGCCGCACCGGTGTTCCGGTCGGCCGCGTTACTGCTCCTTGGCCAGAACGCGCTCCCCGCGCATGTGCTGGGCTGGGGCGGGGAGTTTTCTCTTGCATTCTGGCCTCGGGTCGTTCCGGTGCTGGGTTCTTCAAGCGGCATCCGGCTCCAGCGGCCATAATGTTTGTTCTGTGGCTGTGGGGGAGACTGCAGGGCTGTCCCTTTTTCTTTCCCAGGTCTCGTATTGCTATGACTTGGTTGTTTGGGGACGGTTTTTTAGGGGAGTTGCTGGGCACTACCTGGTGTGTGCTGTGGCTTCCTGATACTGCTGCATGTGGCCAGGGGTGTTGAGGTTTCCGCTCCAGTGCCTGCAGGATCTTTGTTTTTGCATTGTCATGTTTCAGGAGCTGCAGGTGGTTGACCTGTTGCAGATTTCTGGGTCTGGCCTGCGGGATTTGGTTCATTCTGCGGTGATGCCTTCCCATGCGGACTGCGCTGCTTGAGCCTTCTGCTTCTTCCTCCCCTGAGGGTGGGAGTACGTGGTCATTTTCCCTGCTGGGGGGTATGTCCAGTGAAAGGTTTTTTTTTGGTCATGTTGGTCCATTTCATGAGGTTCTCGGCTTTACGCCTGCTTCATTGTCTGCGGAGGGGTGACTCCCTGTATTGTTCCTCTGTGGTGCATGACCTGCCTTTCCATTTTGTCGTTTAGGAGGTTCTGAATGTCGCATGGCTTGAAGTTGACATGCAGGGGATTCCTCATTTTCTGGGGAAGAGGTATCACCTGACGGTGTTTGATACTCATTTTCCTCTGGTTCCTGCGGTCTATCTATTTTGACCTCCATGTCTTTTTCCTCATCTTTGTCTTCGGAGGAGTCTGCTCTTATGCGTTCTTCTGCTGCTTCTCGTTTTGGGGTTCGTACTTGCACTTCCTCAGCCTCTGCTTTGCAGGTCCATTCTAGGGGTTTGGGTACCTATTTGTCTGTCTTCCGATTCGGGGGGCTCTCACTCCTATCTTGGCGCGGATGGAGGTCTTGGCTCAGTTTCTGTCTGCTGTGTTTTGTTGCCCTGAGGGCCCTCTCCTCGGCTGCTGGGGTGGCGGTGGCTGGTAGGAGATCTTTCTGGACCGCGCTTTGGTGCCTTGACGCTGCACTGATGCCTTGGTCCGTTACCTGCCTTTTGTGGTTCTCAGGCTTTTGGCTTCCTCCAAAGGCAGTCTGTGCGGAGGGGCTTGTCTTTTTTCCTTCTTCTGTAGTTTCCGGATTTTCTGTCTTCTTCTCGGCCCTTTCATGGTCGGGCCCGTGGTCGGGGGGCTGCGTTCCTTTTGGTTCCCGGCCTCTGCAGCGCCTGCTGCTGCCCCTGGGTGTTGGTCAGATATTGTTATGCCCAGGAGGAGTCACCGTGGCCTGGTGGTTCCGGTTGCGGTCTCTTCCTCCAAAGGTTATGTGTTCAACTCCTGGTGTTTCGCTGGTTGTGAGTTCCCTGTCTACATTGTTGGCGATGTCGCAATTTTGGGGACTCGGCTCGGTTGTTCCTGGATCGTTGGTCCGGTCTGATTTCCGCCTCGTGGGTCTGGTCGGTCATCGATCTTGGTTACCGGATTCTGTTCCATGGCCGTCCCCCTTTTTGGACTGTTTTCGAGGTTACCCCGTTGTCCATTGGCCCCGTGATTCGCTCTGCCATCTTCTCTGGCGTCGGCCTGTTTTTGTCCTGGGGCACTGTTGTGCTGGCTCTGGTGACCGAACGGGCCTGGGGTTCTATTTCTCTCTGTTCCTGGTCCCAGCGCCCGATGGTTCCTTCCGCTCGGTTTCTGAATCCCTGGGCTTTGTACAGTTTGGTGCGGCTGGGTCGTTTTTGGATGATCCCCTTGCTGTCCGTCGTTCCCCTCATCCTGGTGGGCGATTTTTTGGCTTCCCTGGGTTTGGAAGTCGCCTGTTTTCACATTCCCGTCTATCAGGCAGGTCAGCGGTTCCTGCGGTTTGTGGTGGACGGGTTCCATTACCAGTTTCAGGTGTTGCCTTTCGGCCTCTCTACTGCTCCCCTGGTTTTTCCGCTGTGTTGGCTCCTGCTGTGGGGGTTTTGCTGAGTCTGGGTTTCCCTGTGTTGCTTTTGTCTGGTTTCTGCTTCCACCCTCCTTGTGGCTCTTCTGGCGGTGGTGGCGTTGATGGCCTTATTCCAGGATCTGGGGTTCCTGTTGAATCTGGCCTTTTCTCATCTGGTTCCTGTTCTGGGACTTCAGTTTCTCGGAGGCCTGTTCGACGCTTTGCAGGGTGCTGTTTTCTCCCTCCGGCTCAGTTCTCTGCCCTTTTGACTCTTCTGCGGGTCCTGCTGGGTCACCCTTCTGCCCCGGCTCGGGGTTGGTTGCGGGTCCGGGGGTTGGTGGCTGCCTCCACGGCTGTGGTTCCTTGAGCTCGCCTGCACCTCAGGTCCTTGGTGATTCTTCTGTTGGCTCGTTGGGACCCTTCCCATACAGGTTGCGTGGCTCTGGTTCCTCTCTCCCCTGTTCTGGTTCCTAATTTGGTATGGTGGCTTTGCTCTCCCACCCTGGTGTGGGGGTGCGTTTTCTGCTTCCTTCTCTCCTCTTGTTGACCTCGGACGCCTGACCTTGGGGTTGGGGGGCCACGTTGGGTCGCCTCTGTACCTGCTACCTTCCGTGATTTGTGTCTGGGTGAAATCTCATCTGTTGGCATTGAGGGCTATTTACATTCAGAGGCATCTGAATTTCGTAAGGACGGCTTGGGCCGCTTCCTCCCATCCTCTGTTTTGTGCCGCCTGTCTGTTCCTCTGTTCCGGGACCTTTGTCTTCGGATCGGGACTCTCTGGATCCATCTTTTTGCTTCCCCTTGCGATGCTCTTCTCCCCCGGTTTTGTTCCGAGGTGGTCTGTCCTCAGGCTTGGGGGTTGCCCTCTCGTTTCCTTGGCCTTCGGGCCTTCTGTATGCCTTCCCTCCTATTTCCCTCTTCCCGGGGGTGCTGCGGAGGATTCGGGGGGGTGAAGGTGTCTGTGCTGTTGGTTGCTCCTTTTTGACCTCACTGCCTTTGGTTTCCGCTCCTGCTGGAGGGGGACGGGTTTGGCCGGCTTCCCTTGACTACGGCTACGATTCTGTGTCCGCACCTGTCTTTGCCCTATCTTTGTCGCTTGCATCTGTCGGCCTGGCTCTTGAGCGGCTGTCGGCGTCTTTGGGCTGTTCTTCTGTGGTGGCCTGTGGCATTCCGTTGTCGCGTCGGCCTTCAGCACTTAAGGACTGTGGTGCGCGTTGCGGCTCTTTTGTCTCTTGGTGCTCTTCTCTTGGTCTAGATCCATGGTTGGTGGTCCAGCTTCTATTCTTGTCTTTCTCCGAGATGAGTTTTTGCTGGACCTTTCCCTTTCCGCCTTGTCTGCTCATTGGGCTGTGGTTCAGGCTTGTCGGGGTCTCGGGGCCTCTTTGGAGGTTGTTGCTCCTTGGGTGAGTCGGATTCTGTGTTGTTTTTGGCTTCCACATCCGATCTCTCCTGTGATTGTGCCTTCTTGAGTTTGCCTACTGTTTTGCGGGGTCTGCAGTTGCACCCTTTTGTGCCTTTTTTGGAGGCTGATTGTTGTGGTTGTCCGCAACAGTGGCTTTTTTGTTATCCGTCTCCTCCGCGCGGCGGTTGGGTGAGTTGGGTGCTTTGCTTCTCTCCTTCCCTTATTTGCAGTTTCTGCTGGATGGGGTTGTTTTGCGGCTGGGCACGGTTTTTTTCCCTGAGCTTCCTCCGGGTTCCATTTGCTGCTGGAGGTGATTCCTTCCTATTTTGCCTGGGTATGGGGATTTTGTCTTTCCCCTGCCCTGTTTTTCTCATGTGGGGGTGTGGCTCAGGGATGGTTGGTTACTCCTTCCACCTTCACTCGCTATGTGCGTTTGGCGGTCTGCCTATCCTGTGGGTCTGCCTCCTCCGTCTCTGGTGCTGGGTTGTTCGACACGTTCTGTGTCCGCTTCCTGGGCTGAGGAGGCGGGCGTCTCTGTCCAGGTGTATTGTGGAGTGGCCACTTGGCTGTCCCTTCACACATTTGTTCGGCATTATCGCTTTGCTGTTTTCCTTGCCTCTGTGGCCCGTTTTGCTGTTGGCGTTTTGTACGCTGCTGTTCCTTAATCCTTTGTTTGATTAAGTTTTGTACTTTTTCAAGGATCCCTGGTGTCCTGCGTTTTTTCTTCTTGGGTCTCTGCTTGTGAGTTCCTCACTATGTTAGGACTGGGACGAGGAGGACCCATGAGGGGGTAATGTCCTGTTACTTACCGGTAATCTTCATTACCCCGATTAGGGTCCTCCTCGTCCCAGTCCTGTTCCCTCCCTCCCGCTGTGTTTTTGTCAGGACTTGTTGATAACAGACATGGCGGTGGGTGGGAGGGGCTTATATATCCTTTGAAAATATTATAAGCGTTCTGATTGGCTGTCGGGAGGCAGGATTGCCTCACTATGTTAGGACTGGGACGAGGAGGACCCTAATCGGGGTAATGAAGATTACCGGTAAGTAACAAGACATTAGCTGGACACAGCATGTACAAAATTCGGTAGGAAATTTATATGGTAGTTACCCTCCAGTAAGTAAACTATAAAACAAACTAACACACTCATTGGATGGTGTCATCAGTGATGTCATCAATAAGGTCATAAGCAGTGCATGGCGGGGTGCAAGTTACAGTTAGCTTTGCTAACTATAACTGGTGAATTTCTGTGTTTTTTAGTTCAAAACATTAATGTTGTCACTGACAAATTCACCTAACTATAATGTTACATTAATATTTGGGTTTTTTCAGTGAATCTATCTATCTATCTATCTATCTATCTATCTATCTATCTATCTATCTATCTATCTATCTATCTTTAGTTACCTTCACTTTCATACACCCTTTTTCTTCATGCATCAGTCACTTGCAATTTGTATGTTGCCTGGCAAATGTAAAATTCACACACTGTTTTCCATAGTATTTCATGTACCACTTGTGATCACCTTTTCACACACTGTTTTTCATAATATTTCTTGTACACCTTGTACTCAGCTTCAGAAGTGAGATTCAACATTCTCATTAATTCAGACTAGAGTATAGGAAAGATTTTTATCTATATAATTGTGGTACTCAATTACTTTTCAGATCCATTGTGGGGGCGGGACATGTATTTAAATGACCCTGCAAGAGTACTAGGCATGTCTGGGGCAGTCTCAATAGGGACTGGTTATAAATGACAACCCAGTGTCTTTTAGCAAATCTGGGGGCCTACAGTTTATCGACATGGAGATGCAGAGAACTCGAAAATATATTCAGGGGACTATAATCTTTTTGGCTCACAACAGCACCAACTTTCCTTTTTCCACTGTGTTCATTTCGAACCATTTTGCTCTAATTAATTCCGAGTTACAGACAGTGTCATCACCGATGCCTCATCTACTATGATTCTCATAGTCTCTGGCTTTGCCATTTCTGTTTTGTGCCACCCTCTCCCCAGTTTTCACAGCTTTGACAGAATGTGTCCCTTCGGCTATGCAGTCGCGCCCAGCATGGCTCGTGGGTTGGAGGGCGGGGGGGGGGGGGTCGCGCGGGGAGAGGGGGGGGCCACGGGGGGGGTTAATTTAATAATAAATAAAAAAATAATTAAACCTACCTTTCCGCCGGCCGGGTCCCGCGTATTCTCTGCTCCTGCTCTCCTGCATCCGGCAGGAACAGGAAGCAGAAGCAGGCAGCCAGGCTCCCTCCCCTAAGCCAATCACAACGCTGCAAGCAGTGTTGTGATTGGTCGGGACGCTGCCCAGCCAGGGGCTTATGGGGAGGGCATTGCAGCCTGCATGGAGAAGGGCAGAGTGTGCATGACTGGTTTGGGTGGCCCCAGGGGGCTGACCAAACCATCTTTGTGCACTCGAGAGTGGGCAGGCACATCACTCCTCCCCTGCCCTGCTTGCAGAACAGCCCCGCCCGCAATCAAACATAAAATGGTAATAACTAATAGTTATTACCATTTCTGCTTCTCGCACTGCGAGAAAGCAGTGGGGCAATGCTCCTCCGCCCTAGTGGAGGAGCCGCCCCTGCAGCTATGTTTACATAGCCGAAGGAGCAAATTCTGTCAAAGCTGAGAAAACGTACTTATTCTTATAACTTATAGTCCATCCAATCCGTCCCATGCTTGCCAGTGTCGGCTTAAGAATTTTTGGGGCCCTAGGCATGACTGATTTTGGGGCCGTTCTTCGAAATAACTTCCAACTTTATTTCCCATTTTCAGCAAATTCGAGCCCGCATGATGCCAAACTTTCATAACGGAATCATAAACGTAAACTCCACCTTATTTCCTGGTATTATTTATTTGCAGTGATGGTATATAAGTGGAAAGCTTGAGTCCTTAATTATAATGTCCTATTTTAATTATAGATGAAAGCTTTTCATCAGTAAACCTAGCCTGACACTCAGTGCGGATTGTTTTATACACTAACTGTAAACTTGTGAACCTCCCCGTAAATAGAACCGCTAAATATGCAAACACAAGCAGTGGCGTGAAGTAATCCGAGGCCACATTTAGAGTTTTTCCTGGGTGCTATTTCACTCTGTCAAATGAAGAACTGTTCAGGTTAGATCCGGTTTTGCATTATGATAGGATAATCCATTTTGTTCCATTTACATAAATGTTTTTGTCAATCTGATACTCTTTTCAGATTAATATGTGTTTTAGGCATCTAAAAATTATTAAAATATCTCAATTGCCAAAATGCTCTTTTCCCGACCTATTATATGCTGTGGGAGAAAGGGCCCGATTTAGAATTTGGCAGAGACAGTGTCTCATTTAGATTCCGACAGAACTGCAACAAGTAGGCGGCAGAGACTACTCCGTCACCGTTGCCTACGTACATATCTGACGGAGTAAGGGACATTGGAGGTTAGGCCACGTGTCCACCTGCTATATTTAGGGTGGGCGAATGAATAGCCAGTCTTTTGCCGTCACATACTGACATGCAAAACGTGTTGGTATGTGAAAGCAAAAAACCTTCTAAATGTCCCCCACACCATGGGGAAAAAACTCCCATGCCAAGGGGGGAGCCATTGATTTTGTTTTGGAAAATACAAAAAAAACAATCTAATGATGGTTTTGTATGGTTGCTGCAGAAGTTGTGGCTCACACTCGCTTTTGTTTTTGAAAATATTTTTTATTTTTAAAGTTTGACATTTCACTCTGCCAAGTTGTTGGAGCCCTCTGTCCAACTTTCAATGCATTTACAGGAACTGCTGTGACGGCGGTTCAAGAGATGTCCACTCAGCCGGTGGACGCCTCAAATTTGGGCGGGAGGAGTATCCTTGCCATGAAGGGAGTAAAGCGCTGCGCCGTGGCCAAAGTCTAAATCAAGCCCAAAGATATCAAACACATACACATTTGTTTTACTCAAAACATTAGGTCACTATGATCAAGAAATATGACACTGACACATAGCTCACAGTTAAAACTCATTTTGTCGGACAACAAAGGCGATTTCTAACATGTGTGACTGTACTTTACACCTGAACATTGATCTACCCGTATTGTTGATGACGTAGAGCCAAAACAGAGAAGATTTTTGACGGGCACTTTCTCATGTCTTTGGTGATAAGTTAAGGCAGTGCTATGTGGAAGCACGTTTTGCCACCGTATTATGAAGGCAAGTTTCTGGAGGAGGTAATATGTAACAAGAATGTTTGTGCATGTTTTCTGTGTGGCATTTTGTTGTGGTGGTCATGTGTTCTGTTGTTTTATGTGCTGCTTTGTTTTTGTGATGCATTATTGCAATGTGTTGTTGTGATGTACTATGGATGTTGCCATATGTTTTGACTGCTCAGTTGTGTCCTGTTTAGTTTTAATTGCATTGTAACGATACTTTGTGTATTTAATTGTGCTATGTCCTGATATTTACTTTGGATTTGTTAATAACCGCAGCTACATTTACAGCCAAAAGCAGCAGATGTTGTTAAATTTCCTGTGACAAGTGAACATTTACCGCTGCCTAAGTTCGCAAAATAGCGTTGCTCCAAGTTTCTGCAATTTTGAAGTGTTTATGACTAGATGTTAACTTAAGTATATGTACATTATTCAAAGCAATCAATGACATTTTAATTTAACTTGAAGGAGAAAGTTTTGTTAATTGGTTAAAAGGCACTCAAATTAAACAGATAGGTTTATTTGATATTTGATATTTATTAGCTTGTAAAGCGCCTGAATCACCCCGTCAGGGGTATCTCCGCGCTGTGACTGCGGTCATCAACCAAGAAGACTCAGAACAGAGAGGTTTTTAGCAATTTCCTAAATTTCAGGTAGTCGGGCATTGGCGTAAGTGAGTGGGGAGTTGGTTCCAATATAGGGGAGCAAGGTGGGAAAAGGCTTTGCCGACCAAACGCGCTTTGTTTAGATAGGTTTAGAATTACCCTTCTGCCATTGAGACACCTAAGGCATAGCCAGTAAGTTGTAGGCAGCTAAATGAAGGGCGGGTTACAACAGCCTTCTTTATAAAATAGCTGATGGAGAGTTTGTTTATCCCCTCTTAAATATGGTGCTCTGGAACACTGCAGGGAACTTCGTCTGATTCACCATTTGTCCTGTCTAGATGGCAGCTTATAGCTTGTAGCTGAAGACTGAAATGCATTGTATTTTTTAAAACTTTGTATTGGTTTTTAAGGCATAAAATAATAAGTATAGTGAATATAATCTTTGGTTGTGATATAAAGTTTGTAGAAGTGAGAGGGAAGGGTCTGGTGTGTAAACATATAGAGTTACATCCACAATTCTCTGCAGGTGGTAAAAGCGACGGCGGGCACCAACAAATGCAAAGGGAGATGCGATGAGCGTGGTCCAGTTAAGACCTCTTTTGAGTAGGGCTTTGCATTATTACGCAGGGACTATTGAGGTGTCAGCAACCTCGTCAACAACTGTAGGATCCATAAAGGATATCAGATAATCTTCCCATCTCTTGGTTTGTTTGTGTTTTCCTAGTGCTTTGCAGTTATCCTTGAGGAGGGACTCCACAAGGATATCAGCACAATATTTCATGAGCCCTAACCATTGTGCTGCATAGGCACCCTTTGGGGACTACCGGTTAGTGGCAATACATCTCTTCGCCAGTGTGAGTCAATGAATCTATTTCCCATATTACCCTTAGTGAGGTGGGGAAATGACCAGTAGGCAGCTACTGGGACCCAAGAGGTTCAAGCGACCTATGGCTTTGTCAAGGAAGTATGTTACTTTCTCGCAATAGGCCGACATCTTATGACAGGTCCAGACCATGCGGTGGAAGCCTGAGCCCTCCAAGCTGCATCTGGGGCAAGTGATGTTGGTGTGGTGGTGGATAAAGCCAAATCTCCTGGGGGTAAGGTAAGCTCTTTGTAGGAAGAGGACTAGTGTTTCTAGAAACTCGGGTGGGGTACCCTAAAGGCCAAAGACAATTCCTTATATGTGATGTAATGCCCAGGTCCTGGGACCATTTGCCCCTAAGGGTGTGTAGGTCCCTGTCTAGGTCATCATGGAGTGCTCTATAGATTGAAGTAACCACTTTCTGCTCATTGGTCAATATCAATAGTGTGTTCAGTGTGTAGCTGTTCTCAGGTTTGGTAATTGCTTTAGGTCCACATGCACCATGAATGGCTCCCATCAGTCTCCCATACATTAGAAGGCCTGGTGGGGGTCTAATACGTTGTCATAATGTCCTTGTCTTGTAAGGCTATAGTTGGCCGCTTTCATAGAGGTCTCATTCCGTGAACAACCCATGTTGTTCCTGAATGGAGGACTTGGAGGATGGTCCCACTATGGGTACTTTCAACAGGATTACAGGCAAGTATCTCTGTAGGGAGTGGCAGCAACAGTATCCCCCTCCCCAGTTTTGCTGGATGACTGCTACTAGAATTGGCAAGTCCTCTCTATGGGGTTTCAATTAGTAATAGTTCTAGTAAGCCATCCAGGAGGCTAGACGGCCATGCTCACTTCATCTCTTCCCATGGTGCGGTCGCCAACCATCATGCACTGTAGTGGAGCTGCTGCATAATAATGGGTAAAATTAGGAACACACAGTTCCCCTCTAGCCTTGATGAGTTCTACAGTGGGAAGCACAACCCTCCATCTCGCAGTATTCCATATTAAGCGGTTCCCAGGGAGTTGAGGTCCTGAAAGTGTTTTGGGGGGAATTCTCTATTGGTATAGCTATCCTGTCCATTATTCCCAAGGGTAGCTTCTTCCAGAATTCCATGCTATTTTAATTTCCCTCATTGTTTTCCCAATATAGGCCTCAATGACATCCTGGAGTTCGTGGAGAGCCTGATTGTCTAATTATTTGAAGGAGCATCGCTACCAGCAGAGTCGTCCCGGAATACTGGCAGTCCATTTGTGTCATCTGATCTGACTGGGAATATACAGGACTTTGCCCAGTTAACCTGAAATCTTACACCCGAATTCTTCAAGAAGCTCTCTGGCATGAGGTAACCCTCGGATCACTCTCCCAGGTAAAGCAGGATGTCATCCTCGTACATTGTGTAGTAAGTACCCTCCATTTCTATGCCCATAGTGTTGCCTTACGCACAGAATCTTGTTGCCAGAGGCTCCATAACTAAAGCATCCCTGACAGATCCCCATGTGGATACAAATCTGCCCTGAGAAGACCAGGCAAGCCTTGACTCTTGCCACCTGGTCACTATACAACATTTGAGTCCATGTGAGTACAGAATCAGGGAGACCAAGTTTCACCATCACGACAAACAGGTAAGTCTAGTTGAGGGTGTCAAAATCCTTACATATTTCAATGGATAACACTACCCGTCTGGTGCTTCCATCCAGATGAGAATTCAAAATATGAATGATGAATATTAGGGGATGTCCTGTGGTGTGGTACGAAGCTGCTTTGATCCGGCGGACGAGGTCCCGGTGGACCTTGAGGATATAGGTGGCAATGGCGTTGCAAATGATTTTGTAGCAGGCATTTAAAATCAATCGACAGGGGCTCTGCTGTCTCACCGGTGCCCAAACAAGGTTCGTGGAGCAGGATCAAAAGTTCCTTCCTTAAAGAGGACAGCAGCCATTTTAGATCTGGCTTGTCAGTGCACCTGTCACCAGACTTTATGAGGATAGCAGAAAAATACATTTAAGGAGCAGAACTGAGATAGGGACTTAGGCTCCACCCAGATATTGTGCTTTTTCTCGACACGCTTTTGATCTGGCAGAAGGCAAGTGCTTCAGCTAAAAAGATTATGCTTAATATAGTAGGCCTGAGTTGGTTATAGCGACAAGCCAATGATCAAGCCTATTGGTCAGATTCGTTCACTGTGAAACGTTATGTCAGATTCCATAGATCTGGTCTGTTTATTAGAAAAGGTTATGAAACAAGCAGTAAACCCGTCTTATTTATAGTGAAAGCCATATGTTAAAGCTAATAGTCCTTTAAGGGTGGATTGTTTTCTTACTGTGTTGAAGTCCATAGAAAGGGATTTTGTTCAATGGATTCTCACAGGATATCATAGTAGATGGGTTTTTGGCATTGGTACCCCTTCTAACAAATCTGGGGGTAGAAAATTAACACTGTGAACATTTTTTAAGACCCTCTTAGGACGGATTATATATTGTTTTGTCCAGTATACTTTTGTAAATATTTATAATTTAAGGGCTAGTATTTAAATGTGTGTGCATATTAAAAAAAGCTTTTTGTGCTGGCCCTACAGCTTTCGCTATCTGTCAGATTCTGTTAATAAAAAAAATCAGTGAAATACGTACATACATAGATATATAATAGGCACTGGGACTCCCTCCTGCAGCCCCAATGAAAAAAAAAGGTGGTGGGTGTCCGGGGTGGGCACAGGACACCCGCGATAATATTAAATATAAAAAAAGGCAAAACTGAAAAGCAGATGAGTGGCAAGCAAGAGCCACTCATTTATTATTCACTGCCCCATAATGCCCTAGGGATTTTTACAAGTGCATATTTTCCTACCGGTGGTTCCTCTAGAAGAGGCAGGGGCACCACCAGACATTTATTTTAGTGTTTTTGTAGTGTTATGGGGCAGTAGCGATCCGTGGTAGGAGTGCCGGCCGGGCGGTGACGTGGGGTGGGGGAGGGGCAGGGTGGGGGGTAGTAAACCACGGATTACGGCCGAATACAGGTAAGTAAACATTTAAATAAATTAAACGAATTTCGTTGCGCGCACTGCATCGCATTTGGCGATGCAGCGCGTTGTTAGTACACGATGTAATGACATCGCAAGTCTTTCCAACGAATTCCACTAGGGGGCGCTGAGGTATTGGAAATAAATTTCCAACACCTTCCCTACTGTTGCGCAAACTGGAGTAGGAATAGTAAATAATACTATTCCTAAGTCTAGCGCGCCCCCTAGTGGAAGTCGTTGTAAAGACTTGCGATGTAATACATCGCGTACTAACAACGCGGTCGTTGTAACAACCGCGTTGTAATGGCACGCGATGTATTACATCGCGTTGTAATGTGCCATATTCAAACAACCAAAGGATAAAGTGACATTATAGCTAGGTATAGTAATAATTTCTTACTTTGCATTAAAAAAACCCTCAGAAATTCACTGAAAAAAACAAAGGTTAAAGAGGCATTACAGTTAGGTGAAAATGTAAGTTAAAACTTACCATTTGAAACTAACAAAACCACTGAAATTCACCAGTTATAGTAATCACAAGTAACTATAACTTGTGCCCTACAATAATTATAATTATAACGGGTTCTCACCATGCACTCCTAATTACCTCCAAAATTAAACACTCACTACATGTTCTATGACATCAATGATAACATCACTGCAACATCTGAAATGACATCATTGATGATAACACTGTGCATGGCAGGAGTGCGAGTCTTAGCTACTTTAGGGCACGAGTTATAGTTGCTTGAGATAATTATAACCGGTGAATATGAATATATACCCAGTGGCAATCCCTATAGTTATAGTTAGGTCAGCTGTTGCACAAGAAAAGCTTTTCTTGTGTTGCTAACAACTTTAGCCTTGTTTGACAAATATCCACGAAACTTTTCAAAAATTGCTATAGTTTGACTAGGTTGTGTATGGAAAGTTGCGGGGTGATCCATCAAGCAGGTACCGAGAAAAAAGGGGGGTCCCAAAACACACAATGCCCATGCATTTCCCATAGACTTTTTTATGCAAGGCTACAGCAAAAACTGCTGAATGGAATTGCATCAAATTTGGCAGGAAGCTATATCTTGGTCTCCAGATTGTGCTGTTTGTGATTTGGTGCAAATCCATTCAGTAGTTGTATAGAAATTAAGGGGCTTATTTACAAGCCCCTTGCGCTGCAGGTACATCACTTTTTCCCATATTAAAAGTGACGCACCAGCAGCTCAAGGGACTTGTAAATAAGCCCCATAGGGTCAAAAATATTTTATACCTGGACGGTTGGGTCAGCAAGAGGCTTGAGAGACTCTTGCGGGAGCGCCAATTCAAAAATAGAGTGTTCTGATTGGCCCATGGAGCTTTATTTCTCTTAAGGCAATTTTCTCCCGTGGGAGCCAGACTACCGCTCTCTGACTGCCTGCCAGCAACATCAGAAAAATGTTGCTGGAAGCCATTACCAGACTTCGGGACTTAGTCTTCTGTCCTGAACTTTGATAAAAATAAAGATATAAGGGGGCAGGGTAGGGATACACTGCCCCCCTAGGCACCATGGTAAAACTGTAATTTTTCCTGCGACCCCACGGGACATTCGCGACATCGTAAAATAAATACATAAATAAATGGCAGCCTGGGGCCGAATTGGTAAATTAAGGGGGGTTGGGCATTCAGCCACCCTGCCCTGAGCCATTATAGGTCACAGGAAGCCCACCCTCAGAAATGTGCACTAAAGGGGCCTCCCTCTCTGTGCCTTGAAAGGCTCTAGGGAGGTCACACCCACAGCCAAAATGTGCCAAAAAAGGAAGGGGGCTCCGTGGCACCCCTCCCCAAGCCTTGAAATGCCCGTGGACCCCATCACTGGGGCTACTTCATATATTTAATGGAGGGGCCACGGGTCCCCCCCTCCCCAATCCCTTATAGGCCCCCTGGTAGCCAACCGCTAGAGCCGAAACTTGCAAAAAAGGGATGGGGGCCAAGCGGCCCCCCGCACTGATCCTTTAAATGGCCCTGGGGACCACATCCCCTGGGCTGATAACATTTTTAAAAGGGAGAGGGGACATGCGTCCCCCCACCCTGAGCATTCTATGGCCCCAGGGACCCCATCTCCCAGGGTCGGCTTACATACTGTGTCCTGGAGATCCCACCCAGGATACAGTAGTTTCCCTGCTCGCATTGGCATGGGCAGGGAAACTTTTGTTTGCTCCCTTCTGGCACAAGTATTTTTAAAACTCGCCCAAATGGGAGCAAACACAAAGCCTGCTCCCAGAGGGCGGGACCTTTAAAAAGGCTCCCGAAGCTGGGAGCAGACTTGAGATCTGTTTCCCTGCCCACACTGATGTGGGCAGGTAAAAAGATCAAGAATAGCTGCTCCCTGCGGGTGGGAGTAATGCCGGTTCCCGCAGCATGTGAGGAGCTGGCTGTGGCCACGGGGGCCCTGGTGCTCCCCCTGCATCCCCTTGAGGTTGTGCATGGTGGGTGTCCTAGGTGGGCACCCACCTATATTAAATGTATGCCCGGGGGTATGGGGCCCCCAGGGCAATATTAGGTTCGGGGAAGGGGGCCACATGGCTTCCCTCCCCTTTAAAACTAAAAGATGGTCCTGGGGGATGTGGCCCCAGGGCCTTTTTAAGGTTAATTAACAGAGTGGGCCCAGGGGAGAGTCCCCAGGACCAAAAATGGCTTGGGAGGAGGGGGCCACACACCCACTCCCCATAAATATTATACCTGGTCCTGGAACTACCTACAGTTCTCTGCTTCTTTTTTGCATAATTTATACGGCACTGTAAGCCTGAAAGGGCATTGTTTTGACTTATACTGGGTGCTCCCTTGTGTCTGGACAAAGCTAATCCTCTCTGGAGAGCTGTAATGACAGCGAACAAATGTCTGGGGTTGCTTTTATTCATTCCAGTTTCGTTTGGACGGTATTTTACCAATCCAATGCTGTAATACTGTGCCTGGAGTGGTAAAAGTTTTTTGTCATTTTACAACTCTGCAAGGATGTCACTAGCTAATCCTATGCTTAAACACTTTGTGAGAGAAAAACAGACATTTGAGGTGAGCAAATTTAGATTGTTACTGGTGTTGTAGGGTGCTCTATATAGGAGATGCATATATATATATATATATATTATCTACTGGCGGTCGCCAGTAGATAGTTATAGTTAGGACCTAGTTTCCATAGGAAAAGCGTTTTTGTTTTCCCAATAATTTTGGCGCCGGATGACGAATCATCGCGAAATTTTCAAAACTAGTGGGGCGCTCCGGTCAGCTCCTGTCTTGAAAGTTTCGGGGTGATTCGGCAAGCGAGGGCCGAAAAAAGGGGGTCCCAAAACGTGTTTTCTCCATGTTAATTCCCATAGGAAACTTTAGACACGGCTACAGCCCGAACTGCTGAACGGAATTACACCAAATTTGGCAAAAGGTAGTGCTTGGTTACTGAAAGCGCCCTTTTTTTAAATGGTGTAAATCCGTTCAGTAGTTGCGGATAAAATAAAAAAATAGAGGTAAAAAATCAATTTCCAATAGGAAACTTTAGACACGGTTACAGCCAAAACTGCTGAACGGAATTACACCAAATTTGACAAAAGGTAGTGCTTGGTTCAGAAAGCGCCCTTTTTAAAAATGGTGTAAATCCGTTCAGTAGTTCCTGAGAAATTCAAAAATAAAAGTTTCGATATCTATGGCCGCGGAGGATCCGCTGCTCTCCCGATCACGAACTTCATGCTAATTGGCTGTCAACACTCCAAACCAGGAAGTGTTGGCAGCCATTTTGTGCCTCGGTAACCGAGGCACAAGAAAACAGAAAAACTAAGGCGCAAAACAAGAAAAGGGGGCAGGGTAGAAACACCCTGACCCCCTAGGCCTGCTCAGGGAATCCCACAAGGACCCCCAGGGCCCAAAAAAGCATATTTTTTTTTTAATCGGCTGAATTCGTGCTGGGTGCGCGAATCCGGCCGTGAAAATAAAAAAAAAACGAATCGCGGACTCCCACGCTTCGTTTAATTGAAGCCCCCGGGTGGGCCAGGTCCCGGGGGCAGTAAAAAAATGTGTGGGGGGGGCCCCAATCCCCCCCACACTGCCCTGGGGACCACCACCCCCCGGGGCTTTGCAAAAATATTTGCGGGGGCATACGGCCCCCCGCAGCCCCGGGAACCGCCACCCCCCGGGGCTTCTTTTAAAAAAAAAATATATACCTGTGTGGGGGGGCTCAAGCCCCTCCACACGCCCCGGGGACCGCCACCTCTCCGGGGCACTAATATTTAAATTTGGGGGTCCGTAACAGACCCCCGAGCCCCGGGACCACCACCTCCCGGGGCTGTGCAAGTGAAGGGAGGGGGCCGCGCGGCCCCCTCCTGGAGCCTGTGATGGCCCTGGGGACCGCCACCCCCAGAGCCGGCTCCTGCAGTGTCCCGGGGTGCCCACCCCGGGACACTGCTGTTGCTATGGCAGGACAGGAGCCTCACGGCTCCCATCCTGCCATAGCAAACTTGCTTTGGATTTTGGAAGAGAGGCAGGAAACCTGCTCTCTCTTCCAAAATCTAAAGCAGATTGCTTTTCCACAAGGGGAGCTGCATGTTAGCAGCTCCCCATGTGGAAAAGCAATGCCGGCTCCTGCAGGACGCAGGGAGCCGGCGGGACCGTAGGGGCATTGGGGCTCCCCCCACAGTCCCCAACGGATAAGGCCTGCCCCGGGGGATGGGGTCCCCGGGGCTAGTAGTGGCCCTGGAGGGGGCCACGCGGCCCCACTCCCCAAAATGGTCAGTGACATCACTCATGACATCACTGATGACATCTCAAATGACATCACTGATGACATCACTGATGACATCATCCTTGTGATAGAGTGGCAGACCTCCTCTCACCCTAATATAACCTTTGATACACACACTCAAAAATACAAACTAACATTTTCAAAACAATGGACATACCAATACCAGTTACAACACACCTATTCAGTAATTCCAAGATCTACACACACATCCACTCATTCACTCATTCACCAACAGTCCCTATACAGTCACTCATACATGTACTCACTCATCATATGTACTCATACACCTATACATCCTGTTACACACCGCCACTCATCCATAGAGTTACTCACACACATAGTCACACATGCAAACAAAGTATCAAACATCCATTTACTTGCATATACAGTTATACACACACTACCACACTTACTTCTACAGAAACTTACACATACTTACTCTCTTAAACAATCACTTATAGAAACACCTACTTATTTGTACAGGAACTCTTCCAATCTCTCACTCTCACATATACTCACTTATATACACCAATACTCACATATACTAGTTTAAAACATATGTGGTTACTCATAAAGACACTATTGAGACAGTCATTCACTCACTAACACACCCATACACATACTCATCCACCTATACAGTCCTGCACACATGCTGTCTTCAACACATACAAACAGTGAGTCACTCATTCATGCATCTATGCACTAAGTAATACCCCCACCGAACCATACAGACACTCATACTGATACTCAAAAAAACCAACTAATAACCCATATAGACACTCATGTAGCTACTCACCAACCCATGCAGCCACTTATACACAAAGTGAGAGACTGATACAGATATTTTCATATTTAAACATTACTCACTAACCCATGTATTCACTAAGATACACTTAGTCAGTTATACAATCAATTTTACAAAACAAAATCATCCATTTAGACACTTATATACCCATTTATTCTTCCATCGACCTTGAGATATACATATATAAAACATATTTAATTTTCAGAAAAACACACATTCACTGGATGATGTCATCAGTGATGTCATTTGAGATGTCATCAGTGATGTCATGAGTGATGTCACTGACCATGTCATGAGTGATGTAATATGTGACGTCATCAGCAGTGCATTGCGGGCGCGCGAGTTATAGTTAGCTGAACTAACTATAACGGGGGAATTTCTATGGTTTTGTACGAGTGAAATGTCCAACTAACTATAACGCCCCTGAAACCTATGGTTTTTAGTGAATTTCTAAGGTTTTTAAATGCTCATTTCTAACTATAACGTGCCTGAAACCTATGTTTTTTTCAGTAAATTTCTAAGGTTTTTTAAATGCTAATTTCTAACTATAACGTGCCTGAAACCTATGGTTTTTTCAGTGAATATATATATATTTATTATCCAATGTATACATGTGAAAATGTCTCGGTCCCCTGTTTGCCTCGGTGGCACGTAAAAAGGGGTGGAACTGATGTCAGCACGCCGACAAGGTCCTCTTATGGCTCCGATGACGTCATACGGTGTCGCGAGCGGAGCCGTGCTATTATGACGTCCTCGTTGACGTGGGAGAGCTAGGAAAGAATTTCCGTGGAATGCTGGTGCAGGGGATATTCACCTAAGTGTTCAGGCTAGTCCTTTGGGAGCAACTGTTTATGTTGCCACTCCAGAAACCGAAACCAGTGATCCGAGGGCAGAGGCCCTGCAGATGGCACACGAGGTGGGGTGCCCAGTCGTGTGCACCGGCGGGGCAGCGAAGTGACAAGCACCACAACCCACAAAAAAGGTAACGAGGGCACTGAATAACACAGGATCTTCTCTTTGTATCTGGCAGGAACAACGAAGTTAAAATGCCCTAGCACCAAAATGTAGAATTAGTGCTACAACGGTCTTCAAGAGGACCTGCGATGCCGCTTCTGCCTCCCGTACCCTGGAGGTGGCACATGGGTCACGCGGTACAGTCATACTGCGGTGGGACGCACACTCGTTGAACTCTCATGGCACTGCTCCACACTTCAGGGAGGACGCTTTCCATTAGCTATGTTTTCTGACATGTCGCTCCGGCCCCGTCCAACAACAGAACTACTTTAGATCCAAACAGACTCTTCCACTCTCTCACCGGAAGTGAAACCAGGCCACGCGGACACTTTCACAATACAACAGCCGGGAATGCACTTTTCGGTAAAAAAAACACATTCCTTCCTCCTAATTAATCAAATAAACGTCTCACTGAAGAACAGGGGCCAGCTTCGATCGGTAAACAGCCGTTACAACGACTTTTTACTTTGCGATACCATTACAACGCATGCATTACCACGCATGCGTTGTACATCACGAAAGTCATTACTACGCATTTTTTAGAACACATGGTCATTTACCACGCATGCCTTTACAACGAATTTTGTTGTAAAGGTATGTATGGTAAATGACCATGCGTCTAAAAACATGTAGACGATCCATGTCGTTGTAAGGAAACAGAGGCTGTTCCGTTTCCTCACAACGACGTGCACCGCCCCTCAGAGACGACGTGAAGCAGGAACCACGAGGAGAGAGGAACCACGAGGAGTGAGAGGTAAGGGGGATTGGGCATGGGGTGGGGGTTTCTTTTCTAGGGTTTAGGGTAGTGCAGTGGTGTTTGGGTGGTGTAGGGGTCGTGCTGGGGGTAGTGTTTTAGGGTTTAGGGTAGTGCAGTGGTGTGAGAAGTTGGCCTGGTATATGCTGTTCACTAATTAAAGTGGACACCTTGCACCAGGGCAAATCGACTCTTATGGTAGATGTGAGAAGTTGGCCTGGTATATGCTGTTCACTAATTAAAGTGGACACCTTGCACCAGGGCAAATCGACTCTTATGGTAGATAGGTTTAAGACAACCTTTTAAAGAAAGCTATCCTAGTGGTAGCTGTGGAGAGCAGCCTTCAGGCTAAGTCTCGGAGGAATGTAAAGCAGCTTGTTTTACCATATAATCTCTTGAATCACCAAATGAAAAGACACCACACAGGTATATATATCAAATATATATGTATTTATTTCTAAATAACTCTCTACTAATCTCTTTATGAGATTAGAAGACAAACATATGCACAAATCAACGTTTCACAATAAGTTAAGCACAAAATATGGCTGGGGCCCTAGGGGCGTACCAGACCATATACTAAGTAAGAGACTTAGAAACAACGACTTGCAAGGAGACAAGGCCTAGGGCCTTCAGAAGTGCTGGGGCCTCACAAAACCACCCAAGGCAGGTAAGTAAAGGACCCACGGGGACGCGTGCAGTGTGGATACACAGGCGCGAATCGCCGTTAACTTCAATGGGGCAAGTCGCGGTTGGAAATAAAGAGTTTTAGGATACTTCGGGAGAACCTACAAGCAAGTCACTTACAGGGTAAGTAGTTCTAGGGCCCACACCCACAGGAGCACCGTAGTGCTGGAGTTACCTCACCCAGGGAAGCCGGGTGCACAGGTGTCCTTTGGTGTCGGGTCGCGGCGTCGTTTTCAATGGCGAACAAAGAAGACTTGCTGCTTGCGGGAGCTGAAGAAGTGTCCGGTGGAATCCAAGCCTGGATTCTGAAGAAGGATGACCTGAAAGCAGAGGGGACAGTGTTCAAAGTCACTTGGCAGTGACCCGGGGCAAGGAAGATGGATGCCCACCGTCGTCGTTCGCTTCAGGTCGGTTGCGGGTGCCTTGACTCTTCAGCCACGTGGTCCAGGAGGCGTCGACGACGACCATGAGCTGGATTCGGTGTGTCCCTCGACGTCTGCAGCTGACTGCGGTGTCGGCAACTCGATAGGAGCCAACAAGCCTTGGCAGCAGCAAGTCTCGGGGAGATGAAGAAAAGTCGATGGCGCAGACCAGCAAGGTCTGAGGAACTCACCCAGCGAAGGTAAGTCAGGGCAGGCCTGGAGCACCCAGGGGAGCCCTTTGGTTTCTTTAAGAAGTCTTCTGGGGACCCACAAGCCAGCGGGCAAGGGATCGCAAAGACACCTCGGGCGGAATCACTCAACAGGGGCCCACGGTCACTCGGGACGGTGTAGGCCTCTGATCTTCGGAGGGATTCCTGCTGGAGGTCGGGACCACACGTGGTCCAAAGCACAAGTTCGTAGAACGTTGTGAAGGGGTTGCACTCGACAATAGTGCACGGTACCCAGGGGTCGCGGTTCCTCGTTACTCGTGGGGTCCACTTGCCTCAGCTTCGCTGGGGACTCACGATGGCCTGGGAGAGGTCAGGAAATCCACTTCTTGGGCTGCAGGGACTTCGGACTCCGGCGGGAGCGGCGTAGTTTGCGACCGTCGTTGTCGTTTTTGGTGCCTGCCAAGCAGGGAGTCACTCCTTGACTCCAAGGGAGATTCTTCTGTCTTCCAAAGGTAGTGGAACGTCGAAGGGCCAGGATTCTTCTGTAGAGCGTCGTCCAGGGGTTATCTGCTTTGCAATGGCAAGGTTCCCCCTCTTAAACTAAAAGAGGGGATGGACTAGCTCTATGACCCCACCTATGGGAGGGTCAAGGGAGGGGGTGGCTACACCCACTTCCCTTTGTCCAGTTTCGCGCCAGAGCAGGGGCAGGTAGCCCCTGAGCTGGTTTGAACTGGCATATGCACAGAGGAGCCTTCTGCTCCCCCAGTGCAGGACTTCAAAGCACTCTAAGAGTGCACCCACCCAGCCCCAATACACTAAACCCTGTCTGGAAGGTGGTTACACCTCCCTGTGACAGGATGCCTATTGTTGGGCTTCCTCCACTGCGAGTTTCGGTCATCAGCAGGAGGGCAGCCCAGTGTCTGTGACTGGTGGCATCCATTTTGTGATGCCAGGGCTCTTTAGGATTCTACCGCGTTTCCACAGCAGGTACATGTCTTATCCCTCTAGAAGGGTGGAATGCTACCCCCGCCGCCAAGATTGGCGGGGGGTAGTATTCCAAGATGTTTGACACCAAACACGACATGTTTTGATGCAGCCATTCCAAAGTTAGCATTTACCGCGAGGATATAATGCACTTAAATAGTATATGGTTTAACCGCATCCACAAACAGCACCAGAGAATAGACTCTGAGAGCTGCAGAGGGGCCCTGCTCAGGCAGAGGCACCCCCTCACATAGAAGCCAAGCACCCTGCCCTCAGGATTGATAGGGCCTGCCTTAGGGGTGACTGATAGGTTTATATGTGTGTGCAGGAGAGATATAGGAAACCTATATCTCAGTGAGGGGTGCTAGCACCACCTCACCCAGGCTGCAGTAGCAGGCCTGTGGTGTCAGATTTAGACTGCTTCCCAGGGGTGGCATAACACATGCTGCAGCCCCTGGTAGGCCTGTGAAGTACCTATGCCCTTGGCACCTAAGGTACCATATACTAGGGACTCATAAGGCACCACAGTATCCAATCACTAGTGCACCTAGAGTGCACTCCATGTCGTTTAGAGAGAGCAGATAGACTGGGGCCCTGAATAGCAGGGTCCCAGTCCAACTAAGTCATAAACCAGCAAAACACCAGGAAAAAAGTGGGGGCAACCATATAGTCAGATTCCACCTTCCTACATAACCCCCCAAACGAAAGGAGATAAGGCTAACCTTGGCCAGTTGAGCCTTTATTGACTAAGTGGCCATATAAGGAAGCACCTGCACTAGCATGGTTGCCCCCTGTCTGATGGTCCACTAAGCAATCCCTCACCCTAAGGGTGTGAGAGGGTCTCCACCATGGGGAATCACTACCTCTGGTGTGCTCTGGTAAAGTACAAGGCTGGTGAGGTGTCTGAGTAGGGAAGTGAGGCCCTAGGAAGGTTGGCCTCAGCTTCCTCAGATCACTGGTCACCATGTATGCCTGTCTTTCCATGACTGAGTTGCATTTTGCTCTAAGGGTCAACCTTTGGCTGCCTACAGCTGGGGGTTGGGTCCCTTTGAATGGACTACTGGAGGGACATGGCAGGTTTGGAACCTTTTGGTCCCAGGTTTGCCCTTGCCTAACAGAGTCCTTCTGGGGGAGGTCCCTACATAAAGGTATGGGGGATCCCTCAGTGGGTTGAGGAATTTTCACCTGGCTAGGGCTACTAGACTGGGTGCCCCTTATCTGCTGATGGGGGTTCCTCTGGACAGGGGGCCCTGGGGGTCCACTGACCTCCCTGACCTCTGCAGCCCTGGGCTGACTGAGGCAGGGTAGAGAGGTGCAGGTTACCTGCTCCAGACTGGGTACCACCTTGTAAGGGTCCTCTGCCATCAGGGGGTGGCCAGGCCAGGCCTGACTACCTCTGTGGCAGTTCCTTCACTAGGGGTAGGGTCAGTTCCCTGAGGAGGCTGACCCTTACCTACTGTCTGGAGGGAAGAAGACTTTTCTTCAACCCTTGTGCTCTCTTCTGGGGGAGAGTGGGCCATTCTTCCAGGCTCAATCTCTCCAAAATCTTGGGCTGGGGCTGTGGCCATCACAGCCCCACTAACCTTTACAGGGACACCCAACATCTTCAGATGGGTTTGGTGTTCAATTTCAGCCCAGGCTGAAATTTCCAGATCATTGCCCATCAGGCAATCTACAGGTAAGGTTGGGGACACTGCCACTCTCTTTGGGCCTGTGACCCCCTCCCAGCTGAGATTGACTATGGCCATGGGGTGATCTGTTCTGACACCATCAATGTTGGTCACCTGGTATTTAAACTCAGGTAAAAGCTGGTGAGGGGGACTAGTTTCCCTGCCACCATGGTGACACTAGCCCCTGTGTCCCTAAATGCCACAGCTTTCTGACCATTAATTATTGGCTCCAGTCTGTACCTGCCCAATGCTATGGGACCCATGGTAAAGGTGGCATATCCTACACCACCATCAGAATCTGAGGAGTCTGTTGAGGGGGTCCTGTCTAAACTAGGGCCCACCTCTGTTCCTCTTGCAAAAGCACCTAACTTTTTGGGTGCACTACTCCCAACTGGAGGATTACTACTGGTAGTACCAGGAGGGGTGGTAGTAGTTGTTGGAGGAACATTTTCTTTATTGCCATTCCTGGGACAACTGGGATCAGATTTCCAGTGCCCAGGCTTTTTACAGACATGGCAATAGGGTTTCTTTTCAGGAGAGGAAGGAGTTTGGGACCCACCCCCAGAAGAGGAATTTTGGGGCCCTGTAGTGGACTTATCCTTGGATTTATCCCCACCTTTCTCTTGGGACTTGGTAGAATCTTTCTTGTGGTCACCACCCTGATTCTTAGGCCTTACTCTGGTTCTGACCCATTTGTCTGCCTTCTTTCCCAATTCTTGGGGAGAGGTCAGATCAGAGTCCACCAGGTACTGGTGTAAAAGCTGGTTTTGACAATTATTAAGGATCTGTTCTCTCATCATTAGATTATAAAATCCTTTGAAATCAGTAACCCTACTGCCAACCAGCCAACCCTCCAGAGCCTTGGATGCACAATCTACAAAGTCTGTCCAGTCCTGAGTCTGTGCCTTCTGGGTATCTCTGAACTTCAACCTGTACTCTTCAGTGGTTAAGCCAAACCCATCTATCAGTGCACTCTTCAGGACCTCATAATCGTCAGCATCCTCTTCTCTAACAGTGAGGAGCTTGTCTCTTCCTTTATCTGAAAAGGAGAGCCACAAGATTGCTGCCCACTGCTTTTGGGGGACCTGCTGTACTCTACAGGCCCTCTCCATAGCAGTTATCCATTTGTGGATATCATCCCCACTCTGGTAGGGAGGAACAACCTTGCTCAGGTTCCTATGGTCAGGGACATATTCTCTGCCTCTAGGGACACTGTTGCTGCCACCAGGGGGTTCTAAACCCTCCCTTCTGGAAGCTCTCTGGATCTCCAGGGCTTCTCTATCCAGTGCCAACTGCTTGGTTCTGAGGGCCACTTTGGCTTCCTCATACTGGAGCAGTTTGCACCTTCTCTCAGAGGAGGTCTCTCTTAAGTTAAAGTATGAGCTCCTCTCTTGGACAAATTCTCTGCCAGAGTGATAAGAGTGCTCAGATTCCCTGGAAGGGGATCTGTGCCTCTCATCCACTCTGCCAGTTCTCTTAGGGAGAATTCCTCTGTCCTTTTCAGGCTCCTTGGAGCCTGGCCCTTCAACCACAGAGTCTTGGTCATTCGGATTGTCCTCATCTGACCCAGATACTATGATTGACCCACCCACTGATTCAGACCCCTTAGCTCCTAGAGCCAATCTAAGGTCATCTGCTGTCAGCAGATCTATCAGGTGTAGTGTTGAGGGACTCTGTCCTAGTCTCAGGTGTCTGTCAACACACATGGCTCTCAAGTCAGAGAAAGCCATGTCCTTATACTGAGGCTGAGTGGATCCACTGGGTCCACCCTTTAAGGACATTCTAGTGTTGTGCAGTGTTGTACTACCTACACTAGTTTGTGGCCTACTGATCCTAGCTTGAGCTGTGGAAAGGGTGTGCTATCCCTTGGCACACAGCTCTAAGTTCAGTAGAACTTATTGATACTAAGCTTGACTTTATATGTACCTTGAGTACCTATAATGGTTTTCAGTTAGTAATTCAAATAGAGATTTTCTGGTAAAACAATGGCAAGCTGGAATCCCACACGCTGCCCACCAATGTGAGAAGTTGGCCTGGTATATGCTGTTCACTAATTAAAGTGGACACCTTGCACCAGGGCAAATCGACTCTTATGGTAGATGTGAGAAGTTGGCCTGGTATATGCTGTTCACTAATTAAAGTGGACACCTTGCACCAGGGCAAATCGACTCTTATGGTAGATAGGTTTAAGACAACCTTTTAAAGAAAGCTATCCTAGTGGTAGCTGTGGAGAGCAGCCTTCAGGCTAAGTCTCGGAGGAATGTAAAGCAGCTTGTTTTACCATATAATCTCTTGAATCACCAAATGAAAAGACACCACACAGGTATATATATCAAATATATATGTATTTATTTCTAAATAACTCTCTACTAATCTCTTTATGAGATTAGAAGACAAACATATGCACAAATCAACGTTTCACAATAAGTTAAGCACAAAATATGGCTGGGGCCCTAGGGGCGTACCAGACCATATACTAAGTAAGAGACTTAGAAACAACGACTTGCAAGGAGACAAGGCCTAGGGCCTTCAGAAGTGCTGGGGCCTCACAAAACCACCCAAGGCAGGTAAGTAAAGGACCCACGGGGGACGCGTGCAGTGTGGATACACAGGCGCGAATCGCCGTTAACTTCAATGGGGCAAGTCGCGGTTGGAAATAAAGAGTTTTAGGATACTTCGGGAGAACCTACAAGCAAGTCACTTACAGGGTAAGTAGTTCTAGGGCCCACACCCACAGGAGCACCGTAGTGCTGGAGTTACCTCACCCAGGGAAGCCGGGTGCACAGGTGTCCTTTGGTGTCGGGTCGCGGCGTCGTTTTCAATGGCGAACAAAGAAGACTTGCTGCTTGCGGGAGCTGAAGAAGTGTCCGGTGGAATCCAAGCCTGGATTCTGAAGAAGGATGACCTGAAAGCAGAGGGGACAGTGTTCAAAGTCACTTGGCAGTGACCCGGGGCAAGGAAGATGGATGCCCACCGTCGTCGGTCGCTTCAGGTCGGTTGCGGGTGCCTTGACTCTTCAGCCACGTGGTCCAGGAGGCGTCGACGACGACCAGGAGCTGGATTCGGTGTGTCCCTCGACGTCTGCAGCTGACTGCGGTGTCGGCAACTCGATAGGAGCCAACAAGCCTTGGCAGCAGCAAGTCTCGGGGAGATGAAGAAAAGTCGATGGCGCAGACCAGCAAGGTCTGAGGAACTCACCCAGCGAGGGTAAGTCAGGGCAGGCCTGGAGCACCCAGGGGAGCCCTTTGGTTTCTTTAAGAAGTCTTCTGGGGACCCACAAGCCAGCGGGCAAGGGATCGCGAAGACACCTCGGGCGGAATCACTCAACAGGGGCCCACGGTCACTCGGGACGGTGTAGGCCTCTGATCTTCGGAGGGATTCCTGCTGGAGGTCGGGACCACACGTGGTCCAAAGCACAAGTTCGTAGAACGTTGTGAAGGGGTTGCACTCGACAATAGTGCACGGTACCCAGGGGTCGCGGTTCCTCGTTACTCGTGGGGTCCACTTGCCTCAGCTTCGCTGGGGACTCACGATGGCCTGGGAGAGGTCAGGAAATCCACTTCTTGGGCTGCAGGGACTTCGGACTCCGGCGGGAGCGGCGTAGTTTGCGACCGTCGTTGTCGTTTTTGGTGCCTGCCAAGCAGGGAGTCACTCCTTGACTCCAAGGGAGATTCTTCTGTCTTCCAAAGGTAGTGGAACGTCGAAGGGCCAGGATTCTTCTGTAGAGCGTCGTCCAGGGGTTATCTGCTTTGCAATGGCAAGGTTCCCCCTCTTAAACTAAAAAGAGGGGATGGACTAGCTCTATGACCCCACCTATGGGAGGGTCAAGGGAGGGGGTGGCTACACCCACTTCCCTTTGTCCAGTTTCGCGCCAGAGCAGGGGCAGGTAGCCCCTGAGCTGGTTTGAACTGGCATATGCACAGAGGAGCCTTCTGCTCCCCCAGTGCAGGACTTCAAAGCACTCTAAGAGTGCACCCACCCAGCCCCAATACACTAAACCCTGTCTGGAAGGTGGTTACACCTCCCTGTGACAGGATGCCTATTGTTGGGCTTCCTCCACTGCGAGTTTCGGTCATCAGCAGGAGGGCAGCCCAGTGTCTGTGACTGGTGGCATCCATTTTGTGATGCCAGGGCTCTTTAGGATTCTACCGCGTTTCCACAGCAGGTACATGTCTTATCCCTCTAGAAGGGTGGAATGCTACCCCCGCCGCCAAGATTGGCGGGGGGTAGTATTCCAAGATGTTTGACACCAAACACGACATGTTTTGATGCAGCCATTCCAAAGTTAGCATTTACCGCGAGGATATAATGCACTTAAATAGTATATGGTTTAACCGCATCCACAAACAGCACCAGAGAATAGACTCTGAGAGCTGCAGAGGGGCCCTGCTCAGGCAGAGGCACCCCCTCACATAGAAGCCAAGCACCCTGCCCTCAGGATTGATAGGGCCTGCCTTAGGGGTGACTGATAGGTTTATATGTGTGTGCAGGAGAGATATAGGAAACCTATATCTCAGTGAGGGGTGCTAGCACCACCTCACCCAGGCTGCAGTAGCAGGCCTGTGGTGTCAGATTTAGACTGCTTCCCAGGGGTGGCATAACACATGCTGCAGCCCCTGGTAGGCCTGTGAAGTACCTATGCCCTTGGCACCTAAGGTACCATATACTAGGGACTCATAAGGCACCACAGTATCCAATCACTAGTGCACCTAGAGTGCACTCCATGTCGTTTAGAGAGAGCAGATAGACTGGGGCCCTGAATAGCAGGGTCCCAGTCCAACTAAGTCATAAACCAGCAAAACACCAGGAAAAAAGTGGGGGCAACCATATAGTCAGATTCCACCTTCCTACATAACCCCCCAAACGAAAGGAGATAAGGCTAACCTTGGCCAGTTGAGCCTTTATTGACTAAGTGGCCATATAAGGAAGCACCTGCACTAGCATGGTTGCCCCCTGTCTGATGGTCCACTAAGCAATCCCTCACCCTAAGGGTGTGAGAGGGTCTCCACCATGGGGAATCACTACCTCTGGTGTGCTCTGGTAAAGTACAAGGCTGGTGAGGTGTCTGAGTAGGGAAGTGAGGCCCTAGGAAGGTTGGCCTCAGCTTCCTCAGATCACTGGTCACCATGTATGCCTGTCTTTCCATGACTGAGTTGCATTTTGCTCTAAGGGTCAACCTTTGGCTGCCTACAGCTGGGGGTTGGGTCCCTTTGAATGGACTACTGGAGGGACATGGCAGGTTTGGAACCTTTTGGTCCCAGGTTTGCCCTTGCCTAACAGAGTCCTTCTGGGGGAGGTCCCTACATAAAGGTATGGGGGATCCCTCAGTGGGTTGAGGAATTTTCACCTGGCTAGGGCTACTAGACTGGGTGCCCCTTATCTGCTGATGGGGGGTTCCTCTGGACAGGGGGCCCTGGGGGTCCACTGACCTCCCTGACCTCTGCAGCCCTGGGCTGACTGAGGCAGGGTAGAGAGGTGCAGGTTACCTGCTCCAGACTGGGTACCACCTTGTAAGGGTCCTCTGCCATCAGGGGGTGGCCAGGCCAGGCCTGACTACCTCTGTGGCAGTTCCTTCACTAGGGGTAGGGTCAGTTCCCTGAGGAGGCTGACCCTTACCTACTGTCTGGAGGGAAGAAGACTTTTCTTCAACCCTTGTGCTCTCTTCTGGGGGAGAGTGGGCCATTCTTCCAGGCTCCATCTCTCCAAAATCTTGGGCTGGGGCTGTGGCCATCACAGCCCCACTAACCTTTACAGGGACACCCAACATCTTCAGATGGGTTTGGTGTTCAATTTCAGCCCAGGCTGAAATTTCCAGATCATTGCCCATCAGGCAATCTACAGGTAAGGTTGGGGACACTGCCACTCTCTTTGGGCCTGTGACCCCCTCCCAGCTGAGATTGACTATGGCCATGGGGTGATCTGTTCTGACACCATCAATGTTGGTCACCTGGTATTTAAACTCAGGTAAAAGCTGGTGAGGGGGACTAGTTTCCCTGCCACCATGGTGACACTAGCCCCTGTGTCCCTAAATGCCACAGCTTTCTGACCATTAATTATTGGCTCCAGTCTGTACCTGCCCAATGCTATGGGACCCATGGTAAAGGTGGCATATCCTACACCACCATCAGAATCTGAGGAGTCTGTTGAGGGGGTCCTGTCTAAACTAGGGCCCACCTCTGTTCCTCTTGCAAAAGCACCTAACTTTTTGGGTGCACTACTCCCAACTGGAGGATTACTACTGGTAGTACCAGGAGGGGTGGTAGTAGTTGTTGGAGGAACATTTTCTTTATTGCCATTCCTGGGACAACTGGGATCAGATTTCCAGTGCCCAGGCTTTTTACAGACATGGCAATAGGGTTTCTTTTCAGGAGAGGAAGGAGTTTGGGACCCACCCCCAGAAGAGGAATTTTGGGGCCCTGTAGTGGACTTATCCTTGGATTTATCCCCACCTTTCTCTTGGGACTTGGTAGAATCTTTCTTGTGGTCACCACCCTGATTCTTAGGCCTTACTCTGGTTCTGACCCATTTGTCTGCCTTCTTTCCCAATTCTTGGGGAGAGGTCAGATCAGAGTCCACCAGGTACTGGTGTAAAAGCTGGTTTTGACAATTATTAAGGATCTGTTCTCTCATCATTAGATTATAAAATCCTTTGAAATCAGTAACCCTACTGCCAACCAGCCAACCCTCCAGAGCCTTGGATGCACAATCTACAAAGTCTGTCCAGTCCTGAGTCTGTGCCTTCTGGGTATCTCTGAACTTCAACCTGTACTCTTCAGTGGTTAAGCCAAACCCATCTATCAGTGCACTCTTCAGGACCTCATAATCGTCAGCATCCTCTTCTCTAACAGTGAGGAGCTTGTCTCTTCCTTTATCTGAAAAGGAGAGCCACAAGATTGCTGCCCACTGCTTTTGGGGGACCTGCTGTACTCTACAGGCCCTCTCCATAGCAGTTATCCATTTGTGGATATCATCCCCACTCTGGTAGGGAGGAACAACCTTGCTCAGGTTCCTATGGTCAGGGACATATTCTCTGCCTCTAGGGACACTGTTGCTGCCACCAGGGGGTTCTAAACCCTCCCTTCTGGAAGCTCTCTGGATCTCCAGGGCTTCTCTATCCAGTGCCAACTGCTTGGTTCTGAGGGCCACTTTGGCTTCCTCATACTGGAGCAGTTTGCACCTTCTCTCAGAGGAGGTCTCTCTTAAGTTAAAGTATGAGCTCCTCTCTTGGACAAATTCTCTGCCAGAGTGATAAGAGTGCTCAGATTCCCTGGAAGGGGATCTGTGCCTCTCATCCACTCTGCCAGTTCTCTTAGGGAGAATTCCTCTGTCCTGTTCAGGCTCCTTGAAGCCTGGCCCTTCAACCACAGAGTCTTGGTCATTCGGATTGTCCTCATCTGACCCAGATACTATGATTGACCCACCCACTGATTCAGACCCCTTAGCTCCTAGAGCCAATCTAAGGTCATCTGCTGTCAGCAGATCTATCAGGTGTAGTGTTGAGGGACTCTGTCCTAGTCTCAGGTGTCTGTCAACACACATGGCTCTCAAGTCAGAGAAAGCCATGTCCTTATACTGAGGCTGAGTGGATCCACTGGGTCCACCCTTTAAGGACATTCTAGTGTTGTGCAGTGTTGTACTACCTACACTAGTTTGTGGCCTACTGATCCTAGCTTGAGCTGTGGAAAGGGTGTGCTATCCCTTGGCACACAGCTCTAAGTTCAGTAGAACTTATTGATACTAAGCTTGACTTTATATGTACCTTGAGTACCTATAATGGTTTTCAGTTAGTAATTCAAATAGAGATTTTCTGGTAAAACAATGGCAAGCTGGAATCCCACACGCTGCCCACCAATGTGAGAAGTTGGCCTGGTATATGCTGTTCACTAATTAAAGTGGACACCTTGCACCAGGGCAAATCGACTCTTATGGTAGATGTGAGAAGTTGGCCTGGTATATGCTGTTCACTAATTAAAGTGGACACCTTGCACCAGAGCAAATCGACTCTTATGGTAGATAGGTTTAAGACAACCTTTTAAAGAAAGCTATCCTAGTGGTAGCTGTGGAGAGCAGCCTTCAGGCTAAGTCTCGGAGGAATGTAAAGCAGCTTGTTTTACCATATAATCTCTTGAATCACCAAATGAAAAGACACCACACAGGTATATATATCAAATATATATGTATTTATTTCTAAATAACTCTCTACTAATCTCTTTATGAGATTAGAAGACAAACATATGCACAAATCAACGTTTCACAATAAGTTAAGCACAAAATATGGCTGGGGCCCTAGGGGCGTACCAGACCATATACTAAGTAAGAGACTTAGAAACAACGACTTGCAGGGAGACAAGGCCTAGGGCCTTCAGAAGTGCTGGGGCCTCACAAAACCACCCAAGGCAGGTAAGTAAAGGACCCACGGGGGACGCGTGCAGTGTGGATACACAGGCGCGAATCGCCGTTAACTTCAATGGGGCAAGTCGCGGTTGGAAATAAAGAGTTTTAGGATACTTCGGGAGAACCTACAAGCAAGTCACTTACAGGGTAAGTAGTTCTAGGGCCCACACCCACAGGAGCACCGTAGTGCTGGAGTTACCTCACCCAGGGAAGCCGGGTGCACAGGTGTCCTTTGGTGTCGGGTCGCGGCGTCGTTTTCAATGGCGAACAAAGAAGACTTGCTGCTTGCGGGAGCTGAAGAAGTGTCCGGTGGAATCCAAGCCTGGATTCTGAAGAAGGATGACCTGAAAGCAGAGGGGACAGTGTTCAAAGTCACTTGGCAGTGACCCGGGGCAAGGAAGATGGATGCCCACCGTCGTCGTTCGCTTCAGGTCGGTTGCGGGTGCCTTGACTCTTCAGCCACGTGGTCCAGGAGGCGTCGACGACGACCATGAGCTGGATTCGGTGTGTCCCTCGACGTCTGCAGCTGACTGCGGTGTCGGCAACTCGATAGGAGCCAACAAGCCTTGGCAGCAGCAAGTCTCGGGGAGATGAAGAAAAGTCGATGGCGCAGACCAGCAAGGTCTGAGGAACTCACCCAGCGAAGGTAAGTCAGGGCAGGCCTGGAGCACCCAGGGAGCCCTTTGGTTTCTTTAAGAAGTCTTCTGGGGACCCACAAGCCAGCGGGCAAGGGATCGCAAAGACACCTCGGGCGGAATCACTCAACAGGGGCCCACGGTCACTCGGGACGGTGTAGGCCTCTGATCTTCGGAGGGATTCCTGCTGGAGGTCGGGACCACACGTGGTCCAAAGCACAAGTTCGTAGAACGTTGTGAAGGGGTTGCACTCGACAATAGTGCACGGTACCCAGGGGTCGCGGTTCCTCGTTACTCGTGGGGTCCACTTGCCTCAGCTTCGCTGGGGACTCACGATGGCCTGGGAGAGGTCAGGAAATCCACTTCTTGGGCTGCAGGGACTTCGGACTCCGGCGGGAGCGGCGTAGTTTGCGACCGTCGTTGTCGTTTTTGGTGCCTGCCAAGCAGGGAGTCACTCCTTGACTCCAAGGAGATTCTTCTGTCTTCCAAAGGTAGTGGAACGTCGAAGGGCCAGGATTCTTCTGTAGAGCGTCGTCCAGGGGTTATCTGCTTTGCAATGGCAAGGTTCCCCCTCTTAAACTAAAAAGAGGGGATGGACTAGCTCTATGACCCCACCTATGGGAGGGTCAAGGGAGGGGGTGGCTACACCCACTTCCCTTTGTCCAGTTTCGCGCCAGAGCAGGGGCAGGTAGCCCCTGAGCTGGTTTGAACTGGCATATGCACAGAGGAGCCTTCTGCTCCCCCAGTGCAGGACTTCAAAGCACTCTAAGAGTGCACCCACCCAGCCCCAATACACTAAACCCTGTCTGGAAGGTGGTTACACCTCCCTGTGACAGGATGCCTATTGTTGGGCTTCCTCCACTGCGAGTTTCGGTCATCAGCAGGAGGGCAGCCCAGTGTCTGTGACTGGTGGCATCCATTTTGTGATGCCAGGGCTCTTTAGGATTCTACCGCGTTTCCACAGCAGGTACATGTCTTATCCCTCTAGAAGGGTGGAATGCTACCCCCGCCGCCAAGATTGGCGGGGGGTAGTATTCCAAGATGTTTGACACCAAACACGACATGTTTTGATGCAGCCATTCCAAAGTTAGCATTTACCGCGAGGATATAATGCACTTAAATAGTATATGGTTTAACCGCATCCACAAACAGCACCAGAGAATAGACTCTGAGAGCTGCAGAGGGGCCCTGCTCAGGCAGAGGCACCCCCTCACATAGAAGCCAAGCACCCTGCCCTCAGGATTGATAGGGCCTGCCTTAGGGGTGACTGATAGGTTTATATGTGTGTGCAGGAGAGATATAGGAAACCTATATCTCAGTGAGGGGTGCTAGCACCACCTCACCCAGGCTGCAGTAGCAGGCCTGTGGTGTCAGATTTAGACTGCTTCCCAGGGGTGGCATAACACATGCTGCAGCCCCTGGTAGGCCTGTGAAGTACCTATGCCCTTGGCACCTAAGGTACCATATACTAGGGACTCATAAGGCACCACAGTATCCAATCACTAGTGCACCTAGAGTGCACTCCATGTCGTTTAGAGAGAGCAGATAGACTGGGGCCCTGAATAGCAGGGTCCCAGTCCAACTAAGTCATAAACCAGCAAAACACCAAAAAAAAAGTGGGGGCAACCATATAGTCAGATTCCACCTTCCTACAAGTGGTGTTTGGGTAGTGTAGGGGGTCGTGCTGGCGGTAGTGTTTTAGGGTTTAGGGTAGTGCAGTAGTGTAGGGGGTCGTGCTGGGGGTAGTGTTTTAGGGTTTAGGGTAGTGCAGTGGTGTATGGGTAGTATAGGGGGTCGTGCTGGGGTAGTGTTTTAGGGTTTAGGGTAGTGCAGTAGTGTAGGGGGTCGTGCTGGGGGTAGTGTTTTAGGGTTTAGGGTAGTGCATTGGTGTTTGAGTAGTGTAGAGGGTCATGCTGGTGGTAGTGTTTTAGGGTTTAGGGTAGTGCAGTGGTGTTTGAGTAGTGTAGAGGGTCATGCTGGTGGTAGTGTTTTAGGGTTTAGGGTAGTGCAGTGGTGTTTGGGTAGTGTAGGGGGTCATGCTGGGGGTAGATTTAGGGTTTAGGTTAGTGCAGTGGTGTTTGGGTAGTGTAGGGAGTCGTGCTAGGGGTAGTGATTTAGGGTTTAGGGTAGTGCAGTGGTGTTTGTGTAGTGTAGGGGGTTGTGCTGGGGGTAGTGTTTTAGGGTTTATGTTAGTGCAGTGGTGTTTGGGTAGTGCTGGGGTAGTGTTTTAGGGTTTAGGGTAGTGCAGTGGTGTTTGTGTAGTGTAGGGGGTAGTGCTGGGGGTAGTGTTTTAGGGTTTAGGGTAGTGCAGTGGTGTTTGGGTAGTGTAGGGGTTCATGCTGGGGGTAGTGTTTTAGGGTTTAGGGTATGGCAGTGGTGTTTGGGTAGTGTAGGGGGTCCAGGCTGAGGGTCGATTTAGGGTTTAGGGTAGTGCAGTGGTGTTTGTGTTGTGAGGGGTCGTGCTGGGGGTAGTGTTTTAGGGTTTAGAGTAATGCAGTGGTGTTTGTATAGTATAGGGGTTTAGGGTAGTGCAGTGGTGTTTGTGTGAGTGTAGGGGGTCATGCTGGGGGTAGTGTTTTAGGGTTTAGGGTAGTGCAGTGGTGTTTGTGTAGTGTAGGGGGTAGTGTTTTAGGGTTTAGGGTAGTGCAGTGGTGTTTGTGTAGTGTAGGGGTCATGCTGTGGGTAGTGTTTTAGGGTTTAGGGTAGTGCAGTTGTGTTTGTGTAGTGTAGGAGTCGTGTTTTAGGGTATAGGGTAGTGCAGTGGTGTTTGGGTAGTGTAGGGGTCTTGCTGGGGTTAGTGTTTTAGGGTTTAGGGTAGTGCAGTGGTGTTTGTGTAGTGTGGGAGGTCATGCTGGGGGTAGATTTAGGGTTTAGTGTAGTGCAGTGGTGTTTGGGTAGTGTAGGAGTCGTGCTGGGGGTAGTGTTTTAGGGTTTAGGGTAGTGCAGTGGTGTTTGGGTAGTGTAGGGGGTCGTGCTGGGGGTAGTGTTTTAGGGTTTAGGGTAGTGCAGTGGTGTTTGTGTAGTGTAGGGGTCATGCTGGGGGTAGTGTTTTAGGGTTTAGGGTTGTGCAATGGTGTTTGGGTAGTGTAGGGGTAGTGCTGGGGTAGTGTTTTGGGTTTACGGTAGTGCAGTGGTGTTTGTGTAGTGTAGGGGGTCGTGCTGGGTTCTAGTGTTTTAGGGTTTAGGGTAGTGCAGTGGTGTTTGTGTAGTGTAGGGGGTCGTGTTTTAGGGTTTAGGGTCATGCAGTGGTGTTTCGGTAGTGTAGGGGGTTGTGCTGGGGGTAGTGTTTTGAGTTTAGGGTAGTGCAGTTGTGTTTGGGTAGTGAAGGGGGTCGTGCTGGGGGTAGTGTTTTAGGGTTTAGGGTAGTGCAGTTGTGTTTAGGTAGTGAAGGGGGTCGTGCTGGGGGTAGTGTTTTAGGGTTTTGGGTAGTGCAGTGGTGTTTGTGTAGTGTAGGGGGTCATGCTGGGGGTAGATTTAGGGTTTAGGGTAGTGCAGTGGTGTTTGTGTAGTGTAGGGGTCGTGCGGGGGGTAGTGTTTTAGGGTTTAAGGCAGTGCAGTGGTGTTTGTGTAGTGAAGGGGTCGTGCTGGGGGTAGTGTTTTAGGGTTTAGGGTAGGGCAGTGGTGTTTGTGTAGTGTAGGGGGTTGTGCTGTGGGTAGTTTTAGGGTTTAGGGTAGTGCAGTGGTGTTTGGGTAGTGTAGGGAGTCGTGCTGGTGGTAGTGTTTTAGGGTTTAGGGTAGTGCAGTTATGTTTGGGTAGTGTAGGGTGTCGTGCTGGGGGTAGTGTTTTAGGGTTTAGGGTAGTGCAGTGGTGTTTGGGTAGTTGAGGGGGTAGTGTTTTAGGGTTTAGGGTAGTGCGCCCAACCAGCCACAATATCCGTGGACAAAGGGGATCCTGACTCTTTGGAACGCTCCGTCAATTGAATAATTTGGGTCAAGGGCCCTACCACGTCCAAGACCTATCAATTCCTTTCTTGGGATCCCTCATATACTTGGAGAAAAAGGTACATAGTTTCTCATCAATTTCAGGCGTGTGTGCCACCTTCCCCTTCAGTGAGGGCCTGGGGCATTCTCCCCTCATCCTATTCCTGACCTCCCTTTCAAGGGGTTGATGGATTTTCCCCACCACATACTCTGCCACTTTGGCGTCAGGTGTCCACTCCGCTGACCTAGGATGGTAAATTTGGGTAGGCTCGAACATGTCCAAGTGGACCCCGTCCCCAACCGGGGACTGAGAGGAGTGGGACTCTGGACGCCAGGGACGCCCGAGTCCTTATCCTCATCGGAGGAGAAATCGTCCTCCGATACACCCTCTCCCTCTAAGGGAAACCCGCCGTCGGGGTCTACAATAGTGGTGACAGTGTCGCAATTTTCTCCGGGCCCCTCCTCCTCCCGGCAGGGTGCATGTTTTAGCGTTCGCGCACTCTTGAGGAAGGTCTCCGTAAGTTTATCAAATCCTTCCAAGTGCCCCGTGTTATGCTTAACGGCCCTTTTATTCCCCATCTGGGAGCTACTGGGAGCCGCCACCACCAGATCTGGGTCACTGAACACCCCAGGGATGCTTTTCGCCAGCTTATCAACCTGATCCCTAAGAGGAGCCAGCGCCCTAGAAATAGCCAGAGAGAGGGCTTGGTCCACTGCTGGAGGGAGAAGTTGGGGGGCCATTCCTCCTCCACTTCCTGGTAGGAGGAGTAAAAATGGTCTTCTGGAGAAGACATGATAGCAGAGGGTGTGAGCACAGAACAAATGCCCTTAAAATCCTTAACGATACAAAAGGGGATGATGGACGGAACGTTTGAGCCAATCAAACACTCACCCCCAGTCAACTGATCTGGGTTTAATCCATCATCATTCTTTAGCTCACTCCACCACCCCAGTTCAGACATGGCCATATGCAAATCAGTCTGACCCTGTGCCTCATGGGAACAGTCCAGCCCGAACTGCCAAGCCATGTCTTCCCTGGACCGGAAACAAGCATCCTAGGACCGGTTTCTGGCATTCCAGCCGTCATCAGCCAGGCTTGCTTGAATCCAGTGGCAAAGTGAGCAAGGGACCAACGTCTGGGCATACCCCCGCCAACTTAGGGGCGAACAAAGCGATACAAAAGGGATGATGGACGGAACGCTAGAGCCAATCAAACACTCACCCCCAGTCAACTGATCTGGGTTTAATCCATCATCATTCTTTAGCTCACTCCACCACCCCAGTTCAGACATGGCCATATGCAAATCAGTCTGACCCTGTGCCTCATGGGAACAGTCCAGCCCAAACTGCCAAGCCATGTCTTCCCTGGACCGGAAACAAGCATCCTAGGACCGGTTTCTGGCATTCCAGCCGTCATCAGCCAGGCTTGCTTGAATCCAGTGGCAAAGTGAGCAAGGGACCCACGTCTGGGCATACCCCCGCCAACTTAGGGCGAACAAAGCGATACAAAAGGGGATGATGGACGGAACGCTTGAGCCAATCAAACACTCACCCCCAGTCAACTGATCTGGGTTTAATCCATCATCATTCTTTAGCTCACTCCACCACCCCAGTTCAGACATGGCCATATGCAAATCAGTCTGACCCTGTGCCTCATGGGAACAGTCCAGCCCGAACTGCCAAGCCATGTCTTCCCTGGACCGGAAACAAGCATCCTAGGACCGGTTTCTGGCATTCCAGCCGTCATCAGCCAGGCTTGCTTGAATCCAGTGGCAAAGTGAGCAAGGGACCCACGTCTGGGAATACCCCCGCCAACTTAGGGCGAACAAAGCGATACAAAAGGGGATGATGGACGGAACGCTTGAGCCAATCAAACACTCACCCCCAGTCAACTGATCTGGGTTTAATCCATCATCATTCTTTAGCTCACTCCACCACCCCAGTTCAGACATGGCCATATGCAAATCAGTCTGACCCTGTGCCTCATGGGAACAGTCCAGCCCGAACTGCCAAGCCATGTCTTCCCTGGACCGGAAACAAGCATCCTAGGACCGGTTTCTGGCATTCCAGCCGTCATCAGCCAGGCTTGCTTGAATCCAGTGGCAAAGTGAGCAAGGGACCAACGTCTGGGCATACCCCCGCCAACTTAGGGCGAACAAAGCGATACAAAGGGGATGATGGACGGAACGCTTGAGCCAATCAAACACTCACCCCCAGTCAACTGATCTGGGTTTAATCCATCATCATTCTTTAGCTCACTCCACCACCCCAGTTCAGACATGGCCATATGCAAATCAGTCTGACCCTGTGCCTCATGGGAACAGTCCAGCCCGAACTGCCAAGCCATGTCTTCCCTGGACCGGAAACAAGCATCCTAGGACCGGTTTCTGGCATTCCAGCCGTCATCAGCCAGGCTTGCTTGAATCCAGTGGCCATGTGGGGAAATCACCGCGTAGCGGTGTCAAAATTAGGCGAGGGTTGGTCGGGAATCAAGCGGACACTAAAGGAGTGACCGCATTCCCAAACGCACGTAAAGAGCAGCGGGAGCGCTCGACGGAGCTGCCTCGCTCGGACCAGACGCGCCTGACAGGATCTCACCGCGCGCAGAGCACACAGCGGGAGAAACTGCGAGGGGAGAACGCGCGCTCGGGCAAGAGCCTGCTGCGCAGGGAATATGAAACAATACCAAGGCAATAATGCTAATAACGTGCACAAGAAACCGCTATACAAACAGCAACAACATCAGATTAAGCCAAGAATGTAAGGAATGCACTTAACTGACGAGCAGTGAAGAAAGAGGAAGCGGAAGGGACGTCACGATATTATATACGATGGACTGTGATATGATTGGACTATAGTTGCCTTGGAGACTACCCCCTAATGGTTCATGGGTTGTGTAGTCTTTTGTTTAATGATTGTTGTGTTACGTTTTCTTTGAACTGCTATGCAAATAAAGTGAGGAAAGATATGCATAATCCTCGCCTCCGTCCTGCCATAGAATTCATTAAACTTTATTTGATCTGATTTAGAAACATAGATCATAAAAGTGTACATAAAAACAGTAAATCCTCTTTCCTAATACAATACAGTGAGAATTAATTAAAACCAGTAGGTAAAAACGGGTGTCACAAAGCCCGGTTCAGAGCAACTTCAGGTTAACAGAACCGTAAAGGTCAATGTTTCGCAAGATCAATCTCATGTACTTCGTGCAAAATACGCAATAAGGGGTCCAAGTAAGATGTAACGCTCCAATACCTGACCAGTTTGCACTATATAAAACTGCAGAAAAACTAAAGATCAAAAAGGGTTTTGCACACTTCTGTCATTGGGCTATATGTGGGCTACATCTGGGTGATATTTGTGCTACATTTGGGCTCTTTTTTCTCTGGTGGCCATCTTGGGAGACTTATTTGTTATGAAGTTTCCTAATTTCGTCATTTACTGCAGTCTCCTCAGTAGGAAATGCTTTCAGTTTTTTACTTTGATTCCATCAAGAAGGCATTCAGATGTGTCACACATTTGCCATAAATTCAGAATGTTAGCACTCTAGTTGTTCATTAGATCACTGTAGTAAAGCTACTGCTCACCAGGGAGTTAACTGGAAGTCTACTGCTGGTATTGAAAGTGATTGTTTTAGTCTGCATGTCAGAATTTTCTAATGAAATAGAAGAGGATTTGAGATCTCACTTAAAACATGCCCTAAATTTTCTTTCTGCAGCACTAACCATAATTTCTATGGCAAAATGAACCCCCTCATTTTGTTCCTTTTTAAATTAAATGTTTTAAGTGTTACCAGTTTATTCCAATCAAGATGGCTTCAGGTGTGCCATACTTTTGTCATAAGTAAGGCTGTTAGCACTCTAGTTGTTCTTTAGAACACTCTGGGAAGCTGCAGTAGAACACAAAGGCATCAACTGACAGGCTGCTCCTGTTGAAATATAACAGGAAGATATTTGAGATCTCACTTAAAACATGTCCTAATTTTTCTTTCTACAGCACTAACCATAATTTCTATGGCAAAATGAACCCCCTCATTTTGTTCCTTTTTAAATTAAATGTTTTAAGTGTTACCAGTTTATTCCAATCAAGATGGCTTCAGGTGTGCCATACTTTTGTCATAAGTAAGACTGTTAGCGCTCTAGTTGTTCTTTAGAACACTCTGGGAAGCTGCAGTAGAACACAAAGGCATCAACTGACAGGCTGCTCCTGTTGAAATATAACAGGAAGATATTTGAGATCTCACTTAAAACATGTCCTAATTTTTCTTTCTACAGCACTAACCATAATTTCTATGACAAAATGAACCCCCTCATTTTGTTCCTTTTTAAATTAAATGTTTTAAGAGTTACCAGTTTATTCCAATCAAGATGGCTTCAGGTGTGCCATAATTTTGTCATAAGTAAGACTGTTAGCGCTCTAGTTGTTCTTTAGAACACTCTGGGAAGCTGCAGTAGAACACAAAGGCATCAACTGACAGGCTGCTCCTGTTGAAATATAACAGGAAGATATTTGAGATCACACTTGAAACGTCCTAATTTTTCTTTCTACAGCACTAACCATAATTTCTATGACAAAATGAACCTTATCATTTTGTTCCTTTTTAAATTAAATGTTTTAAGTGTTACCAGTTTATTCCAATCAAGATGGCTTCAGGTGTGCCATACTTTTGTCATAAGTAAGGCTGTTAGCACTCTAGTTGTTCTTTAGAACACTCTGGGAAGCTGCAGTAGAACACAAAGGAAACAACTGACAGTCTCTGCCCTTGTTGGATGTACATGTTTTACAGAGAATGTCAGACTTCATTCTCACATGACTGAGAAAGATAATGTGAATTTACAGAAAATATGCTCTCATTTTAGCTTCTGGAGCACCTTCCAAAACTGTATGGGACAAGCATGTGAAAATAGTTTTCTCTCAAACATGATTCATGATATCCCAGCAGAAGGTTTTTCACAGGGTAAAATCACCTTAGAACACACCACAATTCCTGAAATTAGTATGGTACCATCAACAAATGAATTCTAATGTAACTAAAGTCTGTTATCACCCTTTATAGTTCTCCTTTTGGTAACCCTCAAAATCTTCGATTCACTACAATGCATTTCAATGGGGTACTATCATTTATATTGGTCCCAAGATGGCTGCCAGCAATTCCAGGATGAAGTGCTGACAGCCAATCAGATCTCACGATGACATGTGTGGTTAGGCTCCGCCCAGATATATATGTGTTTTTACTTTTGATTTTCTCAGGAACTACTGAACCGATTTACACCATTTAACAAAAAGGGTTCTTTCTGAACCAAGAACTACCTCTTTGCCAAATTTGGTGTAATTCCGTTCAGCAGTTCGGGCTGTAGCCTTGTATAAAGTTTCCTATGGGAAATTGATTTTTTGACTCATATTTTTTGAATTTCTCCGTAACTACTGAACGGATTTACACCATTTAAAAAAAGGTCGCTTTCTGAACCAAGCGCTACCTTTTTGCCAAATTTGGTGTAATTCCGTTCAGCAGTTCGGGCTGTAGCCGTGTCTAAAATGTCCTATGGGAATTAACATGGAGAAAACATGTTTTGGGACCCCCCTTTTTTCTCGGCCCCCACTTGCCGAATCACCCCGAAACTTTCAGGATAGGAGCAGACCGAAGCGCCCCACGAGTTTTAAAAATTTCGCGAAGATTCATCAACCGGCGCCAAAGTTATTGGAAATAGAATGTTACGAATTTCCTATGGAAAATAGGTCCTAACTATAACTATCTACTGGCGACCGCCAGTAGATAATATATATATATATATATATCAAACAGCTCCTCTCCCATGAAAAGTTACCTATTCACAAACCCATGCAGCCGCTTACACAGCAACAGACAGACGGATACAGACATTCACACAGTTTAGTCACTAACCCATGCATTCAGTAAGATACGTTTAATCACTCACTTATAGAGTCAGTCACGCACCTACTAAATCATCCATTCAGACACTTATACGCTCACTCATTCTTCAATACGCCTTGGCCTATATATATTAAACATATTTAAACTTTACAGAAACACACAGTCACTGGATGATGCCATCAGTGATGTCATCAGTGATGTCATTTGAGATGTCATCAGTGATGTCATGAGTGATGTCACTGACCATGTCATGAGTGATGTAATATGTGACGTCATCAGCAGTGCATTGCGGGGGCGCGAGTTATAGTTAGCTGAACTAACTATAACGGGGGAATTTCTATGGTTTTGTACGAGTGAAATGTCCAACTAACTATAGCGTCCCTAAAACCTATGATTTTTTCAGTGAATTTCTAAGGTTTTTTAAATGCCAATTTCTAACTATAACGTGCCTGAAACCTATGGTTTTTTCAGTGAATTTCAAAGGTTTTTTAAATGGTAATTTCTAACTATGCCTACAGAGGTAGGACATGTGAAGAAAGAGGAACAAACACACAGAAAGAAGCAAAAGAAATAAAGAAAGAAGCAACAGAAGTCCACAAAGACGAAGAAAAGTGCAGGAAGAAGCAAGACATGTGCAGAAAGAACCAACAGAGGAGCAGAAAGAGGCCTTGTTGCAAAATCATCCTGTGCCCCCAACTTATTCTAACGGGTACTGGTGGTAACTGACTCTGACTAACCAGGCCTAGAGCCAGTGCTATGCTAAAAGACACTTAGAATACAGTGAAAACACCTACATACACTAGGGAACACTATGCGTTGGGGTACCCCTGTGATTAGCATGACCTCCTCTGTAAGGCCCTAGTACATATTAGGGCTGGGGGATTAAAACTACCTCTAAGTCAGAGGTGCAGAAATATGCTACTTTAACTAGTAGTCACGTTTGCAGAGTGGTGGAGAAAGGGTGCTGGGCGTCCGACCAGCGCTCAGGAATTCCGCTGCGTAGGACTTGCAGGAGGTACCAGGAGGGATTCTTGGCCCCCAAACTCCCTCAGGACTAAATTGGGCTTCATCCCCATCCCGTAGTCTGCCACGAGGCGCGTTTGCAGAGTGGTACAGAAAGGGGGCCATGGGCTCCGAAGACGTCTTAGCAATCCCACTGTGTGGGACTTACTGGAGGTAACAAGAGGGGTAGTTGGCCCCCAAGGACATCCTTGGGGGCCAACTTCCCCTGCTATTACCTTTAGTCAGTCCCACACAGCAGCACTGGTAAGTACTCGTACCAGGCCACGCCACTTTGCCCACCACTCTACAAACACGCACCCAGGCGCGCTCTTGGATGGGGATTGAAGTCCCCTTCACTGCTGGGGGTCCTTTAGGGGCCAACTAGCCTACCTTTTACCTCCAGTAAGCCCCACGCAGTGGGATTGGTGAGAGGTAGACAAAGGCCATGCCCCCTTTCTCCACCACTCTGCAAACGCGCCCCCTGGCGCGTTGTTAGTTGGGGAATTAATTCCCCTTGAATACTGAGGGTCCCTGGGGGCCAACTAGTCCACCAAGTACCTCCAATATGGGCCACAGAGCTGCGTTGCAGAGAGGTGGTCTGAGGCCACGCCCCTTTTTACACCACTCTGCAACGCATCTCTGTGGCGCTTACTGGAGGTAACTGGTGGGCTAGTTGGAGCCCAGGGACCCTCAGGATTCAAGGGCACTTAATCCCCCAATTTACAATGCACCAGGGGGCGTCTTTGCACAGTAGTCATATCAGGCCCCACCCCGTCCCTGCACCACTGTGCAAACGCGCCCCCTGGCGTGTTGTAAGTTGGGGGATTATGTCCCCTGGAATCCTAGAGGTCCCTGGGGGCCAACTAGCCCACCAGGTACCTACAGTAAGCGCCACAGACCTGCGTTGCAGAGTGGTGTAAAAAGGGGCGTGGCCTCAGACCACCTCTCTGCAACGCAGCTCTGTGGTGCTTACTGGAGGTACCTGGTGGGCTAGTTGGCCCCCAGGGACCCTCAGTATTCAAGGGGACTAAATTCCCCAACATAGAACGAGCCACAGAGCTCGATTGCAGAGAGGTGGACACAGGCCAAGCCCTCTTTCTCCACCACTCTGCAAACGCACCTCCTGGGGCGTTTTAAGCTGGGGGATTAAGTCCCCTTGAATCCTAAGGGTCCCTGGGGGCCAACTAGCCCACCAGGTACCTCCAGTAAGCACCACAGAGCAGCGTTGCAGAGTGGTGTAAAAAGGGACGTGGCCTCAGACCACCTCTCTGCAACGCAGCTCTGTGGCACAAACTGGAGGTACCTGGTGGGCTAGGTGGCCCCCAGGGACCCTCAGTATTCAAGGGGACTAAATTCCCCAACATAGATTGAGCCACAGAGCTCCATTGCAGAGAGGTGGACACAGGCCACGCCCCCTTTCTCCACCACTCTGCAAACGCATCTCCTGGCGCATTCTAAGCTGGGGAATTAAGTCCCCTTGAATCCTAAGGGTCCCTGGGGGCCAACTAGCCCACCAGGTACCTCCAGTAAGCGCCACAGAGCTGCGTTGCAGAGTGGTGTAAAAAGGGGCGTGGCCTCAGACCACCTCTCTGCAACGCAGCTCTGTGGCGCAAACAGAAGGTACCTAGTGGGCTAGTTGGCCCCCAGGGACCCTCAGGATTGAAAGGGAATTAATTCCCCAACTTACAACGTGCCAGGGGGCGCGTTTGCTGAGTGCTGCTGCGAGGGGGCGGGCCTCGCGAAATTTTCAAAACTAGTGATCAGCTCCGGTCAGCTCCTGTCTTGAAAGTTTCGGGGTGATTCGCTAAGCGGGGGCCGAGAAAAAAGGGGGGTCCCAAAACGCGTTTTTCCCATGTTATTTTCCATAGGAAACTTTAGACAAAGCTACAGCCCGAACTGCTGAACGGAATTACACCAAATTTGGCAAAAAGGTAGCCCTTGGTTCAGAAAGAGCCCTTTTTGTTAAATGGTGTAAATCCGTTCAGTAGTTGCTGAGAAATGTAAAAAAGAAAAGGTTTCGATATCTATGGCCGCGGTGGATTCGCGAACCCTCCCGACCACGAGCTTCACTGTGATTGGCTGCCAACACTCCAAATCAGGAAGTTTTGGCAGCCATCTTGTGACTCGGTAGAACCGAGTCACAAGAAAACAGTAGAAAAAACATTTAAAAACAAGAAAAGGGGACAGGGTAGAAACACCCTGACCCCCTAGGCCTGCTCAGGGGGTCCCACAAGGACCCCAGGGCCCAAAAAAGCATTTTTTTTTTAAATAATTTCGGTGGAAATCGCAATGGGGTCGCGAATCCCGCCGAAATTATTTAAAAAAAACGAAGCGCGGGCTCCCGCGCTTCGTTTAAAATAAGCCCCCGGGTGGGCCAGGTCCCGGGGGCACAGCCAATTAATTAGCGGCACTCGCGTGAGAGGCCCAGCCGAGCCTAAATGCATGAAGCGTGCACCTTCACTTTTGGTGGTGTCGTAGTCTTCCAGCGTCTTGCGGCCCTTGGTGGAGTCCAGGTCCTGGTAGGTTCGCTGCTGCTCATAGAGGGGGTATCGGAAGAGCCCACTTCGCTTTACCTTCTTTTCGTTTTCTGCCACCGACATCAGCAGACTGAGGTCGTCGGCAAACGAGTCGTTCTGGAACTCCCCCTGCCTGTCTGCAAGAACAGCGACACGGCCGAGCGGTTAAAGCTTCTACTGGTTAAAGTGCTATACTTACAGAGGATGACGTCACGCACGTGCCAGTCACCTACCTGTGGCGCTCTTCTTACTGGCTGCGTCCGCCTCAGCAATCTGAAGCGTGGAAGGAAAAAAACGCAGCTGGTCATTTTGTACCCAAGTATAAAGTAAAACGAGCCACTGGGGATGTTTATGTTCTGAGAGGAGACACACAGATGAACTGCGAGAAACGAGTCCATTGAATATTGGCTGTGACACTGAACACTCACTGTGCTTGGCACACATATCCCTTAATTACAGGCAGGCCACAGTAATCGATTTTAAAGTCAGTTGAGGGGTCGGGGAGGCTGGGCTGAGGAGGGTTCTCACTTATCACTAATATAAGTGAGGCAGCATAGCCACACTCAGCGGGAGAGGATATGACGCAATGGCCAGAGCTGCCGACTTTAGAACTGGGGAACTAGGTTCGAGCTCAGTGTCGGCTCAACATCCTGTGCCTACCAAAAATGAATGTGTGCTTGTGTAACGTAACTAACTGGTGCTCAGGTAAAGCGCTCGGGTCGAGTTCGCGCTATAAAACTGCAAAACAAAAAAAAAACCTCTAGCTTTGTCTCCTTGCCTTCACGTGAACACGTCAATAGCCATGGGACAAAAGGACATGTTTTCGTTGTGCGGCCAGCACTGGGGCTTCTCGTCCCTTCCGGGCTCAGTTCTCTTTAACAGGTATCCCCGGCCCATGCTCAATCCCAGCTTCTGAAAAGAGGCCACGAGCCGGGACTCTTATCGGTAGGAGCAGCAGCAGCAGACCGAGAAGAGCCGGGCCTGGCAGCTGTGCAATCAGAGAACTCTGTGGAAATGCTGTGACTGGCGAAAGGTGATAAGGGGTCCTTGGAGAAGGGGTGGTGCATGGGGTGGGAGAAGCAGGCTGGCTGGGGCAGTGGCGTCGGGGGAGAGTCATCTGCTCCGCACAGTGAGGCCTCGAATAGGTGAAGGTTGTTAGCTGTGCGGGCTTCTTGAGTCCAATCAAGAGATAACGTTGGGAATAGTGGAAGCCGATTTGTGGCTAAAAATAAATGTTATGTGACAACTGGTTTGAAAGGGAGGATGCTGGGGTAGGATTTAAGAGGGAGCTTGGGAAGGGTCCAAGGTAAGGTGTACCCCTGGTTTCTTTGGTTTATCCAAAGGTACTCATTGAATGTTTCACAGCTCAGAAGGAACCCGTGTGACGTAATCTGCCACAAGTAGTGCCAGGCACAGCTGTGTGCTGGAAACAAGGGTCTTGCACCGAATTCAAAAGAAAGAACCAGAATCATAAATCCCCAAAATAAAACTATAACCAGTGACTACTGCTGACCTACTCCAGCCACGCAGCAGGGAGCCCGCGAGGCAGACCTGGCAGGAATGAGCGCATCACAAACTTTTAGAGCAGTGGCATCGCCTTTCTGTTTGCAGTCAGGAAGCGCCATCGATTTCTGCTCGCTTTACACTCTTCATGGCACACGAACAACGAACTTAAAATATATGTTACCGTCTGTGTGTGCGAAAAGAAGATGAACCGAGCGAACCTCAGCACCATCTTAATGTCACTACCTGTTCCTCCAGAGGCCGCTCCACGCTCAGCTCCCTGTTGTGCACAGCGGTATCTGCAACACACAAGGCACACGTTGGTTTATTTAGCGCGATTAGGTAACTACGCACACACCAGGAGGGGAAAGTACGGTTAATGCAGCGTAGAGCGCCTTGAGAATATGCACTCATTCATGGACAGCAGTCAGCGAGCAAGGCACTAGCATCCTGGGTAAATAACAGTCTTAAGCGGCGACGCGCGTGTGCCAACAAGCGCCCTGTCAAGGTGGCATCATTCAGTGTAGTAAGAAATGTGTGCAGTCAGGCGTGTTTGTGCACTTGTTACCAATAGCATGTTCTATAGAGCGATATTTAATGCCCCTGACATTGCGCTCGCACACCGCCCCCGCGCCCCCTCCACCCTCCACCACCCCTAACACACGCACGCTGCCTGTGCAAATACACGCACACGCACTTGTTTTTGGTGGTTCTTAAGTGAAAGGTGGGACATGGACCTCGTCGTGTAATCGCACAATTACATTAGTTTACATTTTCACATACATCACTTGCCATCGTTGTCAGTTGCGTAAGAGATGCGTACATTTCAGAAAGTTAAATCTTCACTTAATTTACATTTAAATGTCAATTCAACTATATAATCTAAATGCCAGCTCATTCCCCGATTGGGCCTCAGAATTCCCCATCTCCAGTTGGGGGTGCTCGGTGGCTGTGCACTCTCGAATGCAGACATTAACATAACATTCTTGGCAATGGGAACCCCGGAGTGTTTTGGCTCCTGTCCTAACTACTTCCACAACAGCACATGCATATACACTAGATTTATAACAAGTGAGTGAGGACGTTTCTAACTTAAAAAACAAAAACACCAGACCAGCGTGCATACAACGTGAGCTGGAAGTGGACGAAAATAACCAAGGCATAATCGGCTTGGTGTGATTGTGAGATTAAAAGCAGGAGAGAGCCGGGACATCATATTTAAGACCCACCAGTACATCGCAGTGCTGCACTGCACTACATAACATTTAGTGTGCAGGTATATCCGCGCACGGCCTCGAGCCAACAGAACATATACACAAAAAAGCGGGAAGATACAGGACCTCGAGTGACGTGATTCGAAAACGGGCCCCTCGGCCACTATCTTAGGGATACCCAGACGTGCTCACTTCAAGAGTTAAGAAGGATGCAATGGGCCAGGGTGTACGTTTTACCTTTGGCACTCGGGGCTTTGGGAATGCCCCAGCCTGGCAGAGGAGCATGGTCAGTGCCAACAAGAGAACTGGCAGTTTGGAATCCATCCCGGAGAGTAGATCGCGTCCCCTGGGGCTGTTGGCGCTGCACCTCCACGTCCAGGGGCTCCTTAACGAGGGGTCGGACCTCCGTGAAATTCCTTGAGTCACTTATCTGTACTTTGTACAGAAGAAAGGGCCCTATAACAGAGGGAATCTGGCCAGTAGATGCCCAGTGGTCGAGGACAGGCACCGCTAGAGATGGAACCGTCCGCCTGATGGTGCTGAAGCGCTTAGAGTCCCGCCTCGGGGCTCCCGAAGGGGTCAGTATGTTCTGGTGCTGAGCCGCTCCAAGGAGCTGTCCTCCTCCTCTGGTGCTGAACACCTCAGGCGTCACCCGCGGCCGATGGAGCTGTCTACGCTTCACGGGGCTGAGCAGCTCGGAGCCCCCTCTGAGAGACAAGGGATCCCAGTAGAGGTGAGAGGTGTAACTGGGCTCCCCTTTCCCTCCTCCAGGTCTTACAGGTGTTCTCCGCTTGCTCTCACCGGAGGCTGTGCCAGACCATGCAAACAAATCCGGGGCTGAGGCAGGGAGTGAAGGATCAGGGATCAGTGGCTGCGTCACCGGCTCAGAGCTCCTCCCTCCTGAGCTACAGCAGAAGAAGGAATCTTCCTTACGTTGGGGGCTAACTACTCCTCCTGTTACCTCCAGTAAATCCCACACTGTGGGATTGCTAAGAGGTGATTCGAAGGCCACGCTCACCTTTCTCCACCACTCTGGAAACGCGACTGGTATGTTATAGTTAGAAATTATCATTTAAAAAACCTTTGAATTCACTGAAAAAACCAAAGGTTTCAGGGACGTTATAGTTAGAAATTAGCATTTAAAAAACCATTGAAATTCACTGAAAAAAACATTGGTTTCAGGGACGTTATAGTTAGTTGGACATTTCACACGTACAAAACCCGAGAAATTCGGCCGTTATAGTTAGTAGAGCTAACTATAACTCGCGCCCCCGCAATGCACTGCTGATGACGTCACATATTACATCATTCATGACATGGTCAGTGACATCACTGATGACATGACTGATGACATCTCAAATGACATCACTGATGACATTACGGCCCTTTTATTCCCCATCCCCATCTGGGAGCTACTGGGAGCCGCCACCACCAGATCTGGGTCACTGAACACCCCAGGGATGCTTTTCGCCAGCTTATCAACCTGATCCCTAAGAGGAGCCAGCGCCCTAGAAATAGCCAGAGAGAGGGCTTGGTCCACTGCTGGAGGGAGAAGTTGGGGGGCCATTCCTCCTCCACTTCCTGGTAGGAGGAGTAAAAATGGTCTTCTGGAGAAGACATGATAGCAGAGGGTGTGAGCACAGAACAAATGCCCTTAAAATCCTTAAGGCAGCCCCCTCGCCGGTGCTCCAACAGCTGGGCTTTCCCCGAAGCTGTTATAAGAATAGACTGAGGCGCAATACCAATTACCACCACCAGGTGGCGCTGGTCACTAACGTGGCCGTGTGGGGAAAACACCGCGTAGCGGTGTCAAAATTAGGCTAGGGTTGGTCGGGAATCAAGCGGACACTAAAGGAGTGACCGCATTCCCAAACGCGCGTAAAGACCAGCGGGAGCGCTCGACAGAGCTGCCTCGCTCGGACCAGACGCGCCTGACAGGATCTCACCGCGCGCAGAGCACACAGCGGGAGAAACTGCGAGGGGAGAACGCACTGGGCAAGAGCCTGCTGCGCAGGGAATATGAAACAATACCAAGGCAATAATGCTAATAACGTGCACAAGAAACCGCTATACAAACAGCAACAACGTCAGATTAAGCCAAGAATGTAAGGAATGCACTTAACTGACGAGCAGTGAAGAAAGAGGAAGCGGAAGGGACGTCACGATATTATATACGATGGACTGTGATATGATTGGACTATAGTTGCCTTGGAGACTACCCCCTAATGGTTCATGGGTTGTGTAGTCTTTTGTTTAATGATTGTTGTGTTACGTTTTCTTTGAACTGCTATGCAAATAAAGTGAGGAAAGATATGCATAATCCTCGCCTCCGTCCTGCCATAGAATTCATTAAACTTTATTTGATCTGATTTAGAAACATAGATCATAAAAGTGTACATAAAAACAGTAAATCCTCTTTCCTAATACAATACAGTGAGAATTAATTAAAACCAGTAGGTAAAAACGGGTGTTACAAAGCCCGGTTCAGAGCAACTTCAGGTTAACAGAACCGTAAAGGTCAATGTTTCGCAAGATCAATCTCATGTACTTCGTGCAAAATACGCAATAAGGGGTCCAAGTAAGATGTAACGCTCCAATACCTGACCAGTTTGCACTATATAAACCTGCAGAAAAACTAAAAATAAAAAGTGTTTTGCACACTTCTGTCATTGGGCTATATGTGGGCTACATCTGGGTGATATTTGTGCTACATTTGGGCTCTTTTTTCTCTGGTGGCCATCTTGGGAGACTTATTTGTTATGAAGTTTCCTAATTTCGTCATTTACTGCAGTCTCCTCAGTAGGAAATGCTTTCAGTTTTTACTTTGATTCCATCAAGAAGGCATTCAGATGTGTGACACATTTGCCATAAATTCAGAATGTTAGCACTCTAGTTGTTCATTAGATCACTGTAGTAAAGCTACTGCTCACCAGGGAGTTAACTGGAAGTCTACTGCTGGTATTGAAAGTGATTGTTTCAGTCTGCATGTCAGAATTTTCTAATGAAATAGAAGAGGATTTGAGATCTCACTTAAAACATGCCCTAAATTTTCTTTCTGCAGCACTAACCATAATTTCTATGGCAAAATGAACCCCTCATTTTGATCCTTTTAAATTAAATGTTTTAAGTGTTACCAGTTTATTCCAATCAATATGGCTTCAGGTGTGCCATACTTTTGTCATAAGTAAGGCTGTTAGCACTCTAGTTGTTCTTTAGAACACTCTGGGAAGCTGCAGTAGAACACAAAGGCATCAACTGACAGGCTGCTCCTGTTGAAATATAACAGGAAGATATTTGAGATCTCACTTAAAACATGTCCTAATTTTTCTTTCTACAGCACTAACCATAATTTCTATGGCAAAATGAACCCCCTCATTTTGTTCCTTTTTAAATTAAATGTTTTAAGTGTTACCAGTTTATTCCAATCAAGATGGCTTCAGGTGTGCCATACTTTTGTCATAAGTAAGACTGTTAGCGCTCTAGTTGTTCTTTAGAACACTCTGGGAAGCTGCAGTAGAACACAATGGCATCAACTGACAGGCTGCTCCTGTTGAAATATAACAGGAAGATATTTGAGATCTCACTTAAAACATGTCCTAATTTTTCTTTCTACAGCACTAACCATAATTTCTATGGCAAAATGAACCCCTCATTTTGTTCCTTTTAAATTAAATGTTTTAAGTGTTACCAGTTTATTCCAATCAAGATGGCTTCAGGTATGCCATACTTTTGTCATAAGTAAGACTGTTAGCGCTCTAGTTGTTCTTTAGAACACTCTGGGAAGCTGCAGTAGAACACAAAGGCATCAACTGACAGGCTGCTCCTGTTGAAATATAACAGGAAGATATTTGAGATCTCACTTAAAACATGTCCTAATTTTTCTTTCTACAGCACTAACAATAATTTCTATGACAAAATGAACCCCTCATTTTGTTCCTTTTTAAATTAAATGTTTTAAGAGTTACCAGTTTATTCCAATCAAGATGGCTTCAGGTGTGCCATAATTTTGTCATAAGTAAGACTGTTAGCGCTCTAGTTGTTCTTTAGAACACTCTGGGAAGCTGCAGTATAACACAAAGGCATCAACTGACAGGCTGCTCCTGTTGAAATATAACAGGAAGATATTTGAGATCACACTTGAAACGTCCTAATTTTTCTTTCTACAGCACCAACCATAATTTCTATGACAAAATGAACCTCATCATTTTGTTCCTTTTTAAATTAAATGTTTTAAGTGTTACCAGTTTATTCCAATCAAGATGGCTTCAGGTATGCCATACTTTTGTCATAAGTAAGGCTGTTAGCACTCTAGTTGTTCTTTAGAACACTCTGGGAAGCTGCAGTAGAACACAAAGGAAACAACTGACAGTCTCTGCCCTTGTTGGATGTACATGTTTTACTGAGAATGTCAGACTTCATTCTCACATGACTGAGAAAGATAATGTGAATTTACAGAAAATATGCTCTCATTTTAGCTTCTGGAGCACCTTCCAAAACTGTATGGGACAAGCATGTGAAAATAGTTTTCTCTCAAACATGATTCATGATATCCCAGCAGAAGGTTTTTCACAGTGTAAAATCACCTTAGAACACACCACAATTCCTGAAATTAGTATGGTACCATCAACAAATGAATTCTAATGTAACTAAAGTCTGTTATCACCCTTTATAGTTCTCCTTTTGGTAACCCTCAAAATCTTCGATTCACTACAATGCATTTCAATGGGGTACTATCATTTATATTGGTCCCAAGATGGCTGCCAGCAATTCCAGGATGAAGTGCTGACAGCCAATCAGATCTCACGATGACATGTGTGGTTAGGCTCCGCCCAGATATATATGTGTTTTTACTTTTGATTTTCTCAGGAACTACTGAACGGATTTACACCATTTAACAAAAAGGGTTCTTTCTGAACCAAGAACTACCTCTTTGCCAAATTTGGTGTAATTCCGTTCAGCAGTTCAGGCTGTAGCCTTGCATAAAGTTTCCTATGGGAAATTGATTTTTTTACTCTTATTTTTTGAATTTCTCCGCAACTACTGAACGGATTTACACCATTTAAAAAAAAGGTCGCTTTCTGAACCAAGCGCTATCTTTTTGCCAAATTTGGTGTAATTCCGTTCAGCAGTTCGGGCTGTAGCTGTGTCTAAAATTTCCTATGGGAATTAACATGGAGAAAACACGTTTTGGGACCCCCCTTTTTTCTCGGCCCCCGCTTGCCGAATCACTCCGAAACTTTCAGGATAGGAGCAGACCGAAGAGCCCCACGAGTTTTAAAAATTTCGCGAAGATTCATCAACCGGCGCCAAAGTTATTGGAAATAGAATGTTGCAAATTTCCTATGGAAAATAGGTCCTAACTATAACTATCTACTGGCGACCGCCAGTAGATAATATATATATATATATATCAAACAGCTCCTCTCCCATGAAAAGGTAGCTATTCAAAACCCATGCAGTCGCTTACACAGCAACAGACAGACGGATACAGACATTCACACAGTTTAGTCACTAACCCATGCATTCAGTAAGATACTTTTAATCACTCACTTATAGAGTCAGTCACGCACCTACTAAATCATCCATTCAGACACTTATACGCTCACTCATTCTTCAATACGCCTTGGCCTATATATATTAAACATATTTAAACTTTACAGAAACACACAGTCACTGGATGATGCCATCAGTGATGTCATCAGTGATGTCATTTGAGATGTCATCAGTGATGTCATGAGTGATGTCACTGACCATGTCATGAGTGATGTAATATGTGACGTCATCAGCAGTGCATTGCGGGGCGCGAGTTATAGTTAGCTGAACTAACTATAACGGGGGAATTTCTATGGTTTTGTACGAGTGAAATGTCCAACTAACTATAGCGTCCCTAAAAGCTATGGTTTTTTCAGTGAATTTCTAAGGTTTTTTAAATGCCAATTTCTAACTATAACGTGCCTGAAACCTATGGTTTTTTCAGTGAATTTCAAAGGTTTTTTAAATGGTAATTTCTAACTATAACGTGCCTGAAACCTATGGTTTTTTAAGTGAATTTCAAAGGTTTTTTAAATGCTAGTTTCTAACTATGCCTACAGAGGTAGGACATGTGAAGAAAGAGGAACAAACGCACAGAAAGAAGCAAAAGAAATAAAGAAAGAAGCAACAGAAGTCCACAAAGACGAAGAAAAGTGCAGGAAGAAGCAAGACATGTGCAGAAAGAACCAACAGAGGAGCAGAAAGAGGCCTTGTTGCAAACTCATCCTGTGCCCCCAACTTATTCTAACAGGTACTGGTGGTAACTGACTCTGACTAACCAGGCCTAGAGCCAGTGCTATGCTAAAAGACACTTAGAATACAGTGAAAACACCTACATACACTAGGGAACACTATGCGTTGGGGTACCCCTGTGATTAGCATGACCTCCTCTGTAAGGCCCTAGTACATATTAGGGCAGGGGGATTAAAACTACCTCTAAGCTGGGGAATTAAGTCCCCTTGAATCCTAAGGGTCCCTGGGGGCCAACTAGCCCACCAGGTACCTCCAGTAAGCGCCACAGAGCTGCGTTGCAGAGTGGTGTAAAAAGAGGCGTGGCCTCAGACCACCTCTCTGCAACGCAGCTCTGTGGCGCAAACAGAAGGTACCTGGTGGGCTAGTTGGCCCCCAGGGACCCTCAGGATTGAAAGGGAATAAATTCCCCAACTTACAACGTGCCAGGGGGCGCGTTTGCTGAGTGCTGCTGCGAGGGGGCGGGGCCTCACAAAATTTTCAAAACTAGTGATCAGCTCCGGTCAGCTCCTGTCTTGAAAGTTTCGGGGTGATTCGCCAAGCGGGGGCCGAGAAAAAAGGGGGGTCCCAAAACGCGTTTTTCCCATGTTATTTTCCATAGGAAACTTTAGACAAAGCTACAGCCCGAACTGCTGAACGGAATTACACCAAATTTGGCAAAAAGGTAGCCCTTGGTTCAGAAAGAGCCCTTTTTGTTAAATGGTGTAAATCCGTTCAGTAGTTGCTGAGAAATTTAAAAAAGAAAAGGTTTCGATATCTATGGCCGCGGTGGATTCGCGAACCCTCCCGACCATGAGCTTCACTGTGATTGGCTGCCAACACTCCAAATCAGGAAGTTTTGGCAGCCATCTTGTGACTCGGTAGAACCGAGTCACAAGAAAACAGTAGAAAAAACATTAAAAAACAAGAAAAGGGGACAGGGTAGAAACACCCTGACCCCCTAGGCCTGCTCAGGGGGTCCCACAAGGACCCCAGGGCCAAAAAAAGCATTTTTTAAAAATAATTTCGGTGGAAATCGCGATGGGGTCGCGAATCCCGCCGAAATTATTTTAAAAAAACGAAGCGCGGGCTCCCGCGCTTCGTTTAAAATAAGCCCCTGGGTGGGCTAGGTCCCGGGGGCACAGCCAATTAATTAGCGGCACTCGCGTGAGAGGCCCAGCCGAGCCTAAATGCATGAAGCGTGAACCTTCACTTTTGGTGGTGTCGTAGTCTTCCAGCGTCTTGCGGCCCTTGGTGGAGTCCAGGTCCTGGTAGGTTCGCTGCTGCTCATAGAGGGGGTATCGGAAGAGCCCACTTCGCTTTACCTTCTTTTCGTTTTCTGCCACCGACATCAGCAGACTGAGGTCGTCGGCAAACGAGTCGTTCTGGAACTCCCCCTGCCTGTCTGCAAGAACAGCGACACGGCCGAGCGGTTAAAGCTTCTACTGGTTAAAGTGCTATACTTACAGAGGATGACGTCACGCACGTGCCAGTCACCTACCTGTGGCGCTCTTCTTACTGGCTGCGTCCGCCTCAGCAATCTGTGGCGTGGAAGTAAAAAAACGCAGCTGGTCATTTTGTACCCAAGTATAAAGTAAAACGAGCCACTGGGGATGTTTATGTTCTGAGAGGAGACACACAGATGAACTGCGAGAAACGAGTCCATTGAATATTGGCTGTGACACTGAACACTCACTGTGCTTGGCACACATATCCCTTACCTACAGGCAGGCCACAGTAATCGATTTTAAAGTCAGTTGAGGGGTCGGGGAGGCTGGGCTGAGGAGGGTTCTCACTTATCACTAATATAAGTGAGGCAGCATAGCCACACTCAGCGGGAGAGGATATGACGCAATGGCCAGAGCTGCCGACTTTAGAACTGGGGAACTAGGTTCGAGCTCGGTGTCGGCTCAACATCCTGTGCCTACCAAAAATGAATGTGTGCTTGTGTAACGTAACTAACTGGTGCTCAGGTAAAGTGCTTGGGTCAAGTTCGCGCTATAAAACTGCAAAACAAAAAAAAAACCTCTAGCTTTGTCTCCTTGCCTTCACGTGAACACGTCAATAGCCATGGGACAAAAGGACATGTTTTCGTTGTGCGGCCAGCACTGGGGCTTCTCGTCCCTTCCGGGCTCAGTTCTCTTTAACAGGTATCCCCGGCCCATGCTCAATCCCAGCTTCTGAAAAGAGGCCACGAGCCGGGACTCTTATCGGTAGGAGCAGCAGCAGCAGACCGAGAAGAGCCGGGCCTGGCAGCTGTGCAATCAGAGAACTCTGTGGAAATGCTGTGACTGGCGAAAGGTGATAAGGGGTCCTTGGAGAAGGGGTGGTGCATGGGGTGGGAGAAGCAGGCTGGCTGGGGCAGTGGCGTCGGGGGAGAGTCATCTGCTCCGCACAGTGAGGCCTCGAATAGGCGAAGGTTGTTAGCTGTGCGGGCTTCTTGAGTCCAATCAAGAGATAACGTTGGGAATAGTGGAAGCCGATTTGTGGCTAAAAATAAATGTTATGTGACAACTGGTTTGAAAGGGAGGATGCTGGGGTAGGATTTAAGAGGGAGCTTGGGAAGGTTCCAAGGTAAGGTGTACCCCTGATTTCTTTGGTTTATCCAAAGGTACTCATTGAATGTTTCACAGCTCAGAAGGAACCCGTGTGACGTAATCTGCCACAAGTAGTGCCAGGCACAGCTGTGTGCTGGAAACAAGGGTCTTGCACCGAATTCAAAAGAAAGAACCAGAATCATAAATCCCCAAAATAAAACTATAACCAGTGACTACTGCTGACCTACTCCAGCCACGCAGCAGGGAGCCCGCGAGGCAGACCTGGCAGGAATGAGCGCATCACAAACTTTTAGAGCAGTGGCATCGCCTTTCTGTTTGCAGTCAGGAAGCGCCATTGATTTCTGCTCGCTTTACACTCTTCATGGCACACGAACAACGAACTTAAAATATATGTTACCGTCTGTGTGTGCGAAAAGAAGATGAACCGAGCGAACCTCAGCACCATCTTAATGTCACTACCTGTTCCTCCAGAGGCCGCTCCACGCTCAGCTCCCTGTTGTGCATGGCGGTATCTGCAACACACAAGGCACACGTTGGTATATTTAGCGCGATGAGGTAACTACGCACACACCAGGAGGGGAAAGTACGGTTAATGCAGCGTAGAGCGCCTTGAGAATATGCACTCATTCATGGACAGCAGTCAGCGAGCAAGGCACTAGCATCCTGGGTAAATAACAGTCTTAAGCGGCGACGCGCGTGTGCCAACAAGCGCCCTGTCAAGGTGGCATCATTCAGTGTAGTAAGAAATGTGTGCAGTCCGGCGTGTTTGTGCACTTGTTACCAATAGCATGTTCTATAGAGCGATATTTAATGCCCCAGACATTGCGCTCGCACACCGCCCCCGCGCCCCCTCCACCCTCCACCACCCCTAACACATGCACGCTGCCTGTGCAAATACACGCACACGCACTTGTTTTTGGTGGTTCTTAAGTGAAAGGTGGGACATGGACCTCGTCGTGTAATCGCACAATTACATTAGTTTACATTTTCACATACATCACTTGCCATCGTTGTCAGTTGCGTAAGAGATGCGTACATTTCAGAAAGTTAAATCTTCACTTAATTTACATTTAAATGTCAATTCAACTATATAATCTAAATGCCAGCTCATTCCCCGATTGGGCCTCAGAATTCCCCATCTCCAGTTGGGGGTGCTCGGTGGCTGTGCACTCTCGAATGCAGACATTAACATAACATTCTTGGCAATGGGAACCCCGGAGTGTTTTGGCTCCTGTCCTAACTACTTCCACGACAGCACATGCATATACACTAGATTTATAACAAGTGAGTGAGGACGTTTCTAACTTAAAAAACAAAAACACCAGACCAGCGTGCATACAACGTGAGCTGGAAGTGGACGAAAATAACCAAGGCATAATCGGCTTGGTGTGATTGTGAGATTAAAAGCAGGAGAGAGCCGGGACATCATATTTAAGACCCACCAGTACATCGCAGTGCTGCACTGCACTACATAACATTTAGTGTGCAGGTATATCCGCGCACGGCCTCGAGCCAACAGAACATATACACAAAAAAGCGGGAAGATACAGGACCTCGAGTGACGTGATTCGAAAACGGGCCCCTCGGCCACTATCTTAGGGATACCCAGACGTGCTCACTTCAAGAGTTAAGAAGGATGCAATGGGCCAGGGTGTACGTTTTACCTTTGGCACTCGGGGGCTTTGGGAATGCCCCAGCCTGGCAGAGGAGCATGGTCAGTGCCAACAAGAGAACTGGCAGTTTGGAATCCATCCCGGAGAGTAGATCGCGTCCCCTGGGGCTGTTGGCGCTGCACCTCCGCGTCCAGGGGCTCCTTAACGAGGGGTCGGACCTCCGTGAAATTCCTTGAGTCACTTATCTGTACTTTGTACAGAAGAAAGGGCCCTATAACAGAGGGAATCTGGCCAGTAGATGCCCAGTGGTCGAGGACAGGCACCGCTAGAGATGGAACCGTCCGCCTGACGGTGCTGAAGCGCTTAGAGTCCCGCCTCGGGGCTCCGAAGGGGTCAGTATGTTCTGGTGCTGAGCCGCTCCAAGGAGCTGTCCTCCTCCTCTGGTGCTGAACACCTCAGGCGTCACCCGCGGCCGATGGAGCTGTCTACGCTTCACGGGGCTGAGCGGCTCGGAGCCCCCTCTGAGAGACAAGGGATCCCAGTAGAGGTGAGAGGTGTAACTGGGCTCCCCTTTCCCTCCTCCAGGTCTTACAGGTGAGTGAGAGGCACGGACTGGTTCGGGGTCTTCCTTTTGTTCTCCGCTTGCTCTCACCGGAGGCTGTGCCAGACCATGCAGACAAATCCGGGGCTGAGGCAGGGAGTGAAGGATCAGGGATCGGTGGCTGCGTCACCGGCTCAAAGCTCCTCCCTCCTCAGCTACAGCAGAAGAAGGAATCTTCCTTACGTTGGGGGCTAACAACTCCTCCTGTTACCTCCAGTAAATCCCACACTGTGGGATTGCTAAGAGGTGATTCGAAGGCCACGCTCACCTTTCTCCACCACTCTGGAAACGCGACTGGTATGTTATAGTTAGAAATTATCATTTAAAAAACCTTTGAAATTCACTGAAAAAACCAAAGGTTTCAGGGACGTTATAGTTAGAAATTAGCATTTAAAAAACCATTGAAATTCACTGAAAAAACCATAGGTTTCAGGGACGTTATAGTTAGTTGGACATTTCACACGTACAAAACCCGAGAAATTCGGCCGTTATAGTTAGTAGAGCTAACTATAACTCGCGCCCCCGCAATGCACTGCTGATGACATCACATATTACATCATTCATGACATGGTCAGTGACATCACTGATGACATGACTGATGACATCTCAAATGACATCACTGATGACATTACTGATGACATCATCCACTGACTGTGTGTTTCTGAAAAGTTTAAATATGTTTTATATATATATATATATATATGCCAAGGTGTATTGAAGAATGAGTGGGTGTATAAGTGCCTGAATAGATGATTTAGTAGGTGCGTGACTGACTGTATAAGTGAGTGATTAAACATGTCTTACTGAATGCATAGGTTAGTGACTAAACTGTGTAAATGTTGGTATCAGTCTGTCAGTAGGTGTGTAAGTGGCTGCATCGGTTGGTTAGTAGCTAAATGAGTATGTATATAGGTTATTGATTGGTTATCTGAGTATCTGTATGGGTGCCTCAGTGTCTGTGTGGATGGGTGGGATGTGTGTGCCTTTGTGTATAGATATGTGAGTGGTTGATTCACTGGCTGTATGGGTGGGTGACTGTGTGTATGGGTGTGTTGGTGAGTGTATGGATGTCTCAGTGGTACATGTCTGAGTAACTTCATATGTAAAAGGCAGTGTATGTGACATTTGGAGTATATAAATGACTATATGTGAGAGTGAGTGATTGTGAGAGTGGCTGTATGGATGAGTGTGTACTTGTATCAGTGATTGTATAAGAGAGTAAGTATGTGTTAGTATCTGTATGAATAAGTGAGGTGGTGTGTGTATAACTGTATAGGTGAGTAAATGGGTGTGATTGATTCTTTGCATGATTGAGTAGGTGTGTGAGTAAGTCTATGGGTGAGTGGCGGTGTGTGAGTGTCTGTGTAGGTGTATGAGTGCATTTGATAGTGCTGTATTGATGAGTGACTGCATGTATCAGTGATTGTGTGGGTGAATGAGTGGATGTGTGTGTAGACCTAGCAATCAGTGAGTGGGTATGCAGTAACTGGTATTGGTGTGTCTATGGTTTCGAAAATGGTAGTCTGTATTTTAGAGTGGGTGTATCAAAGGTTATATTAGGGTGTGAGGAGGTGCATCAGTTTTTCACGTGGATGATGTCATCAGTGATGTCATCAGTGATGTCATTTGAGATGTCATCAGTGATGTCATCAGTGATGTCACTGACCATGTCATGAATGATGTAATATGTGACATCATCAGCAGTGCATTGCGGGGGCGCGAGTTATAGTTAGCTCTACTAACTATAACGGACGAATTTCTCTGGTTTTGTACGTGTGAAATGTCCAACTAACTATAATGTGCTTGAAACCTATGTTTTTTTCAGTGAATTTCTAAGGTTTTTTAAAGGCTAATTTCTAACTATAACGTCCCTGAAACTTATGGTTTTTTCAGTGAATATATATGTATATATATATATATAGTTACCTATTCCTTTTTCTACAATGCTGATAATGCAAAATTTTGTGATGATTAGTTAAAGGGGATGCTCTACCTAAACTTGGGAACTACCCAGTGTTCTCTCTCTCCTTCTTTTTTGCACATATAGTTACCTATTCCTTTTTCTACATTGCTGATAATGCTAAATTTTGTGGTGATTAGTTAAAGGGGTTTTATTTTAAAAAAAAAGGGGGGAAAAACACGTTTTTCTACCAATACATTTTCTATACACTTTTTAGACAGACATAGTAGAAACGGATTTTAATTAAATTTGGCAGGAATATAGATTATGGAGTTGAAAGGGTGTTATTCTGATTTGCTCTAAATAGGTTCAGCCTTTTTTAAGTAATAAGCATCAAAATCTTAGTGATATATTGTGCCGCTGTATACGGGGGTAATTTTGTGGTATACCACAGTACATAGCGATGAAAAAACACAATATTATTGGCTAATGAAAGCACTTAGAAAATAAAAAGGCAGCCATATTGTTTAGACCACACTCTGGTTGAGGTATGGGTTTCCACGTGAGATATAGCTTTTTTTTTTTTTTTAAGCAATAGGAAGAAATGAGACACTTTACCCAAGTCTGAATAGTTAGAGAAAAGTATTTTTATTAGATATAGTTTTTTTTTAAATTACGAAGTACTACAGTAGTTCCTCAAAACTATCTAGGAAGCACCACAGCACCTACTGAGGTTGTTTTTTAAAGAGTTTATGACAAAGGACACTCGACAACATGCCACTCCACTCCACCCTACAATATGCCACTTCACTCAACATGTCAGTTCACTCTACGACAAGCCATACTACTCTACGACATGCCACTCCACTGTATGAATTGCACACCACTGAACTCTACGCACCTCCACTCTAAGACACTCTACGACTAGCCACTCTATGATACGCTAGTCCACTCTACAACATGTCATTCCACTCCACTGTACCTATTGAAATTAAAAGAATATATATATATAACATAAAGACACTCAATGGCACTCCACTCTACAATACGCAACTCCACTCTATGACACGGCATTCCACTCTATGACATGCCACTACACTCTACCTCACTTCATGCCACTCTACTTACGACACTCCACCTCACTCTACGCCACACCCCTCCACTATACGACATGCCACTGCATTGTACACATGCACTCCACTGTACTCCACTGAACTCTACCCACCTCCACTCTAAGACACTCTATGAATCCCCACTCTATGATATGCTGCTCCACTCTGCGATATGTCACTCCACGCTGTCTATTGAAATTTAAAAAATATATATTTATGATAAAAGACACTCTATGACACACCACTCCACTCTAAGACACTCCACTGTATGACACTCCACTCTACAACACTCCATGCCACTGCACTGTACAACACGCCGCTCCACTCTACGACATGCAACTCCGCTCTGTGCCACTCCACTCTACACCCCTGAACTCTAAGACACTGTACGAAACGCCACTGTATGAAGAGCCACCCCACAACATTCCATTGTACACCATTCCACTCTACAACTCTCTACTTCACTCTTTGCCCCTCCACTCTATGTAACTTTACTCCACCCTACAACATGGCACTCCACTCCACTTTTCAACATGCCACTGCGCTCTACGACATGCCACTCCACTCAATGACACGCCACTCCACTCTACGACACTCTACTCTGCTCTACGACACTCCATGCCACTTGTCCCTATGACATACTACTCTAGGAGATATGTTGTAAAATGGCCCTCTATGAAGGGTCACCCCAAACTTTTTGCCTTCCTCCTCCTCTTTTTCTGACCTTGTTTTTGTTGGCCTTAGGACGCTGAGCACTTTCCCACTGCTGACCAGTGCTAAAGTGCATATGCTGCTCCCCTAGACATGGTTACATTTAGTATATCCACAATTGGGATATTTAACTCCTCTGTAAGTTCCTAGTAGAGTGCACTACCTGTGCCTAGGGCCTGTAAATTAAATGCTACTAGTGGGACTGCAGCGCTGATTGTACCACCCACACAAGTAGCCCTTTAAGCATGTCTCAGACCTGCCACTGCAGAGCCTGTGCGCGCAGTTTTACTGCCATTTCGACTTGGTATTTAAAACCCTTGGTTAGAAAAAGCAATCGGTACTGCACACCTAATTTTTATAATTAACAAAAATGTGAGGCTATGTATCACTGAAAAGGTTGTCCTAATTAACTCCTTTGTGTGTGCTACACGGTGTCTCTGGGCTGCCTGTCCCAAGATGAACATAAGTATACAAGAAAGCAAGCTAGATGGCTTGCGTTAGACCGTGTGCACTACTCACAACATAAATGATTCAATCCTAATCAATTTTCAAACTGCGCATTTTTTCACTCTTGAACGTTCAACAAAGATTGTTGGTGAAAATAAAAATGTTCACAAACGGTGATCGTTGATAGAAATAAACTCTTAATGAGGAGTACAATGGTTACAAACCATCAAATCTTCAAATGCAATATATACATTATACATCATAAACAGAACAAATTGGTAAATTGAATATTCGCAATAACAATTCCACTTGAAGTCGTAGTGCCCTATGCATTTCGGGACGCGAAGTTCCCTTCTTCAGGGGCCACTGAATCAACGAAGATAGTACTTGTAAATGTCCTGCACTAGATACTGACGTAGGATGCAAAAGCTCAAATGGAGAATGTTAGTGTATAATGTATATATTGCATTTGAAGATTTGATGGTTTGTAACCATTGTACTCCTCATTAAGAGTTTATTTCTATCAACGATCACGTTTGTGAACATTTTTATTTTCACCAACAATCTTTGTTGAACGTTCAAGAGTGAAAAAATGCGCAGTTTGAAAATTGATTAGGATTGAATCATTTATGTTGTGAGTAGTGCACACGGTCTACCGCAAGCCATCTAGCTTGCTTTCTTGTATATTTAAAACCCTTTGCCTAGCCTTCAACTCCCTTTTATTACACATATGTCACCCCTAAGGTAGGACCTAGGTAGCCCATAGGGCAGGGTGCAGTGTAAGTAAAAGGTAGAACATTTTCTTTTAAGTTTTGCATGTCCTGGTAGTAAAAAACACCTACATTCATTTTTCACTACTGTGCCTACTCCTCTCATAGGTTAACATTGGGAATTCCGTATTACACTTTTACGCTGTAATTCCTGATTAGAAAGGAGTAGCTTTGTCATGTTTTATATCTTTCGAATGGTAATGACAAATCCTCTTTACTGGTAAAGTTGGATTTGACATTACTATTTTAGAAATGCCATTTTTAGAAAGTGGCATTTCCCTGCTCTTAAAGCTTTGTGTGCCTGCAGCCTCTCTCCAATAAATGTCTGGTGTGGGCGACAGCTTGACTTTGTGCATTCCCTCTAGACAGCCACACACAAAGGAAGGTTAGATGTGTCTGAGTACCCATCTACACCATGATGGCTCATCCTGGGCAGGATGGGAGGGAGGAGCTGACACCTGAATAGGCAGTGTCCTATCTCCACACAAAGGGTTGATTACCTCCTTGTAGTGAGTCTGGAGCCGAGGCTAGGAAGAAAGGATCTGTGCCCACTTCAAAGACCCTTCTCTGAAGTCCCCCCCACTTCAAAGGCACAACTGGGTATAAGTACTGGGTCTCTGACCCCACCAAATAAGACCCTTCTGGACCTGTAAAGAACCTCTGTCAAAAGAACTGCTGTGCTGCTACATAGACTGTCACTCTGTTGGACTGCTGCTCTGGAAGAACTGCTTTTCTGCTCTGCTGCCTGCTGCCCTCTGACCCTTGTGAGGAAGAGCTGGACTCTACCTTGAACCCAGAGTGATCTCCAAGGGCTTGTTGGCTTGCCTCCTGTTTTCTGAGACTCAGGGATATTAAAGTCTCACCACCTGCTCCTGTGCCTGGTCCATTGGAAGTAGACCCAGGTGATTGTTCCACTCGAACCAACACATTTCCTGTCTGCATGTAGCAGAACTGACACATCAATGCTATTGTAGGAGCAGAACTGGTGTATTGCACTGTGAACTAGCACATTGCCTTAAAGAACCGACGCATCAGAACCAACGCATTGCCGCTGCTGCAGTGTGGAAAGATCGACGCATCCCCTTGACTGCATAGACAAATCCAGCGCATCATCTTCGGAACCGACACATTGCTGCCACTGCGTGAAGATAATCAACGCATCACCTAGACTGCGGGATCGACATCGACGCATTGCTTGCGTGCACCCCGCATCTTGCTGTTGCGACCAGGATCAAGGTACTGTGTTCAGCGGGCCTGAATGGCTCCTGTTACTGGCCCGCACTCCATCGCGGTCAGCCTGAACTCTTGACTTTGCCCCGTCCAGCGTGACTAGATAACCCCCATTGGCGCTTATTGCTTCCAAGCGCTACATACATTTTTCTTTAAAATTTCATAGCTCAACTTCTACTCATTGGATGTTTGTCATTTTGGTCTTGTTTTATTTATGAAAATCATATCTATTTTTCTAACCTGGTGTGGAGACTTTCTGTGGTGTTTTATTGTGTTACTATGTGTTGTGGTGCCCAAATACTTTACACTTTACCTCCTAAGTTAGGCCTGCCTGCTCAGTGCCAAGCTAGCAGAGGGTGAGCACAGGATAATTTATGGTGTGTGACTGACTTATCCTGACTAGAAGTGTGGTCCCTACTTGGACAGGGTGCAAACGTCTGCCAACTAGAGACCCAATTTCTAACAAGATGACACACCACTCGATGACACACCACTCTACGACACACCAGTCCACCTCCGACATGCCACTCCACTCTATGCCACTCTACTCTATGCCCCTCCATTCTAAGACACACTATGACACGCCACTCTATGACATGCCACTCCACTGTACTCTACGACATGCCACTCCACTGCACCATTACACTCTACAACACTCTACTCCACTCTATGCCCTTCTACTTTAAGTCCCTATACCCCACTCTACACCACTCTGTGACATCACTTCACTCCACTCTACAACACGCTACTCCACTCTATGGCATGCCACTCCACTCTATGACACTCCACTCTATGCCATTTTACACCACTCCTGAGTATGAAAAGCCACTTCACTCTATGCCATGCCACTCCACGAGACCCTACTCCACACCAGTCCACTCTACGCCAGTCCACTCTATGCCCCTACACTCTAACACACTGTACGACATACGACTCCATGACACGCCACTCCACTATACTCTACGGCACGTCACTCCACGCCACTCCACTCTACAACACTCTACTGCACTCTATGCCCCTCCACTCTACGCCACTGTACTCCACTCCATGACACCCTACGACATTCCCCTCCACTGTACGCGTGCCACTCTACTCTATTACACAACTCTCCACTCTACGGCATGCCACTCCACTCTATGCCACTCCATAGCACAACACTTCATGCCATTCCACTCTATGAGACTCCACTCCACTGTACGACATGCCACTCCAGTATACGACACGTCACTGAACTCTACGGCATGCCACACCACCCTATGTCACTTCAATAGGTGCGCTTCCACTCTAAGACACTCTACGACACGTCACTCTATGACATGCCGTTCCACTCTACTTTACAACATGCCACTCCAATGTACCCCACTCCAATCTACAACACTCTACTCTACTCTATGCCTCTCCATTCTACGCTACTCTACTACTCTGTACAACACTCCTCGACACACCACTCCACTCCTCTCTATGACATTCTACTCCACTCTATGACAGGCTACCCCACTCTATGACACGCCACTCCACTCTACGGCACTGCACTCCAGTTTACAATGCTTCCTGCCACTCAACTGTACGACACGCCACTCTACTCTAAGGCACGACACTCCACTCTATAACATGCCACTCTATTCTTCACCACTCTACTCTATGCGATTCCATTCAACACCACGCCCTTCTAGGCCACTTCACTTTATGCCACTCCACTCTATGCCAGTTCACTGTCGTCCTTTGTATGACATGCCACTCCACTCTATGGCTGGTGACTGTACGACACGCCACTGCACTATACGACAGTCCACTCTATGTCACTCCACTTCACTCTGAGATATTTCACTCCACTATAACACACGCGGCTCCACTCTATGATATGCCACTCCACTCTACGCCATGCCACTCCATACACAGTTGTGAACTCGCCAGCTAGACTACATGAACTATAAACCGCCGCTCTACCTTGCACAGTCTTCACATAAATTATGTAATTTCAGATGTCATGAGTGTTCTTATGAATGCTATGATTAAACAAGCTACAAGTGATGTAATATGAAAGGGTATAAACCGTGTACGGGGAAGAAGTGAGTTATAGTTCATGTAGACTGGCTAGTGAGTTCACAACACTGTGTACGGAGGTACACGAGCCATAGTAAGTTTTGGGTGGGGCGCAAATTATAACTTTAAGTGATAACTATAACATTAAAAAATGTAATATTTGTATAGTTTAAGTTGGTTTTTGTATACAAATTATCAATAAAGTTTTCCTAGCTATAGCTTATCCTCAACCATTTTTTATTGAATATATTGATATATTATGTGAAATTGTCAGTTAAGGGTATATAGATCACTGAAAGAGTAACAACCTGCACACCTAAATTTTAACCAATTAAATTTAAACAATTTATCCAAAGGTGCTTCCTTGTGTCCCTGACCAGTTCCTGTCAGGCGAATAAATCACAATCAATTGAGACACAATAATGTCACAAAATTACAAGGAGCACTTTTCACAAGCCTAAGATGGCGTCACCTTCTGAAATGTTTTAACCATTTTTAAACAAAATATATCAAAATAGTAACCAAACATACAAATACAGTCAAATCCCCCGTTTTCTTGAGAAACATCTCACAACTAAATATTTCAAGAACTCATCAATTCAACAATGTTTCTCATGCACTTTTTTTATTCTTCTTTTATTATGCAATGGGTAGATCTGCACATATAATCTTCAGTTTCAAAATTCATCGTTGTGTTACAATTCCCGTATAGTGTTATGGGTCCCAATGCATTTCGGGATGACCCTTCGTCAGGGGAACACTAAAAGTAACAAGAATGAATTTAATTCCTAATTGTTTCTGTGGCTCTGACTAAATCATGTATTTAAATCATGCTATAATTCAATTTAAAGGTTTTTCAGGAATATACCGTATTCCGCAAATACATAAGTACATCCAAAATTAAATAAGAAGAATGTATGACAAGATTCAAGCTTTTCACCAGAGTAAATATGAACGTAAAACACCAGTGTATGTGCGCGAGTGTAGCCATAAACAAGTCCCCAACAAAACACCTGCTGTAATAAATACAGCGCCCTTTAAAACCTTTATAACCCCAAGGATGAGTAAAATCTACATATAATCCTCCACGGCTCACCTATCCACGGGCGAAGCACATATACATAGGGATGACTGCAAACAAAAACAAAAGTAGAGCTAAAAAATCAATCAACAATACTACTCACAAAAAAACTACCAAGATATGTTGCTTAAATGTCCTCAAAAGTGTCACTTACATAAAAAGGAAACACGTCTCACAGTTGTACTTCAACTTCTATCCTAAGGATTGTCACGGATACTCCATCAGTGCTCCCTTTGAAAAATGACTCACATCTAACCTTCATGCCAGTACTGAAAACATAAATGAAAATGAATGTGAAGACTGTTATAGTGGTGAATTGTAACACAACGATGAATTTTGAAACTGAAGATTATATGTGCAGATCTACCCATTGCATAATAAAAGAAGAATAAAAAAAGTGCATGAGAAACATTGTTGAATTGATGAGTTCTTGAAATATTTAGTTGTGAGATGTTTCTCAAGAAAACGGGGGATTTGACTGTATTTGTATGTTTGGTTACTATTTTGATATATTTTGTTTAAAAGTGGTTAAAAAATTTCAGAAGGTGACGCCATCTTAGGCTTGTGAAAAGTGCTCCTTGTAATTTTGTGACATTATTGTGTCTCAATTGATTGAAATTGTCAGTTAACACATACTGTTTTAGTCGAAAAAAGACACTGAAATTCACCAGTTATAGTTATTTTACTCAAATCCTGCTGTGCTTGTCTCCCAACAGTTATTTCTTAATAGCCACATATATAATTTTATAAAAAGCATATATTAAAGGGCCAAGCATAGGAAAAATATGCTGCCAGAATAATGTGCACCCTTAGCAAAAAAATGGCAGGTATAAAGATAACCATCTATCTCTGCGTGGCTTGGTCAGTATATCACAACTTTATAGGATTTCATGAAAATTGTGTCATGCATATTGTCTGCAAACAGGAGATACTTGATGTGATCTCGAGCTCATTGAATGCCTCAGTCAAAAAGGTAATTTAGTATACAGAGCTGCAAGGTAAAATGGCATTTTAACGTTCTTTAAATGCTGACACATTTACAATGTAGATACCGGGTGTTATCACTGTCTTTGCGGTATTTGTGCCTCAGTTGTACGACCAAAGCATTCCTGCCTCTACAAAGCCACAATAATTTACACTGGTGAACTGACTGTGAGTCTATGAGATGGCGATGCTACAGATTCCGCTCTTTCCCTTCGAGGGACTTGTAGGTGGGGCACAACCACCTGAGACGTTTTAAGCAGTCGGGCCGGTCCAGGTAAGAACGGTGCGGTGGTGGGGTGGGGCAGGGCGGGAGTCGACAGATGATGGAATAGGGAAAATAAAATAAATACATAAATAAAACCATTTACCTTGCACTCGCCGCATTGCCGAGTCGGCGATGCGGCGAGCACAAGGTAAGTGGTTTTCTTTTTTTTAAATGTTATTTTCCCTATTCCGTCGTCTGTCAACTCCCACCCCCTGCCACCCCACCGCTCTTACCTGCACCCGCCACGAATGGTTGTAAAGGCATGGGCAAAGTGAGCTCTGGCCCAGGGCCACAGCCTTTCAGGGGCCCCCTGATAGAGACAGCTCTGTTCTGCAGAGAGTCTAGCCCTGAGGACCATGAATATTTCTTAAACAGGTCCAAATGCTCTGTGGTATTAGCAACATCAATGGTGCTTGTTTTTCGAGCTAAGGAGGATGTAAAATTGAGCCAGTCCACCAGGAATACACAGTTTTCTACAGCCGCTTTATTAATCCGCTCAGTTATCTCGATAAAATTGCAGCTTGTGACTTGCACACTAGCCCTCTTCTCACTTGAAGTGTTACGAGCAATACATGCGACAATTGTTTATTATCAGCACACAACTGAATTTTGGCGTCACAGACATGTCGGGCTAGGGGACATTGCTTCTTCCGCTACTTAATTTGTGCCAGTGTTTGTCAGGGCTCGACATCAGGACTTATTTGTAAACACCGACACGTATTTATGAGAATAGACCACATGGTAGCGCTGTGTGTGTATTTTTAAACAAAGTTAATTAGTGGAGCATTTACCTATTTAATATATCTTGAAAACATTATAAAACTCGGACTTAAAACTATATTTTAAATTGACATGGGGGTTGGGCCAGCAGCAGTGGACACATGTGAAATATGTTGGGCCCTTTCTCTTAATTTAAAAAAAAAAAAAAGCATAAGGATGGTCTCTTCACTCATCCTTAATGTTGAAGCCCTACTACATTGTTTATCGCACTCCACCGACTGGCTTGGAGTAACCCTGCAGGAGTAACAAGGAGAAATATCTTTATAAAAAGAGGAATATGCCTCTCATGATTGTTTTTGTGCAGGAATATGTCCCTTCCTGCACAAAAAACAATCCTACATGTCACACAGGCACCCTTGCACCTTGGTGTAAGGGTGCCTGCAACGGCCGCTAGTCAGCCGAAATGCACCAGCGCAGGGACAAAGGAAGGAATGCACCGCATTCTTTCAAATACAGCATTCCTGCCCTGTCCCTGTCACGCAGTGCAGTGCAGCATGGTGACTTGCTGCACTGCGCTGTACCACGTGACTTTCACACAAATATGCCACCTAATCTCTCAGTGCCTAAATAAAATAAGGGGCATATTTATGCAATTGTAAGTCAACGCAGCGCAGCAAGTCACCTTGCTGTGCTGCACTGTGTTACAGGGTGAGGGCAGGAAGGCACCATATTTATTACAATACAGTGCATTCCTGTCCTTCCCCAGCACTGGTGCACAATGGGCTGCCTAGTGCCAACGCAGGCACCCTTGCACTATCGCAAGGGTGCCTGCGTTGCATGAAGGATTATTTTTGTGCAGGAAGGGGCACCTTCCTGCACAAAAACAATCCTGAGAGGTATATTCCTCTTTCTGAGTGTTCTGCAGAATGCCGCTCACATGGAAAGAGGAAGTAACAAGGAGTGATAAAGATATTTCTCCTAGTTACGCCTCCCCTGAGAAGGCGTATCTTTTTTCGCGCATTCCCAGGTCTACCAGTGATGGTAAATCTGGGAATTCGTCAAAATCCATGGGAGTTGCGTGGTAACACCCACGCAACACCCATGGAAAGCCTTCCCAGGGCAGAGTAACGCAACACAGCGATTTGCGCTGCGTTGCGTTACTCCAGACTTATGAAGCCAGTCAAGGCCACACAAGGTGGGCTTACGTGGCTTCATAATTACATTTTGGGCTTGCGTCGTGCTTGCACTACATTGCGTGGCGCAAGAGCGACGCAACTCTCCTCACAAACATGCCCTTAAGTGATTTGCCCAGAATCACAACATATTAAGCCGAGGCTGGGATGTGAACCTGGTTCCCCCCGCAACAAATGTCGGCAGCTCTGGCCGCAAAGCCATACCCGTCAATGCTACAAGGGGCTGCAGGGCTAGTGCCTCGATCTTTAAGTGTTTTTAATTTGGCAGTTGTTTTAGAGGGCAGAAGGAACATGATTTAGAAAGAAATATTTGTATAACTGACATTATTTGCACATTAAACCTGTATTTGGACTTGCCTTTCATTCTTGCGTGAAAGTTCACCTTTGCTTGTAGTGCAAAACGTCTATAAAAATTAATTACAATTGTCCAATCAGAAGTTTAAGTAGCTGCACGAGAGCAAAGGCTGAACAACCGGAAGCCAGGCACGATTATGTCACCAGGAACCCTAATAAAAAAATATGATGTAACATCTAATCATTATTTGGAAATGCAAGAAAGCAGAGCAAGGCAGATGAGTCGACGACACAGTTTAACATAACTGACCTTTTTCCTTGTTACCAACGTGAACACTTTTTTATTCCATTGCAGGAGGCTATTAACCACTGCGAACTTTCTAATTAAATGCAAACCATTGAGTGGGGTCACTTATGGGATCCAACCCCAGATCTCATCTCTTCGCCCACCAGCTGAAAGATGGCGGCAGAAGGTTTTGCACGACTTATGAAATGCGTGTCCGGATAACTCTGTTTCCTTGCTTGTATCCATCATGAATACCAATATGTACATGGCATGAGTTTCCTCTGCGCTCGATTTCTTTAGGCTGCCCATGGGAGCGCGAGCCGAGCTATCCCTGCCTATGCTCGTGGCGGCTTGCTTTCATCTGGTGACAGCGCCTACCCAGCCCCTCCAATGACGTTACTCGCCCCAACATCTTATTGACGGCTTGCTCTGATGCCTTTTTTAGTGAATCCGCTGAAATATAATCAATTTCCCTTCAACGAACAATCAAGTAACACGGAAGAGAAGCCTCTGGGTCTACACACGCACAATTGTATAATTAGATTAAAAAAAGGCGGACATCAAACAAAAAGTATAGTGTAACTACAGCACCTGCTTCATTCACAATTTGTGCTGCTGTGTAGTATAGTCACTCATAGAGGGTCGGTGTCGGTATGTGTGAGGATGATTGTGGGGGACTATCTGAGGAAGGAAGAGAGATGCAAGGGAGGACGGAAGCGCTTGTATCCAGAGGGATTCACTCCAGAAAGGCAAATATTGATTTTGGATGCAAGCTCCGCGTGGCGTGACAGGCCTCCACAAACAAAGCCATCCCAGCATCGCCTTTAGTTTTGCCCTGGGCACCGCCAGCAGGAATAGTGCTGACTTCCTGCTATATGTAATCTGTGTCCTCTGGGATACAGAGATTGCAGGTCCTCCTGTGAGCATACAGTTTATATTCTTGTCTGTCATATATCTCTGTGACACCTTCATCAGTTGTTTTGTTTCCAGAAAGTTTTGTGCTTAGGTCTATTATGCATTCATTCATCATTTGGTTTGCCCATACAAGCCATTTTCATGTCGTTCTGTGGTCGTACATGTCCCCTATTAGGGGTGCCCTCAGTGAACAGCTAAAATATACCATTAGGGGTAACAGGTGCTATATAAATGCAAACCTTTTTTCCCTCTTCTATCCCTCTGCTATCCTTCTCAATCCAAATAACTGACTAATATCCACCACTCAAATTACTCTCATATTTCACTATACTAATTTACCACTAATCCTTATGGGTTCCGGAGTAGCATGCTACTCACCAAGAAAGTGCTTCAACACCCAATTAGGGGTAACAAGCGCTATATAAATGCTAACCTTTTTTTCCCTCTTCTATCCCTCCGCTATCCTTCTCAATCCAAATAACTAATATCCACCACTCAAATTACTTTCATATTTCACTATACTAATTCATCACTAATCCTTATGGGTTCCGGAGTAGCGTGCTACTTGCCGAAAAAAGCGCTTTAACACCCCATCAGGGGTAACAAGCGCTATATAAATGCAAACCTTTTTCCCTCTTCTATCCCTCCGCTATCCTTCTGAATCCAAATACCTGACTAACCTATCCACCACTCAAATTACTTTCATATTTCACTATACTAACTTAACACTAATCCTTTATGGGTACCGGAGTAGCGTGCTACTCGCCGAAAAAACGCTTTGACGCCTCATCGGGGGTAGTAAGCGCTATATAAATGCAATTACAATTACAATAGTGTCTTGCACGCATGGGTTGGTCACACGAAGCTGTGCATCGTAAGTGCCCCACGTCCTATGAGTCTCCTAGTCAGTCACACAGCCCCTCACAGTAAGCCTCTCGAAATCCCAGCCTCATACCACCCCTTCCTCTCCAGAGTATGTTACCTGTACTTTCTGGCTCACATCCAACGCCTGAGGCCTGCGGCAGAGGTGGGCTCAACACTCAGGCTTTACAACCTCATATAGACCCGGAATGACTAAAGGAATAGCAAATACTCTCTTTTGGTCACTGAAATAGATAACCACCAGCATCAGTAATACTCAGCCATTAGTGAATAGGACATCTGAAAACTTTGAAGACGGTCACTCCAAAATCCATAAAACTATGATAAAAAAAGGTTTCCTATTTGTCAGCTAAATCTCTCAAGCAACAGCCTTTAGCCTGGTGCCACTCTCCGAAGCTGGCAGATCAACAAGGGCAAACATAGGCAATAGCACGCCCGAATCTATAATTTCTGTAACAATATATTACATAGGAAGCTAAGTTATATGCTTCCACAAATTAAATCTGTATCAGAGAAAAGAGAAAAGGCAAACACGTTTTATTTCCACTCCTTGAAACACTCAGCCGATGAACTATTTCCATGGATTTTGTGGGAGAACTATCATGGGTCAAAGATTTTGTTTCGGAATTTCATTCGAAATAGGTCTAGTTTCAATTACTACTCGAAGACTTGCTTTTTTTCTCCCTTGCACGCATTGCTAGCCTGCTTGGTTCTCTTGTTCTGCTCTTTGTTTCCGGTTCCCCGGATTCTTGCAAACCAACCAAGGGTGACGATTTCTGAGGCTGGGCAGAGATGGTCGCGTGTCTCCACATGGCACAGGCAACTCTTTATCCCAGTTTCGATTCCCTAGCAAGGTGGATTTGCAATGGGTGGGGTATTTTTACTCTTATCATTTAAGAGGCCCACCAAGATCTTGAAATCTCTCATAATCGCCCTGGTTGCTCCCAGAATGTTCCCAATTCTACAATAAGCAATGCATGGATGGTGATGCTGGCAGAATGTGTTGTAGGCTGATGTCATCTGGAATGTTGAGTGCAGGCACAAGCATGATGCCACGAATGTTCTATATATGGCAGTTGCTGTTTGTGCCTCAGACTCTGCCGGTCAGGACGGCTCTCTGTACTTTCCCAGTAAATACTCACAACGGAATCCACCCCTGTGTCACCCCTTCTTTACTTCAATGGCGACAGAAGACGGGATCGGATTTCGGACACATTAGGGTAGCACGTTTATCGCGTAGCAGCACCCTGAGTAAATCCTTTTTTTTTTCCTGCTGGAGGCACATATGTGTGGGGAGGTACAGAGAGCGTCCGCGTCCTTTGTTTAAAGGTTTACTCGGCGGCCTCACGGAGTTGTTCTGGCTGTCCATTTTGTCCATGGCAACTGAACCGCCTCGTTTATTGTGACTGGCTGAACTGTGGTGCAGTGTTGCGCAGTGGGTGCAACCGGGAGCCTACATCTCGATCTACTTTACGATCTACGTTCCGATTGAGAGGTGTGGACTTTCCTGCTTGTCTAGCGCATTCAACCTAGCTGCTGAGTGTGCGTCTCACCGGATCCCCGCGCGAGCGTGTCTAATTTCATTTCCCAGTGCGCGCCTTACCGGATTGCAGCATGTGTCCGAAGCGTCTTCTCAAACGTCTTCAACTCGGACATCGTTCTGTGTGTCCAGGCGCCGTTCTCACGTTGAAGAGCCCTGGATTGAGTGGTGACTTTCTCTTTTCCTTGTGGGGCAACGCGACTGCATCGCGCTTCGAACTTCTTTCGGCTTTGTGCTTCACAGCTCCTTTGATGGATAGGGGCGTTTACGGCACACTTTCCCTCCCGGTCACCTGATCATCTATCTCCAAGGAAAAGAAACAAAGAGAGGACTCCTCCATCTATTGTGTTTCTGTACTGAAAAGAAACAAACGAAGGACAAAGTTTTCAGTCCAACTAATTTCTTTTAAAGAAAACGAGAAAGAGCAAAAGAAAAATACTTTTTTGTTCTTTATGAAAGTGACTGCACTCTTGTTTTTTTTTTCTCTCTCTTTCTTTTTGCTAGTTTTTTTTTCTTTCCTCTTTTCTAACTCCTAGTACTTCTTTTCTCTGTGATTAACCTACTTGCTTTACAGGTACTTGGTCATCATGCAGAGTGTTACAGCTCCCGCTCCTTTTTTACAAGAACCAGGAGATCCACCATTAGAATGGAAATTGTGGCTTAGGTCTTTTAAAGCTTATTTAGGTGCCATTGATGGTCAAAGGTTTAGACCTGAAAGAAAAAAAAATCTTATGTACTATCATTTAGGGGTTGAAGGTCAAAATGTCTTTGATCACTTGCCGCCATATGATCCACCAGAAGGTGAAGATCCTGATGAGTTTGAAATGGCAGTGGCTCAGCTTGATAAGCACTTTACCAAAACTAAAAACATCGTGGTACACCGGTACAAATTCTTTACCAGAGTGCAAAAACCCACAGAAAGTATTGATACCTTCATCACTGCGTTGAAAGTTCTGGCAGCTAAATGTGAATTTGAGAACTTTACATTGCAATAATAAAAGATCAGCTTGTAGCCAGATGCCATTGTAAAAGAATTCAGGAAAGGTTGTTAACTTGTAAGGATCCCTCATTAGACAAAGCAGTGGATACTGCAAAGAGCATCAAGAGTTCCATAGAGGATGCAAAACAATTGGAGACTGCCTTGTCTAATACCACAGTTTCAGGTGTTGTATCCAATAAGTCTCCAGTTTACAAGAGTGATGATGGCAAGAAACAAATTGTGTTCAGAGGTGGGAGAAACTTTGTACAAAACAGAGCATACAGTCAGAAAATTAGTTGTTTTAGATGTGGTTCACCTTTGCATGTATCGTCCTTTAAGAATTGTCCAGCTGTCAATCAACAATGCGGACAGTGTGGAAAAATGGGCCACTTTGCAAGAGTCTGTAAGGGAGCTAAAAGAAAGAACGTTAGATGTGTTTTGAACGAATCTGAAGGTCATGACGATGAAGATTTTATCAATCAAGAATACAGTGTAGTAGTGAGAGACAGTGAGAAACAGAAAACATCTCTCATTGTTGATCCCGATATTGATGTTACAATTGAAGGGGTTCAAATTCAGCTCCTAGTAGATACAGGAGCAGGCATTACCATTGTGTCGCAAGAAAAGTATTTTAGGTTTTGGGAAAAGAAAAGTTTGTTACCACCTGATGTACTTACTGTAGCTTTTGAAGGTAGCAGAATTGAGTTGCTGGGTTATTTCTGGGCCACCATCAGTGTTTTGGGAGAAGTCATCAAAGGCAAAATTTATGTGGCAAGAAAGGGTATCAATGTTCTTGGTTTTATAAACCAAAGTTTGGTTTAACTATAAAACCGGGTTTGGATAAACCGGGTTTCATAGATAAAAAATATATCAATTCTTTGTCTAGCACGGATAAAGCGAGTAAGTGGGAGCATAAGTTTGAAAAAGTGTTTCAAGACCGATTGGGCAAGGTGACTGATTTCCAACCTTCCATCAGGGTAAAAGAAAATGCCAAGCCTGTTAAGCATAAATTGCGCAATGTGCATCTTAGTATTAGGGCTGACTTGTCTAAACACTTGAAAGGTCTTTGTGATCAAGGTATCATTGAAAAAGTTGACGCAATTCTGTGGCTTTCACCCATTGTTCTTGCAAAGAAGAGGTCTGGGGATTTGAGGATGTGTGTTGACTTGAGGAGCTTGAACAATGCCATCTGGGTCGACAATTTTCCTCTACCACGCATTGAGGATCTGATTGCTAAAGTTGGATCTTCCTGTTGGTACATGAAGTTGGATCTTAAAGCCGCAGATCCTCCATCCCACCATCTCACGGCTTTTGTAACTCCTGATGGCGTCTTTCACTTTTGCCGTCTACCTTTTGGATTAGCTTCGGCAGCTTATGACTGAAATGTTTCATGACAATCCCCACGTGGTGGTATTTCAAGATGACATTCTCATTTTTTCAAAAACAGAAGCAGAACATGATGTTGCTATTGATGAGGTATTCAGCATTCTAGAAAAAAGAGATGTAACTTTACAGAAGAACAAATGTATCTTTAAAGTAAAAGAAATAAAGTATTTAGGCCATATTATTTCAGAGCCTGGCATAAAACCCAGACCAGGTTTAGTTAAAGGCATTGTTGAAGCTCCAGCACCACAAAATAGAGAACAGCTCATGTATTTTCTTGGTTTGTGCGAGTTTTATGCCAAGTTTATGAAGGATTTTGCAAAGACGACTGAATGTTTCAGGGCGTTGTTGAAGAAGGGAGCAACATTTCTGTGGTCAGAGGAGAGTGAAAGAGGTTTTCTAGCTATCAAAGATCACATTGTTAAAGCCCCAGATTTGCAACCATTTATAGAAGGGAGACAAACTGTTGTTACTGTTGATGCGTGTGAATATGGTCTGGGGGCAGTACTTTCACAATCTGAGGAAGGCAAAGAGCACACAGTGAGATTTGCATTGAGAATGCTACGTCCTGTAGAACGAAAGTACTCTGTCTTAGAAAAAGAACTTCTGCCATGTGTATGGAGTGTGGAGAAATTCAAACAGTATTTGTGGGGCAGATCTTTTGTTCTGAAGACCGATCACCGACCGCTTGTCGATATTCTGTCTGGCAGGAAGGTGAAATGCACCACTGCTCGTTTGGCAAGACTGTCTGCAAAGCTTCTGGAATACACTTTTGCTGTAGAGTATATTCCAGGTGGGAAAAACTGTAGGGCAGATTGTCTGTCTAAACTTCCAATTGTAGATACGGAGGAACAAGATTGGGAAACAGATATTGAAGAGTGTTTTGTGGCCTGCATTAATCAAAGCAGTCTGTCCTTTGCTGAAAATGAATGGATAGCTGAGGTGAATAAGGATGTTATCCTCAACGAGGTCATGTCCTTGATTAGAAAGGGTTGTCCTAAGGAGAAGAATCTTTCGCCAGAATTGCAGATGTATTGGAAAATCTGTGATGAGTTGTCCGTTGAGGGTGGCAAAGTAGTGAGAGGTGATAAACTGGTTCCACCCGAGTGTTTACGGCAAAAGATAATTTCAGCTGCGCATCTGGGTCATTTAGGTGCAACCATTACGAAAAGGAAGGTCAGAACTGATTTATGGTGGCCGAAAATGGATACTCAGATTGATGAATTAGTTAGGCAGTGTGTGCGATGCAACGCCAGTGATAAAACCTTGGTTTTGGAGGAGTGGTTGAGTCTCCTGTATCTCCGCCTGAAAGAGCTTGGCAAAGATTAGGGATGGACTTCTTAAGTCCGTTCCATATACTGCCCTCTAATATGAGATATTTCCTGGTCCTTGTAGACCATCTGTCCAGGTGGGTTGAAGTCGAGCCGATCAGTGTTCCAACTTCAAAGAGTGTGATTAATTGCTTAAACAAAATTTTCCTTAGAGAAGGTTATCCTGAAGAAATTTTAACGGACAATGGTGTCCAATTTGTCTCGCAAGAGATGAACTTGTTTTTACGCACCTGTGGTATTAAACATATCAGAACTTCACTCTATCACCCTCAGAGTAATGGCAAGGCGGAGCGATTTAACAGAGTTGTTGTGGAATGTGTACAAGCAGCCTTTAGAACCAAGGCCTGTGTTCTCCAAGCTTTAAAAGATTTGGTTTGGTCATACCGAACCTCACCGCATGTTACCACCAATATCAGTCCTTTTGAACTTATGAGGGGAAGAAGGGCTTCTACACAGGTTTACCCATTTTGGATGGTTAAGACCTTTTATGAAGGCTGCAATATGAAATGTGTGTGGGAGTTAGCAAACAGGAAGTCTACTGAAGCTTGCTTAAAGAAATGTGAATCCACTGTTAGAAGAGAGACACATAGACTGAATGTTGGGGATTGGGTCAGAGTAAAAAATCCGATTTCAGTGAGAAAAGGTCTTTCCAAATTTATGGAGCTTTAACAGGTTGCTAAAGCACGTAGAAATGCTGTGAAATTGTCCAATGGGAACTGGTGGAATACGTCCTGGGTAGCAAGGGATCCCTGTGTGCGCTCTAAGATGGTTGATGCAACCAGGGGTGCTTTCCAGGGGAACGGCGTTTCCACTAGTGTGGGTGGTGCAGAGAAGACAAACAGGAAAAGCACCAGGGTTCATGTTAGACCCAGAAAATTACGTGATTATGTCTGATTGCACCTTCAAAATTTCTTTGTTGTCATAATGGCATGTTTTAAAACTTGTATGCATAATTTTCACTGTTATTTCTCTTTTCTGTATCTTTTCCATTTATTGTTCTCCCCACCTGATGGGAGTATGTACAATTAGAATTATTTTATTAAAAAGGGGGAGGTGTGGTGATGCTGGCAGAATGTGTTGTAGGCTGATGTCATCTGGAATGTTGGGTGCAGGCACGAGCATGATGCGACAAATGTTCTATGTGTGGTAGTTGCTGTTTGTGCCTCGGACTCTGCCGGTCAGGACGGCTCTCTGTACTCTCCCAATAAATACTCAGAACGGAATCCACCCCTGTGTCAAACCTTCTTTACTTCAGCATGCCTACAGGCTTTTGGCAATTCTCAAAACAGAATGAACGGCAAATACTGGCCATTCATAACCTGAGGGATTTGGAACAAGACCAATAGAAGGCCCTCGCCTTCATCTCCCATACACCATGTCCATGAAAGATTGGGTGGTGCTGGATGAAAGGGTGTGCATGCATGCACAGGGCGAAAGGACTAATCTGCCATGCAATTGGGAGCCAATCAGTCATGACCATGACCAGTGCTTGATTTATAAAAGATTGAGTGCTGGTGCCCAAAGCTCTGCTCAGAAACCCACAGCTGTGCAATTAAATGTCGGCACGCCGAATACCAAGGCTGTATGTTGAATCCGCCTCATGCCTCTTTAATCTGCTACCAGACACTCCCTGCCTCTTTTTATCACTCGTGCAGGTCCCTGAATTCTCCCTTCATGATAGTTTTTCCGTCTTTTTCTTCCTCAGTCTTTCCGCTTTGTTTGTTTTTCCTTTTCTTGCTTTAGCTAAATGTCTGATGTAGACAATTTGAGTGCTGATGGCCCCACCAGCAACCACTCAATCAAATTAAGCACTGACAATGACACTGACTCCCTAGCAGCGAGTACAGTGAAATGGAGCTAAATTCCTCAGTCGAAAGACAGGAAGTTGACACAAGTAAAAGTGAATGGAGCTGATCAGAGGTAATACCCCAAGAATAGCTTCACTGGATCAGGAGTCGTTCAATCAAAATCAAGGGATTAGGTAAGAAGGTACAAAGTTGGGAGGAACTCTAGGGAACTAAAAAGAACTAAAGGAAACTCTCCTAATGAAGGAAGTATAGTGAGGCAGGAACTGGAACAAGGTCAGTGCAAAGTCTAAATGCCAAATCAGTCAAGACAGGAAAGTGGGAGCAGGTCTGGTCAACTGATTGATGGTCGGAGTCAGGGACGATGGCTAGGTGTGTGAGAGAAAGGTTGAGGCCCACCAGACAGACCTGCACCATGAAGGCTGCGCTGACTTATAAGAAACTTTCAACTCCCTGCATGGTACTGGTGTCTCCTGAACTCCAGTCTCCTTTCCCTTTCTTCAAACACCACTGAACACCAAGAAGACTTTGCAAAGTCAAATTCAGATAATTCTCTGTACTTGATCTGTCTCTTGGAATGCCCCTCAGCACTGAATCTCTGAGCAACAACCTATGTGAATGCTTTCAGCGAGTTACAAAGAAACATCTCCACAACCCTGAGGCCCTCTCATACTGCTTGGATCTTTTGCAGTCTCCTACACATTATATGGGCATGCACGCCTCGAGATCACATATAACGGTAGTATATAGTCGGATCACTCTTAAACATCACCTCTTTTGGTAATTGTGTATTTAAAATTATTGCCCTATGCCCTGCACTTCTTGTTAAAGTGCTCTCCCACAAATACATTAAAACCTGTACACAAATGCCCTGTGCCGCCCTCCTTCCCATGTCTTTCAGTGGGAGGGTTGTCCACTCTTTAATTTCTTCCCCATAGGCTGAGAATACCGCTACAAATTGCTCGATGGTGCTGTATCAAACAGGGATGGTGGTCTGGCCCTCTGATGTCTGTTAGGAGAGACTTCTGGAACCCTTCAATTTCTTGCATGAGGCCTGGAGGTGGATTATCTAGCTGCTGAGTGAGTGAACATCCTGGGTTCTGACTTTCGTGGCCCAGACCCAGCAGTAGCTTCTGCACCCAAATGCAATCCATTCCAACAATGTCCTTGATGTGTCCTTGAATACTAATACTGGGCATAAAAGTCATAACCTCAACAGTTCAGGTCACTGTTGTACCATTTCTATTTACCAGGACAACCAGACCTAGTTACCTGCATTCAGACACAGTGCAAACACAATGACAACACCTAATTAATTTCCCTTAGTGACAATAATTAACTCTTGCCATGCATTTCCGTTTACTGGAAATCCCATTGGCCTCTCAGCCCTTCTGCATAAGAATCGCACAATCCTTCCTGCATACAAGTTGCTACCATACTGCTGTTACCAGGTGGTAAATTGGAGCAAACACTGTAGACTTTTACCACTTCATGTGGAGTACTGAATTAATTATGTTATCACTTATGTGGTATAAATCCCTTAGACTAGGGAGCACATGTCAGGTGTCTCATCTTAACCATGGGCACTGTACAGTGCTTAATTTGTAAAAAACATAAGTGCCAGGGATCTCGTCAGGAGGCCACAGCAGTTTGCACCACACATTGCCCCAGCCATGCTGTTAGTGATAGTAACAACACAACTACTAACCATCACACTTCTACAAGTATGACAATTTGGACTATTTCAGGCCTCCAAAGCAATAAGAATGGCTTGGGGGCAGGTAATAGTCATTTTTAATGTATATTGAATCAATAATTACCTGTTGTTGTGGTCATCTCTAAATTAGCCAGACAGTGCCACTGTGTGTCAGACTGTCACAAGCGCCGGTGTTGACAATTGTGTGCAGGTGCCGAGCACCGGAAACCGCCGGCTCAAATTAAGCATTGGCACTGTACATTCATGTTTGATCCTGTCTGTGAGTGACTCTTAGCCCTACAATCATGAGTCAGTGGGGTGAAACCATTTTCCTTCTTTGGCCTATATACATTGAATTAGCTTAACATGCAGTTTCCAAAATGCTGCTGCTTTTTTCTCATGGGCAAACTATCTCCTGGCTCTCCATCTCTTCCTCCGAGATTCTTTCAGGTTCCATTGCGCATTGACTCTTTACTTTGGTTGGTGGATACCTCTATATTGAGCTAGATGGTGTGGATCCTGGTTATGGACTACAGAATATTGTGGGACACTTATATGGTATACAGACTATCAAGGTTCAAAATATCGAAAGGTTTGTAGAGATTTTTTATACCTAACTCCACATCTATGTACCCTAAAGCTATATATAGATACAAGGTGCACAGATGAGGGGGTTACGAATAATCAATTTATACCACAATATTGGTGTGCCACGATATTCTTATACTCGATATTGAATACAATCCATATTTTTTCCTTTTGCTTGCTGGCATGCAACACACCCACCCTTGACAGTTCTGACCGACCCCTGGCTGACTGACAGTGTCTGTGGCCAATAGGAGAGGAGAGTGGTTCAGTTTCACTGTTTCTGGGACCCTGATGCTCGTCACCACAGGCCTTCTGCAGATGCTCCACGCGCAGAAGCTGCTACCTCAGCTTTCTGCTGCCTTTTCCAGAAGCCACTTCAACATTACAGTCTCGCGGAAACCACACAAGTCAAGCTGCGCAAGGCAACTATTTATTTTTATCCTGCCCTATCTCCCCCGGGAACAAATGCCAGCGTTTATTGATGCTTTTGAGGCTGCCCGCGACACACGCAGGGTGCCCCCTTAAGAGGGCGGCCACCCTAGTGCACATTAGGCACAGCCCCAGTCTAGTGCCTGGATCCCCTCTTGGGGTCCCCACCTCCGGCGCACGATCCTGGTGTCATTTCCGGTGCTCAGCAGGCGGAGGGCCAGGTACTTATACCTGCCCCTCCCTCCCAGCCTGCCTTTTTCTGATCATCGGGCCACGCCGTCTCCCTCCCTACCGCATACCTGGCGTGCTGCTGGGGTGGGTAGCTAGGGCATGAAAATGTTAACTTATTAATTTGTGTTGCAGGCGGAGTTACAGGGCGATCCCAAGGCTGAATGGTACTTAGGGGTACCTCTTCAGGAGCACAATAGGGGTGCATATGCCAAACAACCCCAGAAGACTTTACGGCAGGACCCTGGAGGAAAACAATGGCGCCCCACTAGTCCTTCGGGCGGTTGTAAGCCTGAGCAACCGGGGGCTTGCCTGGACACGCTCCGCCCCTAAAAAGGCGTGAGTATAACGATGGACTGGTGGTCCATGGTATGTAAGGGGGATAATCCCCAGTATAAGTGAGCACCGATTGGGTTGGCCACGGTGCAGTTGGCATCAGGTGGGCAGGGCAGCTAAGGTTAGTCACTGCTGCCTGCCCTTGGATGGCCCGTAAGTTAACCCACCACGTTGGCATAATTTTGTATGAAATAAACCTGCAGCAATATGTTTTCCCACAAACAAGTCTCATATGGTTATTTACTGCTGTGCATGCTATGTCTCCATGTTGGGGGGTGAGTTGCCTATATTGGCACTATGAGGGGGGCTGGTAGGAGGGGTACCTGTTTACGAACTCGAGCGTCATATAAACAGAGGCAGATTCGACTGTCTGAGAAACATAAGCAGAGATGGAGCTAAAAAATGGCATGGACATCCAGTGAGTGCCTTCGCGTCTGCCGAATCCCTTCCAAAATAAATTCAGATTTTTTTAAATTGAATCCGGTGATGTGATGATGACTTATTTTCTGTTATATAATAGCATGGAAAAAATAATTGCCAGAACTAGCAGCCATTCTAGAACAAGTGCTGCACTGCAACGCTGCCAAAGGACCAGCTGCTATTCAAAAGAACATATCGCCCATCAAGGAAGGAGACTTTTAATCTTTCTTCTTTTTTTTTTAGTTGGCCTTCTCATATGTCAAGTGCTCTTGTTTGTCTTCGTGAGTTTCAAAGAAAATGCTAAACAGGAAACAAGCGTTCTGTGTGGGTTTAGTTTAATTGAGATTAATGTTTTGATGCCTCTCCAGTGGCTAGAACGGGTCCACTGGGCCCTAATGCAAGCAAGGAAATGGGCCTTGTGCCCATGGTTGAGCAATAAAAGCCATAATTAGAATGTAGTGGGTCCCTCATAACCCCCGGAGCTGTGGTGCTACTGCACTGGTGCTCTAGAGGTATCTCTACCCAGGGCCCCTGGAATTATGTGGCAGAGAAGGGCCAGATCATGCGGCAGTGTTGACTAAATTATGCGGCACAAAAAGCAAATTATGCAGCTCAATGTGGCACATTTTGTGATAGTAATACTTTGCCATTTTTAAACACGTTAGCACTGTTTTGGTAAAGGTTCCACCTCCTTAGTTTAACACCCAACTACCGAAAGTAGCATAAGAAAGCGGCCCAGTTTACCTTTGCGAAAGTCCTTTCACTGGGCGGCAAAATGTGTTGCTGAAGTTTTAGTAACTTTTGATCCGTTTGAGCTAGATGTACATTTTTGGGATAAATTCTGCAGATTATACAGCAGATGATGGATTATGTGGCAAATACGCCAAATCCATAATTATGCTGAAAATGCTGTGGCCGTAAAATCACATAATTCCAGTGGCCCTGGCTATACACCACCCCTTGCTTCCCAGAAAATAAGCCTAAGGTATTGAAGTGACCTCCAGCTATCTCTTCCTGTTTGTTCGTGGTATCAAAGCTGAGTGTTTTATGGGAAATGTCTAGAGACGTGGCTATCTCTAGCCTCCACTGGTCTTCCCACTGGACTGCTCTACACACATGCACATTTTGTTAACAGACCAGAAGAATCTTTAGGAAAAAAGTGGGGTTTTTATTTTCCCCAATTACTTGCAATAAAATGAAGGGGTTTGTATGAGCGGCAAAGGTCAAATAAAATCACTTTTGTTTAAAAGAAAATCACTACAGAACCCACACATGGACATAATTCAATCATTCCATCCATCACCTTTGTGTATACTTCATTGTGACGCTCTAGGTGGGATGGGAATGCCTATATGTGGGTCCGGTGTACACTGTGCCACTGGAACCAAGCTATACCCGGCTGATGAGCCCTAATAAGGTTGATAATGGCCCTCTGTAGCTTGTGTTCTGGTTCACAGAGGACCTTGTCTTCCGGTTTTGGTTGGAATGTTCCCACTGGAGAAGAGTCTAGACTCATTTGCCCATGGCTGGGTTGAAACTGATGTTGCATGGTGTGCAAAATAACACTGGACTGGGATGTGGCCCATAGTAATTACCATTGGCTCAGACTAATTCAACCATTCCATCCATCACATTGTTGTATACTTCAGTGTGACGCCATAGGTAGGTCGGGTATGCCCAGAAGTGGGTCTTGTGCACACTGTGCTGCTGGAGCTAGCTGTGCCCTGCTGATGAGCCCTAATAAAGGGGAAACTAGTTTTAGGTTGCTTGCACTTTGGTTCAAGGAGGACTAGGACTTGCAGTTCGGGCTGGGCTATTCCCATTGGAGCAGGGTCAAGACTGATTTGCATTTGGCTGGGTCCAAACTGAGTTTGCATGGTGTGCAAAATAGCGATGGACAGGCATACAGCCCGAGTAATTACCAGTGGCTGAAATTAATTCCAGCAATCCATCCATCACATTTTTGGTGGATCCACCGGTCAGCCTAAGCTGTGCAGTTCAATGTATGAGTGGGCGTGACTAACATATGCATTTTGTGCTTCACAAATACACCATGTGCCAGGCAGTGCTAGTTGTGCAAAAAGCTGCTTATTTTTCAAAGGGACTGCATGCTCTGTTAAGGCTGACCACCATCCAGTGTAATGTTCTTTTTGCCAGGTGTGTACTTTGTGATCAGGCCTTCTTGTTGTGCCTGGTGGCTGAACTTTGTTTACACGGAGGCTACTCATTGTAGTTGAGGACTGCTGACTGTGCATGGGGTTGTATGGGGTCCCATGGCTAGTGCTAATAATATTAGGGCTGGGGTTCACAGTGCCTGGCATTGGGGCTAGAGAGTTAAGGCTAGTACAAGTTTCAAATAAACCTCAGGTTACAGATGTTACCATGCAAGCTTCAGACATCAGAGCTTTTTGGGAGGTTACTAATATTGTCTTCATGGCAGGTTCCACAGGGTGCCAATAAGGCACATACTGTCAGAATGTGAATTTCCTCTGTGCCCCAATAAAGCACTGATTGTCATCAGTGGTTTCCCACTTTGCCAGACTAATGCCAACTATCATGCCAGGGTTCCATATGACATGTTGTCTCAGTAAAGCAGACATTGTGATGCCAGATTCCACACTGTCACCATCAGAAGATTTCTTTCAGAGTTTATTAAGAATACTGGCCATGTTGGGATGGAAAAGTCCCTCGCACTGTGACAGACATGCACCTATACCATGAGTACCCCAGCTGCATGGATATCTGGACCCTTGGTACTGATTTATGTCATGGGCAAACACGGATACTGCGTGTGCACCATGACATGGGCCTGTCTCGTGGTAATGCAGTCTTGTAGACAAGGACAGGTGCACCAAGCGCTAGCCTCATTGTGGTAGAAGGCCACTGCCCTTCCCAGGACTTAAACGACATAAGCGCGGTGGTGGCAGCATACCTGTTTTGTAATGTGTGGTAATCAGTAGTGTGAACAGGCCTTTTTACCTGTGTCACTGGAGTGGTGCTTGCCGGCCTCCTCATGTAAAGTCGCACTGCTGTGTTCTTAACACACCCTTAGCATACACAATGACCACATGTAGCATGTGATGCTTTCATGTGTGTGCTGTGTTGTATGTGTGCCTGTCCTTGGTACATAGCTTGGAGGCCTGTGGGTTCCATTTTAGAAACCAAGGACCTGGAAACGCTATTTGGAGGTGAGGACTGCAACTCAAGACAGAGGATGTTAATGCTGGCATTCCTGGAGATGAGTTGGGAACACACATACTGGTGGAGGGGAGCAGAGCATCCTCTGTTCACATCAAAGGTCTGTTTGATTCAGAAGGAATTACTGGTCAGCGGTGCCTGGGCTCATTATAAGAGGAGATGGTGAGTCTGATACGGTTATTGCTGTATGGTCCAAGGAATCATGACAGATAGGAGGACGTAGGCCTTTGAAACTTTGCGAGTCATATTGCAGTGGAGGCTGACAGGTGTGATCTCCAGTTACTGCCTTGGCCAATGTTGTGGGTCAGTCAGAGCTGCAGACACACCTTCTGTGGCAAAAAAGAGAGGGCCCCCTGGGAAAAAATATGCCGGCAGGATGTCAGGGGAATAGAGAACATTAAAAAAAGAGTTATCCTGTCTGCAAGATACTTTGAATAACAGAAAAAACTCCTCTCTCTGGAGTGCTCAGACGAGTCACAAACATGCGCCTAGTAACGATTCCGCTCACAAAAATTACTATAGGTAAAGATACAAAAAATTAGGTCCAATGGTATACATTTGCATTGAATCCCAAAACATAAACAGAAATTACATTTCTTATTTATTGCTTTTGTTCATATCAAAAAATGATCAAACTGAGCATATTAAGATAAACTCAGTATGCTGGAGGAGCCATACAGTGAATAAACTAATCAAAACAAAGATATCGAAAACACCAAGATAATCTCACATCTGATCTATCAAGCATACCACATTCATACCACAAACAATCAACACATCTTAAAAACAACACAGAGAAATAAACTCCTTTGGATAGACCATCCTCAATCTAACATAACAAATCTTCTTATGTTCTGTTATATATCAAGTTGGAGTATGCTTACTTTCTTACATTAATATCGAACCCTAGAAAACAATTACTGACAGTGAAGCTGTTAAATCACAGTAAAAATGAAAAGAGAAATGAGGTTCTGTCTAACAGTAGAAATCCTAGCTACATAGGGCGGCTTGTACAATTTTTTATTTTTTATTTCAGGTGGTCTCCTCTAAGTGTGCCGACGCGCGTTTTGGTATTTGACCTTACTAATAGGTCACACCTTCTTCAGGGCGCTAAAAACATAAGAGATCAGAAGGTCTTGGTGTAGGCAAGGATCAAATTCTAGCCACAGATCTACGTCCGGGAGAAAGCGTCTTATATGAGTGACCAAAGTAAACAAGCTAACTGATCAGCAGACCGGGGTCCTAAGAGAGGTCCCTTGGGTAGGTCCAGTCGGATGGCCGGTAGGGAATGAAGTTCACATAAAGTACACTGATAGGTACCAGTGTTGCAATGGGGGAACCGGATTATAGGATGTCCGCCGTCCCTCACAATCAGTAGACTTCAGTGCGAATGAACTGATAACAGCGGTCGTCCGGTGAGCCTCCACCAGCCCCATGCCGAAGAGCGGCAGAAATTGCGCCGTTATCTCAGGCTCGGATGACCGCTGTAATTTTTGTGAGCGGAATCGTTACTATGTGCATGTTTGTGACTCATCTGAGCACTCCAGAGAGACAAGTTTTTTCCGTTATTCAAAGTATCTTGCAGACATCATAACTCTTTTTTGAATGTACTCCTTCTGTGGCAGACTGTCCCTCAAACAAAGGACAGGACAGAGGAGAAGGCACTTCAAAGGAGTTGACACCCACAACACAATTAGGGCCGTAGTTCTAGAACATTGTGCCCAGGGGATCCTTGCGGGAAGCTCTACAAGGAAGGACCAGCTCTAGCAACCACTGCTCGTGGTAACCTCTACCGAAAGCCAAGGAAGTTGTGGAGTAGATGTCTGACATAGCAGCAGGCACATTCCCTACACTTTCTGTCCATTAATGATGAATTGTAATATGGTTCATACATTTGGATTAGTACACTTTAAACAATTATATAATGAATTTTGATCCTTAACATTGCGTTGATGTCTTTACAACTATAAGATTTGCATGGGTTTGTGTAACTTGTAATTATTAGACGCAAGCTGTATTCTATGGATATAGACATTTTAGAATGTTACTTTAACTATTTTCACATGGCTGGTTGTGGAAATTGTTCTGAACCCTGTGGGGAAAAACACCTGTATACCCCAGTAGCGGCCACTTGTAGTACGAAGTGGTGGGGTGGGGGGAGGTAAACACAAAAACCAACAAACAAGTATAAATAAAAAAATAAAACTTACCTGCTCTGATGGCCACCTCCTTGCTCCCGATCCTCACGTCCTTGTCAGGAGCCTGCTGCACACTGCACAGGCTCCCAGCTCCAAATCCCAGCTCTGCTTCCCAGCATGTGAGCAGCGCTGGGATTGGTCTGAGTGCCTCGGTTCAGCGCTCAGGCATAGACTGGGAGACTGTGTTGGTTTCTCCACCCAGCTGTACAATGCAGCTAGGTGGAGAAAGGCTAAGTGCGCATGACGGTTTGGCCAGCCCCAGAGGGCCGGCCAAACCGTCATGAGCACTAGGCAGTGCCCACCACTCCCCCCTCTTCCCTGGTGCTGCAGCTGCAGCATCAGGATGGGAGGCCGCACCCCTACCTCGCAGCCTGCAGGGCTAAAAATAAAATGATAATAAAAATGTTTTATTATCATTTTATTTTTGCCCTTTGCTTCTGCTGGCTTTTAGCAGGGGGGCGACGCTCCTCAGCCATAATGGAGGAGCCGCCCCTGGTATACACCTGAGATTTACTGTTGTGGCAACTCCTTGAGTTTGCTGATCTAGATGAGGAGATGGACATGTCTAAATAGAAGGTGGCCAATGCGTGACCTTGAGGGACCTATTTGAATGGGGTGCTCCAAGTTCATTGTAAAGTGCAGTAGATGGATTTGGGGTAGATGAAGGACAATTCCTCTACTTCCTTACTTTACATAGGGTAATGAGACAACACTGGAGAGACATTGAGGTCACGCCGCTTGAATCTGAAGTCTTGAGTCTGGTGATGAGTGCAGATCAGGGGCAGGGATGTATGATACGACTCTACAGAGTCCTAGGAGATTACACACCTCAAACAGAGGTGAAAACTAGAGGGACATGGGAAAAAGACTGTGGGGCACAGTACACAGATAAACAATTGCAAGTACACTCACAAATATAAAGCAGACAGCCAGCAATGCTAGGTTCTGCCTTTTGCATTTCAATTTTATACACAGAGCCTATGTGACCCCAGCAGTGCTCCACAGAAAAGGTCCGAGCAAGGTAACACACTGCCCTAATGTGTTGAACAAAAGGATTGCTGGTTGAGTGGGGATGTGAGCCCTTCTCAAACAACAGCCACAATCCCTGTCAGGGTGAACCACAAACAGTCACTAAATTAACCTGTGCTTAACCTTCTGGTAGCTTGACACAAAAGCAGTAGGGCTTAAGTTAGAGGCAATGTGTAAAGTATTTATGCAGCACACAAACAGTAATAGGGCGAGAACACAATACAAGAGAAATTCCACACCAGTTTAGAAAAATAGAGTAAGATTTAATAAACTATTTGACACCAAAACGATAAAAATACAATCAATAGAACTGGGGATATGCACTTTCAAAGCTTTAAGGTAAGTATAAAGCCTAAAAGCAGAAAGCTCCAAGTGTGGTTATCTGGTGGTGCCCAACTGGGACAAAGCACAAGTTCAGGCCAATTGTGATGAAGTGGGAGCTGGATAAACAGACGAGGTTAGTCCCACTGAGGATTGTACCATATGTCCTTGATGGGGAGCCTTACGTCATGCTGTGTTAAGCCGGTTCCTGAGCTGCAAGGGCTAAAATGCGAGGTCCTGCGTCAAGTTGCGCCACACTGTGTTGGTTCCAGTGAGGGGTTATGAGGGTTGCGATGTGAGGTACTCTGTCAAGTTGCATCGCACTGCAGCAGCTCTGATGAGGAGCTGTGAGGGCTGGGAGGTGCTGTGATGTGGGGTCCTGCATCATGCTGCGTCAATTGGGATCGTGCTGTGTTGGTTCTGAGGGAACCCACAGTTGGGGCAGGAGGAGTAAACCTTCCTGCCAGCCAAGAGTCTAGGACCTGGAGGGCACCTCTTGGGGGATCCGGACTCACTCCAACAGATGCCAGCATCAGAGCATTCAGGTTCAGTTGAGTCTGGGCAGCTGGGCAGATGCAAGACAGGTCTCTGGAGCTTGTTATATCCTTATAGCTCAGGACAGGTGATGGAGCAAGAACTCACAAATGAGACTTGCTCGGAAGCAATCTTCTCACAGTATTAATTTATTAAACTTTGTAATGTTCGTACTAACAAATGCACACACGAATACAAGTAGAAGGAAGCTTGCCTATGTGTTTAAACTAACAAATAACGCTTGTCTAATCTAAAATGGCCGCTAAAACACGGGAAACCTATTGCGCATGTGTCAACCATATCGCGTGGTGTGACGTCTTTCTTTGCTTGGAGGGAAATCCTTGCTTCTGCGCAGTGTGTATTAAAATGGCTGCTTAATGTTTTCACGTGCTACAGCTTGCTTACATGTTGCAATTAAACTGTGGTATCCTAACGCTATTAATGCGGGATAGAATTTATAATTAAATGGGAATAGAGTAGAAATAGTGGGTATACAGTGAAACAATTTATTTGTGATTTTAATATTTTCTTCTTTGACTTTTATTAGTTCGTAAATGGGCCTGGGGTTAGCTGAACTGAAAACTCGAGAGACAATGGTTCTGCGCATGCGCCCTGCGAGGCTGCCCAGAGGAGAGGATGAAGTCAACCTGGACGTCGTCCAAGGCCATGACCTGATGGCCAACAACTATTGTACCCACGATGTCCCTTCCGAAAGAAACAATTTATATAAACATTGTAATAAACATTGTCATGAGACGGATGGGAACTAAAGCAAATGTATTAATTGTGATGGGCGGTATTTTAAAACAATGGGCTTAAAGAAATTGGATTAAATCAATATGGTGTGAGGATCAACCCCCTGTCCCCGTCCAATCAGAAGTAGTGGGCCCATATTTTGCAACATTAATGGCAGGTACATGGGCGTAGAAGGGTATAATAGATATAGAATTAGTTAATTAGAAAAAGAGGAACTCAGAGAACAGGCGTTAGCATTAGGACGCTCAAGCGGAGTGAAGTTCGAGTTCGAGATCCATGAGAGGCTGATCGATTGCAGACTGAATCACTGTCCAGAGAGGTCCTGAGGAGGGGGCGGCAGAGTCCATTAGAAGGAAGACATGGGAGAATTCTAGGAGAAGCGAAGTATCAGAGAGGGGAACGACGCAGGCGTTGTCGATAGAGAGGTCACCAGTCCTGTCCTGAACCTGGAGGAGGTCTTTGCTCTTCATCCTTTCTGGGTCCTTTCTTTCCAACTCCTTGGCCAAGGGGTTTGGTTCTCGCACTTTTAGGTAAATATAAATGCAACCCTTAGTTGCGCTGCTGTTTCTATCTTCTCCTTTCTGAGGGACTGTCATTGATTAATAATTGATTATTATGCTTCATCCTTGATATACGATTAAGTATTGTGTTGTTCTGTAATTTACTCTGCTAAATCTTTAGATAAACATTTTAAAACTTCCTGACTCAGTGATTATTTCAGGAGTATGATTTGTAAGGAATGTCACTCATTTTAAACTTCCCAATTAGTAAAGGGTCCATTGGTAAGTCATTACTCTTCAATCAGAAAAGTAATTGGTAGCAGGGATTTGATAAAGAGTACCACTGACCCGCCAGCGGAAATTGCTAGCGTAGTGTGAATGCATGGGCCCAAGTGAGTATTTGGTGTATGAATGCTCGTTGCTAGTAACCCGCTGGATCAGTTTTCTGGTTATCAGAGGATAGTTGCACTTTGTTAATTGGGTAATGAGAATTTATTTTTTATAAACTAACATCCGTTTTGTTTAAAGTTTTGTTTTATGTTGTCCAGAATTCCCTGGGGAAATTTGAATAGCGGATGGTGAGTGGAAACCATACTGCAGTGAGGTTATCTGTCAGGCAGAAATAGTACTGAAAAGTTAAGCAGGGCTATCAGTACTTGTTAGGTATCTATGAGTGTGAGTAATAGCAAAAGGAATATGCTGATGAAAATTTGATGTTATATCACCTAGAAAGGGTAACATTGAAGAAGTAGCAGGTATTTTCTGAAGCTTCTGTGAGGAGTAAACGGAAGGGTTTTACTCATAATGTATGTTTAGTAAACGGAAAAGTTTTACTAAGTGTGAACGAAACTATCTTTTCCAAATTTAGAGAAACTGGCACAATAGCGAATGTTTTATGTTGTTACTGAATTTTAATAAGAAGCATAGAGAAAATAAAGTTTTGTGTACGATTTTGTAAAGGGAGAGTCAGTTGCCGGAGAGGGAACTGACGTCACAAAAAGCCGCGCTGGGATTGGTTGAAACAGCGGGCGTGAAACGACTCTTGTAAAGGAGGGGTCAGTAGTCAGGAGTAGTACTGACTTCACAGGTACTGCGCTGGGATTGGTTGAAACAGCAAGGGACAGAGAAGCGCAGATTGTAAAGGAGGGGTTGGCAGATAAACGTCACAGAAAGGCCGCGCTAGGATTGGTTCAGAGACAAAAAGTTAGCTGGAATTTGATTGGTTGTTACCATAGAAGTCGAAATCCTAGTGGATAGTGGAGATCGTATGTTAAAACGTGATCCAACTTTAATAGGAATTCGTCCGGATAGGAGATTCCTAGGCTGTGCAGAATATAACTTTATACACCGAGATTTGCCAAAAATGTACGGAGAAAAGAGGAAAATGTCATTCCTACAAAAGATTAAGAATTATTTTAAAAAGGATAAAACAATCAAAACTAGAGAAGGAATTATCATTCCACCAGCTAAAACGCCCGCTTCATTCATGATGATGGAGAGAGGTTATCATACTTGCGTATGGTTAGAGAATTGGATAGAATATACCAAAAATGATGGAATATTAGCGTTCCCAGAAAATGGCCCTTTCAATGGGAGAATTCTTCAAAATTTGAGATTGAGGATGAATGACTTAGAACCCAAACCAAGATTAACTCAATACGAAGCCTTAGAAGAGTGGGAAACCGAGGCATTCGAACGCGACCGATCCAGGAGTAATAGGGGTTATAGGGGATTTTTTCCTAGATACCAAAATGAGTCAAGGGACGGTCAGATGAAACAGTGGAGAAGAGCGATGCTTACAGAGGGTTTATATCCAATATTAATGGCAGAAGAATCGTCAGGGAATAAATGCACCGAAAAGACAAAACACTTGACTAGATTTGGAGATTCTGAAGATGAATTTATGGAAGAAATATTAAAGAACCCGCCACCATATCAGGAAGGGACAAGTGGATGCACCCCAAGTGCACCACTGTTAAAGACACCATTGGTACCACAAGTATTGCATAATCCCCCAGTTAGTAGGGTACTTCATGATAAGGAAAAGGAAGCAATAGATAAAAACAGAGCAGAATTAATACAGAAAGTAACACAATTGAGTGTCCATCCTGATTCACTGACCATACCTGTAACAATTGGTCCAGTGGTTCCCTTATATGGTGACAAAGTAAGTTATCCGAAACCATTAGCAATGCCCACATCTGTAGAAATCCCAAAACCAGACCCTGTAATAATTGATGATCAATTTAGTGATTGTGAATCTATGATATCCTTAATGGATTTGCCTATTCGAGGATCTATAAATAGTACTACTAGAAGAATAACACCTGGTTGCTCCAAAGATGTAAACATAGTAACTTCATCAGGAACCAAAAGTGCCACAGTAGTTACACCAGAAGACTTAGAAAGGTGGGCACAAGGATCCGACAAACAGAGTTCACCTCCAAAGATCATGGACATTTACAAATTAAAGGTTGAGTTAGAAGAAATGATAGCAGGAAATGTAGGAGTAGATCGTCTAAATACTTACGATGAAGAAGAGCTATTATTTGTATGCAGAAGCATCACTAGAAATGTAAAAATATTTCATGAGAAATTATCAGATTTGGCTTTGCAGATGGGAATTGAAATAGGGAAGTCAAAAGTGTTACAGAAACCCTATAGAGCAGATTTTTTGGACAAAGATTTAGAAAACATGAATGCCTCTGGTCGAAAATTACAAGTAAAAGAATTAATGACAGTTTTACAGAAATGGGGAGACCTAGATAAATGGAAAATTAGATGGACAAAGAAAAAGGAAGAGGCACGCTACAATAGAACCACTTCTGAATATTTAATGAAGAAAACAGGGAAAGCAGATCAAATGTACCCGATGCGAGAAGTTCCAGGAGGAGGATATGTACATGTCCCATGGAGCAGACAGGATATTTTGTCATTTACGAATGATTTTCCAAAGTTGAGAGAAAAGCCAATTGAATGGTACAAGCAGGTTGAGAGGTTTGTGAAAGTGTCAAAGGTATTATTGAAAGACTTGGATGGACTGTTCGACATAGTGGTACCTGCCGATTTATGGACAGATTGTAAAATCACAGTCGATTGGCCAAGTGAAGAGTATCCTAGAGATCCAAAGACAGGTACCCCGTCAAATGATGTAATGAAAAAGTATCAGCAGGTAATAACTTACCTGAAAGGGAAAATACCACCAAAAGAAACAGATTGGGTGAAAATAGACAGAACTACCCAAGAAGCCAGCGAATCGGTACATGCCTATTATGAACGTTTATTGCAGGTATTCAAACAGTATAGTGGATTTGAGGATATTGGAGATAAAAACATGAGTCAATTTGTTTACTGAATTGTTTATGGATTAAAACCAGAGATTTGTCAGATGATTAAGCAGCACATGTTATGCTGGCAAGGGAAACCGATTGACGAAATTTTGAAATATGCGAAATATTGTGGAGATGACATTGAGGATAGGCACAAGAAACTGCAAAAGAAAGTGATGTGGGCTCAGGTAAAAATGGCTGAGCGACAGGGAATTAATTTGGATAATCCAAGTGATAATCAGGGAAAAGATTCTGGAACGAATGGTGACACTGGGAATGGAGGAAAAATGAGAGGACGAATGAGTAGAGAAGAGGCTAAAAAGAAGTTTCCTTGTCATGGATGCGGAAAATTGGGGCATTGGAAGGATGAATGTAAAAAGATGCGGAATAATAATGGCCCAAATCAAAATTTAAATCCACAGACGCAGAATGACTCACAACAGGGTGTAAATTCTCAGAGTCAGTTGCCACCTGCACCTATACAGGGTAATGTAAGCAGAGCAAAGCACGGTACAGACGTCGGATATCAAGGAGGAAGTGGTAAGAATGAGTATGTAACCTCACAATTTCTTTTACAGGACGACTTTTGTCAATATAGTCAATGACGGTGTCTAGGAGAGGGGGAGAAGGAGTGCGTACTTGGCGCATCCTTACCAGTAGATCAGTCAGGTCCATATGTTGAAGGGAATGTGAAAGGTAATGATATTACTTTCCTTTTGGACACTGGCGCTACCAGGTCTACTGTGAGAACAGCAGACATCCCAGACCTTCGTCTCTCTGGAGAAGCTATCCAAGTTGTGGGTGTAGCTAATCGAAAGATTAGAACACCTCTTACCGAACCAATGGAAGTAAAAATTGGAAATTTTAGAGAAATGCATCAATTTGTAGTGTGTGATTCCAGTCCAGTAAATTTATTGGGTCGAGATTTGTTGTGTAAAATGAACTGTACAATTTTCTGCACGCCGGATGGTGTGGCAGTTCAGACCCCGGATGAAGACCATGTATATAAATTTATGATTGCAAAGCAAGGTACAGAAGTAGATGAGATGTTCTCTTTGATAACAAAAGACTAGTTGCCAGAAGAATTAAAAACTACAGTAAATTCCATGGTATGGGATTTCACGGGAAAGGAAGTAGGACTTATGGCCAAAATAGACCCAGTTAAAATCACTGTAAAGGAAGGTGCAATTTTCCCAAATACCAGACAGTACAAAATGAGTGCAGAAGTAAAGGCAGGAGTCATTGAAGAAATTAACAGAATGGTAAAACAAGGCATACTAAAAGAAGTAATGAGTAGCCCTTGTAACTCACCAATAATGGGTTTAAAGAAACCTAGTGGAAAGTATAGGATTGTTCAAGACCTGCGAAAAATAAATAAAATTGTGGAACCTTGTTGTCTTATAGTGCCAAATCCTGCAGTAATTCTATACCAGATTCCTTGGAGTGCAGAATGGTTTACCGTGATTGATTTATACCAAGCATTCTTTTCAATACCATTGCACCCAGATAGTCAGTATCTTTTTTCATTTAAATTTGAGAACAAAGTCTATGTATGGAATCGTGTTCCTCAGGGGTACACGGAAAGTCCTTCCATCTTTAATCAGATATTGAAAAAGTCCTAAAGAAACTAGTGATGCCAGGAAGCTCAGTCTTAGTATAATATATAGATGATTTACTGGTGGCATCTAACACCAGAGAGGACTGTGTTGTTGACTCTATTGCATTATTAAATCATTTAGCTGAAGAAGGGCATAAAGTTTCACCTGAAAAGTTGCAGTTTTGTACCACAGCAGTTAAGTATCTAGGACACCAAATTGAGAGGGGAAAAAGAAGGATAACCTCTGAAAGAGTAAGATTAATCAAGAAAATGCAAATGCCTGTCTCCCAACGAGAAGTGAGAATGTTCCTTGGAATAGTGGGTTATTGTCGACAATGGATACTAGGGTTTTCTCTGCTAGCAAAGCCATTAATTCAAATGATGAAAAAGAAGGCAAAGGACCCAGTTGAGTGGGATGATGAGAGCGTAGGAGCTTTTGTAAAATTGAGAAATGCTTTGTGTGCAGCACCTGCCCTAGGCATGCCTGATTATAAAAGAAAATTCGCATTATTCTGTCATGAGAGAGAAAATTGTGCACTTTCAGTCCTAACCCAGAGACATGGTTTGGACAGACGTCCTATAGCATATTTTTCTGCTACATTGGACCCAGTGGCAGCCGCATTGCCAGGCTGCTTAAAAGCAGTAGCGGCTACATGTTTGAGCATTGAACAAAGTGAATCAATTGTAATGGGACATCCTGTCAAAGTGTTTGTTCCACATTCAGTTGTGATTCTGTTGACAAGAACCCGAACTCAGCATCTTACTCCTAGTCGGCTGACTAAATATGAAAGAATAATACTAGGTGCTGAAAATGTGACTATTGTAAGGTGCACAATAGTAAATCCTGCTACCTTACTACCAGACCCATATCACGAGGAAGTTAAAGATGATGAAGAGGAACATGATTGTTTACAAGTCACAGAATTGTGCACAAAACCACGTCCTGACATACAGGAACTACCCCTCAGGGAGCCAGACAGGGAGCTGTTTGTTGATGGTTCGTGCCAAAGGCATGAAGATGGTAAACTAACTGCAGCATATGCAGTATGTGAATTAACTGGAATAGTCGAAGCATCCTATTTACCAGGAGTAAAATCTGCACAAGTAGCTGAATTAATTTCTTTGATAAAAGCCTGCAAAATTGGGAAGAACCAAAAAGTAACTATATTTACAGATAGCCAATATGGTTACGGGGTTGTGCATGATTTTGGCCAATTATGGATGCAGAGGGATTTCATGACTTCTTCAGAATCCCCCATTAAAAATGGACAGTTCGTAAAAGAACTATTGGAAGCAATACAATCACCAAAAGAATTTGCTGTGGTGAAATGTGCCGCACACCAGTCAGGAGATGACTGGGTGGTAGTCGGTAACAGATATGCAGATTTGGTGGCTCAACACTGTGCCAAAAACAGGTTGTCAGTTAATAAAAGGGTTGAAAGAATGGGAATCAGCTGCCAACTTATGCTGTATGCACCTCCTGAAACATGGAATGATGTGAAAAGACTACAAGATGATGCTGATGAGAGTGAAAGAAATGCATGGATTAAAATGGGATGTTCTCAAAGGTCAGACGACGATGTATGGATTTATGCCGATGGCAGGCCAGTCATGCCCGACTGTCTGATTTCACAAATGGCCAGAATGTATCATGGAGACACACATGTAGGGAGAGATGCAATGATTAGGCTCTTCAGACAAAATTGGTACAATCCAAGGTTCAGGGCTGTAGCAGAGAGTCTCTGCCAGAGATGTCTAACTTGCCAAATGCATAATCCAGGAAGAAAAACAATAATTGGTTTTGGAAAAATCGGAAAGGCAGAGGGTCCATTTGTGAGATTGCAGCTTGATTTCATTCAGTTACCACCATGTAGAGGACTGAAATAAGTACTTGTCATAGTGTGTCTGTTTTCAAAGTGGGTGGAGGCTTACCCTACCAGGAGGAATGACAGTATTACAGTCGCAAAGTTGTTGCTACGAGAACTCATTCCTAGAGTTGGTTTCCCAGTAACTTTGGAATCAGATAGAGGAGGGCACTTCAACAATGATGTGATTAGAATAATCTGTGAAGCATTCCGAATTGAGCAAAAATTGCACTGTGCATATCGTCCAGAGGCTTCTGGAGTGGTTGAACAAATGAATGGCACAATAAAATCCAGACTGGCAAAAATGTGTGCATCAACATCGTTAGATTGGCCGGATGCATTGCCACTTGTTTTGATGGGACTCAGAAGCATTCCTGATAGAAATACCGGATTGAGTCCGCACAAAATCATCATGGGAAGAGCAATGAGACAAGCACATGTTCCTACAAATAAACTGCTGAATATAACTGATGATATGGTTCTGGATTATTGCAAAGGATTGGCTGACCTAGTGCGTTCTGTCTCTCACCAGGTTGGGGAAGACGCAGTTTCCAGGCAGCCTGAACAAGAGCATGATCTGAATCCCGGTGACTGGGTGGTTGTGAAGCATCACACCAGAGAAACGTGTCTATCACCCAGGTGGGGCGAACCTTGTCAGGTCATACTAGTTACGAACACAGCAGTGAAATATGCATGATTTCCTAATTTGATTCATGTAAGCCACACCAAAAGGATACCAGACCCTGAAGAAGAAAATCCTCAGACAGCATCGATAACTGAGGAAGCTGAAGGTTGCCCAGCTGAAGAATCTCAGGTCCGAGATTCGAGGGAAGCTGAAGAAGAACAACCGAGCACAAGTCAGGACTGGATACTGGTGGTGGAAATACCTGAAATCTACAACAGAACAAGAAATCAGGCAAATTTAGAAGAAATTGAAGAAGATCAGATAGGTGAAGAAGAAGCAGCTCAGGAAAAGGAAGAAGAAACAATAAGAGAACCTGAGCAGGATCAGATAGGGAGAGAAAATTGGGCTCAAATCAACAACGAACCAACAAAATTTGAGCAGGGACAGACAGGTCTAGAAGAACGCAGTCAGGCTGCAGAAGTACAAAGTGCAATAAGCCCTGATCAGAATCAGTTAGATCTAGGAAAATACATTCAAACAGAAGGTCTCGAGAATCTCGAGCATGAAGACGTAGATCCTGAACAAGGTCAGTTATTGGAAACTCACAGTGGAACAGCTGAAAATAAACTAATAAGACCTGAAAAAGAACAAATAGAAGAAACTGAAATTGAAGAGAACCAAACTGTGCCACAACCTGAAAATAAAAGAATTTCTGGAGAAGAAATAAAAAGTAAAGAGACAGTGCAAACAAAGAAGGTCAGAAAAGGTGATCATTGGCCTAGTGTCATTAAAAGAGTAAAATACCACATAACAACCAGAAGTGAAGATCCAGAACAAGTAAATGAAGTGACAAGCCTAACGGGACAAACAAGTGGAATTGAAAAACGAAAAAGCAAAAGACTGAAACTTGTGAACAACAAATTTTAAGGTCCTGATTGGACTTATATCATCCTTGAAGACTACGAGAGCTCAGAATCAAGTGAAAGTGGTGACGAAGGAACCAGTGTGGAATTAACTTATGAAGAAGAAATAAGACCACCCTGATAACATAAAGACTTGAAACGAAGATAAGAAGAGAAATCTTCCTTGTCAAAAATGCCTGACGATAGAGTTTCTGGGAGACCAAAACAGAAATGTTGTAAAAGATGCTGTGCTATATGCATATGTAGTCTGGTAGTAGTGCTTATAGTATGGTTAGTTGTGATCGTAGCAATTCCTTACCTTTTGATAATGGATAAAAAGATTAACAACGAAACGAAGGCAAGGATAGATAACTTGAAAGGTAATAGAGTAGAACTAAAGGCAGAAGATGAACCAGAATTTCATCATGAAGTAACAGATAACGACACTATTCTGAATGTTTTCACAAAATTATTGTTTCAATATGTAGATACCATGGAAGTTAGTAATTGTTATGTCTGTATGAAATTACCTGAATCAGTAGCAGAAGGGTTAACATATCATCACTTGCCATTAACTTATGGCATATCATGTAGTGTATTGGCTAGTTTATTTTATAGAACAGGGCGACTTCAGTATTATTATTCAAATATAGATGTGATATTTTCTGAGGTTCGATTCGAAAGAATATGAATCCAGTGCTTAGTAGTAAAGATGCACAGTTTATGGGAGAATTTTTCCTAACAATGAAATCAATAGATATAACACATGCACATAGAAGCAATCTAACATGTTCGTTACATGAAGAAGAAAAGATATTTTTGAATTTAGTAGAAAATAGAAGACAAGATTTTCAAAGGAAAGCTTCTGAGCATAAGGCTCATCTGCCACCTTGGGCTGAGAAAGAGGGTAGTTACACACCTGGCAAGGCTCAAGCTGCTATGGCTCTGGATTTTGTAAAGACAGGGAAAATTTGTCTACATAGGTTAAAGACTGATTATAACAATGTTTTCATCGGTACCAGTGAATGTGAACACAATTTCTTAATTCTTGGGGGTTGAGGACTAAAAGGAGGAACAGATTCAGTTTTTCCTGGAATCTATTATGTGTGTGGGAATAAGGCTTACTTTAGTCTTCCTGCACGATGGTATGGAAGTTGTTATTTTGGGATAGTATTTACCAAAAATATACCACATAAAAAGAAACACTGGGAGCAATGAAAATAATAGTGAATTAACACGTAGTAAAAGAGCTAGTTTTTCTGAAATTGTAGGTGATATATTTGGTCCATTAATACCTTCAGTGGGAATAATTCTGAAATCAAGGAAAATATGTAAATTATCTACAGTGGTTGATCGTTTATCAACTGACACTGCTGGAGGATTTTTAATGATTAATGCGGAGATGGTTGCGATTAGATCTATGGTTATGCAAAATCGACTTGCTCTTGATATAATATTAGTGAAAGAGGGCGCAGTCTGTAAATTATTGAAGACGAAACACTGTTGCACTTACATACCTGATAAAAGTGCAGAAATTGGAACATATATACAGAATATAACTAAACTTGAGAAGGAACTAAAACCACTGGAAGTTGATAGTGTATGGGAAAGATTGACAAATAGTATTACGTCAATTGGTACCTGGTTTGCTAATGTAGGGAAAGGACTTATAGGTCAAATATTAATACCCTTAGCAGGGATAGCAATAATAGTGCTGTCAATAATAATATGGTGCAAATGTTGTAGAAAGAATGAGATGTATAGAGTGACGGGAAAAGGAAAGAAACGAAAGTTTGATGAAATTGAACTAGAAGATCTGAGAAGCGAATTATACAAGAAACTAAAAGGAGACGTGAAAAATAGAAAGTGTAAAAATGAAGCTGAGACAATTTTATGCTAAAAGTTGGCATCTGGTTGTGGGTAGTATTTTGATGGCTCAGAAACGCCATCAGAGAGGGGATTGATGGAGCAAGAACTCACAAATGAGACTTGCTCGGAAGCAATCTTCTCACTATTAATTTATTCAACTTTGTATTGTTCGTACTAACAAATGCACACACGAATACAAGTAGAAGGAAGCTTGCCTATGTGTTTAAACTAACAAATAACGCTTGTCTAATCTAAAATGGCCGCTAAAACGCGGGAAACCTATTGCGCATGTGTCAACCATATCACGTGGTGTGACGTCTTTCTTTGCTTGGAGGGAAATCCTTGCTTCTGCGCAGTGTGTATTAAAATGGCTGCTTAATGTTTTCACGTGCTACAGCTTGCTTACATGTTGCAATTAAACTGTGGTATCCTAACGCTATTAATGCGGGATAGAATTTATAATTAAATGGGAATAGAGTAGAAAGAGTGGGTATACAGTGAAACAATTTATTTGTGATTTTAATATTTTCTTCTTTGACTTTTATTAGTTCGTAAATGGGCCTGGGGTTAGCTGAACTGAAAACTCGAGAGACAATGGTTCTGCGCATGCGCCCTGCGAGGCTGCCCAGAGGAGAGGATGAAGTCAACCTGGACGTCGTCCAAGGCCATGACCTGATGGCCAACAACTATTGTACCCACGATGTCCCTACCGAAAGAAACAATTTATATAAACATTGTAATAAACTTTGTCGTGAGACGGATGGGAACTAAAGCAAATGTATTAATTGTGATGGGCGGTATTTTAAAACAATGGGCTTAAAGAAATTGGATTAAATCAATATGGTGTGAGGATCAACCCCCTGTCCCCATCCAATCAGAAGTAGTGGGCCCATATTTTACAACATTAATGGGAGGTACATGGGCGTAGAAGGGTATAATAGATATAGAATTAGTTAATTAGAAAAAGAGGAACTCAGAGAACAGGCGTTAGCATTAGGACGCTCAAGCGGAGTGAAGTTCGAGTTCGAGATCCATGAGAGGCTGATCGATTGCAGACTGAATCACTGTCCAGAGAGGTCCTGAGGAGGGGGCGGCAGAGTCAATTAGAAGGAAGACATGGGAGAATTCTAGGAGAAACGAAGTATCAGAGAGGGGAACGACGCAGGCGTCGTCGATAGAGAGGTCACCAGTCCTGTCCTGAACCTGGAGGAGGTCTTTGCTCTTCATCCTTCCTGGGTCCTTTCTTTCCAACTCCTTGGCCAAGGGGTTTGGTTCTCGCACTTTTAGGTAAATATAAATGCAACCCTTAGTTGCGCTGCTGTTTCTATCTTCTCCTTTCTGAGGGACTGTCATTGATTAATAATGGATTATTATGCTTCATCCTTGATATACGATTAAGTATTGTGTTGTTCTGTAATTTACTCTGCTAAATCTTTAGATAAACATTTTAAAACTTCCTGACTCAGTGATTATTTCAGGAGTATGATTTGTAAGGAATGTCATTCATTTTAAACTTCCCAATTAGTAAAGGGTCCATTGGTAAGTCATTACTCTTCAATCAGAAAAGTAATTGGTAGCAGGGATTTGATAAAGAGTACAACTGACCCACCAGCGGAAATTGCTAGCGTAGTGTGAATGCATGGGCCCAAGTGAGTATTTGGTGTATGAATGCTCGTTGCTAGTAACCCGCTGGATCACAGGAGGGCAGTCAGCTAGCCCCTGGATTTACTCTGGTGGCCCTGGGTTCAAGAAGCAGGTCTAGTTGACCTTTCTCAGGGCAGTCTTTCTTGCAGAAGGGCAGCAGGACAGTCCTTTTAGCAGCAGGACAGCAGAGCAGTCCTTCTAAGTCTTCCACAGGTCCAGAAGTGATCTGAAGAGTGGGTTTAAGGGCCCCATTTTTATCCCTGGTGCCTCTTTTGAAGTGGAAGAAATATCTGGAGTTCCCCCTCCCCACAGAAGTGTCTGGCATTTCCTGCCCCCCTGCCCTGGTGTCAGCCTGTCTGCAGTCACAATAGGATATTGTGAAGTTCTTTGTGTGTGAGCAGAGGTTTGAAGTGCAAGTGTGACAGGTGACAGCTCCACTCCCCCCCCCATCAATTCAGTATGGCCCATCCTGCTAACACCCAGGACCTCTATTGTGATACTATCTGAGAGGAATACACAAAGGCCAACTGCCAACTCCACCTATTCATGTGGCCCAGGAAACAGGCTGCAGGCACCAAATGCTTAGGACAAGAAAATGTCAAATTTCTAAAAGCAGCATTTTCAGAATCGTGACTTAAAAATCTGACTTTACAATTAAAGAGGGTTGTTAATTACTATTCTTTAGAGGCCAAACTTGATACTGCTGCCTCTCCCAATCAAGAGTTATCAGTTATTAAATGTAATAAGGTAACACATTTTAATCTATGGGAGAGGTAGGCCTATTCAGCAGTGAAAAATTAATTTAAGAATTTTTTACTACCAATACATATAAACCTTAAAAATACTTGTCCAACTTTTTAAATACACTGTACTCTGATCTATGTGCTGTTTAGGGCATACCCCAAGAGTGACTTATATGTATTAAAAAGGAAGGATTAGGACTGGCAAAATGTTTATTTTGCCAGGTGGAAATGGTAGGAGTGAGCTAAAGAATGATGATAGATTAAACCCAGATCAGTTGACTGGGGGTGAGTGCTTGCAATGTTCAACACTCCGTCCATCATCCCCTTTGGTTTTGCTATGTTCGCCCTAAGTTGGCAGGGTATGCCCAGACGTGGGTCCCTTGCTCACTTTGCCACTGGATTCAAGATAGCCTGGCTGATGATGGCTGTAAGCCAGAAACCGGTCCCAGGATGCTTGTTTCCGGTCCAGGGAAGACATGGCTTGGCAGTTCGGGCTAGTCTGTTCCCATGAGGCACAGGGTCAGACTGATTTGCATATGGCCATGTCTGAACTGGGGTGGCGGAGTGAGCTAAAGAATGATGATGGATTAAACCCAGATCAGTTGACTGGGGGTGAGTGCTTGCAATGTTCAACACTCCGTCCATCATCCCCTTTGGTTTTGCTATGTTCGCCCTAAGTTGGCAGAGTATGCCCAGACGTGGGTCCCTTGCTCACTTTGCCACTGGATTCAAGATAGCCTGGCTGATGATGGCTGTAAGCCAGAAACCGGTCCCAGGATGCTTGTTTCCGGTCCAGGGAAGACATGGCTTGGCAGTTCGGGCTGGACTGTTCCCATGAGGCACAGGGTCAGACTGATTTGCATATGGCCATGTCTGAACTGGGGTGGAGGAGTGAGCTAAAGAATGATGATGGTTTAAACCCAGATCAGTTGACTGGGGGTGAGTGCTTGCAATGTTCAACACTCCGTCCATCATCCCCTTTGGTTTTGCTATGTTCGCCCTAAGTTGGCAGGGTATGCCCAGAAGTGGGTCCCTTGCTCACTTTGCCACTGGATTCAAGATAGCCTGGCTGATGATGGCTGTAAGCCAGAAACCAGTCCCAGGATGCTTGTTTCTGGTCCAGGGAAGACATGGCTTGGCAGTTCAGGCTGGACTGTTCCCATGAGGCACAGGGTCAGACTGATTTGCATATGGCCATGTCTGAACTGGGGTGGCGGAGTGAGCTAAAGAATGATGATGGATTAAACCCAGATCAGTTGACTGGGGGTGAGTGCTTGCAATGTTTAACACTCCGTCCATCATCCCCTTTGATTTTGCTATGTTCGCCCTAAGTTGGCAGGGTATGCCCAGACGTGGGTCCCTTGCTCACTTTGCCACTGGATTCAAGATAGCCTGGCTGATGATGGCTGTAAGCCAGAAACCGGTCCCAGGATGCTTATTTCCGGTCCAGGGAAGACATGGCTTGGCAGTTCGGGCTGGACTGTTCCCATGAGGCACAGGGTCAGACTGATTTGCATATGGCCATGTCTGAACTGGGGTGGCAGAGTGAGCTAAAGAATGATGATGGATTAAACCCAGATCAGTTGACTGGGGGTGAGTGCTTGCAATGTTCAACACTCCGTCCATCATCCCCTTTGGTTTTGCTATGTTCGCCCTAAGTTGGCAGGGTATGCCCAGACGTGGGTCCCTTGCTCACTTTGCCACTGGATTCAAGATAGCCTGGCTGATGATGGCTGTAAGCCAGAAACCGGTCCCAGGATGCTTGTTTCCGGTCCAGGGAAGACATGGCTTGGCAGTTCGGGCTGGACTGTTCCCATGAGGCACAGGGTCAGACTGATTTGCATATGGCCATGTCTGAACTGGGGTGGCGTAGTGAGCTAAAGAATGATGATGGATTAAACCCAGATCAGTTGACTGGGGGTGAGTGCTTGCAATGTTCAACACTCCGTCCATCATCCCCTTTGGTTTTGCTATGTTCGCCCTAAGTTGGCAGGGTATGCCCAGACGTGGGTCCCTTGCTCACTTTGCCACTGGATTCAATATAGCCTGGCTGATGATGGCTGTAAGCCAGAAACCGGTCCCAGGATGCTTGTTTCCGGTCCAGAAAAGACATGGCTTGGCAGTTCGGGCTGGACTGTTCCCATGAGGCACAGGGTCAGACTGATTTGCATATGGCCATGTCTGAACTGGGGTGGCGGAGTGAGCTAAAGAATGATGATGGATTAAACCCAGATCAGTTGACTGGAGGTGAGTGCTTGCAATGTTCAACACTCCGTCCATCATCCCCTTTGGTTTTGCTATGTTCGCCCTAAGTTGGCAGGGTATGCCCAGACGTGGGTCCCTTGCTCACTTTGCCACTGGATTCAAGATAGCCTGGCTGATGATGGCTGTAAGCCAGAAACCGGTCCCAGGATGCTTGTTTCCGGTCCAGGGAAGACATGGCTTGGCAGTTCGGGCTGGACTGTTCCCATGAGGCACAGGGTCAGACTGATTTGCATATGGCCATGTCTGAACTGGGGTGGCGGAGTGAGCTAAAGAATGATGATGGATTAAACCCAGATCAGTTGACTGGGGGTGAGTGCTTGCAATGTTCAACACTCCGTCCATCATCCCCTTAGGTTTTGCTAGGTTAAAACTGCACACACAGGCTACAATGGCAGGCCTGAGACATGTTTAAATGGCTACTTAAGTGGGCGTAACAATGAATGTGGCAGGTCCACTATTAGTATTAAAATTACGGGCCCTGGGCACATGCAGTACCACTTGACTAGGGACTTATAAGTATTATTTTTTTAAACCATCTTTATTGGAGTTTGGGTATGATAATATGCAAATGGCCTCTATCTGGGTCAGCCAGAGTACCTGATTAAACGCCTGCAGATAGTGCAAAATGCGGCTGCGAGACTAATTAGGCGAGTGCCGTTTCGCGAGCATGTCTCTCCGCATTTAAAAGCATTACACTGGCTTCCAGTGAGGAAAAGAATCAAATTCAAGGCCTTGACTCTGGCGTTCCGTGCTATGCATGGTAACTGCCTCATCTACTTGAAACACAGACTACGTGGTTACCAACAATTCAGAACCTTGAGGTCCAATTCCCAAAATCTACTGTGTATCCCCCGTTTTAATAAGGCACGTATGGGTGGCAGATCTTTTACGCTCGGGGCTGCAAAACTGTGGAACTCCCTGCCAAACAATCTCCGCACTATCGATACTGAGCCCCTTTTCAGGAAAATGGTGAAAACCTGGCTTTTTAAGGAAGACTGAGGACCCATGACTTGGCCCTGAGCGGTCCAATGCTGTATTACTTTCCGCTTAGCGCCGGGACACCTCTGTTTGAGGTAGCTGTTGCGCTTTACAAGTGTCTGTATTATTATTATTATTATTATTATTATTATTATAATAAAGCAATCACAACATCTGGTGCTGTGAAGGTTGCAACAATATATCAGATAACATGACAATGAGTCCCTCTGGAGCTACTCCATTTATGTGAACATTATAAAATACTCATGACAGTAGTACACCAACTTCTATAACTGGTAGCTGTTAGCACGAGTGCACATATATCAAGAAGTTTGCCACACAGACCACCCCCCGGGTGTCAAGTAATCTATCTTGTCTAAACCTGACGCAATAGAAGGAACGCTTCTGTAGATGTGATAAAAGTTTGGTCCATCAGTGCCATGGAGAGTGAGGGGGTAAGGAGGGAGAGGCACGTCTACCTGTAAGTAGGGGTCAGACAGGGGTCGGGGGAAGGTGCTGAGAGAGAGAGATTGCTTCCCTCCTATACCATGAATAAAGGCTTGTGAGGTGTGTGTCAATCATTCAGAGAACACGAGGCTAACCTGTGGGGCCTCAAGGGCAGTCAGCAAGTACTCCGAGTCTGTTGCGATGGGCCGCCTTCTAAGTCCGCTGACCTCCTCCCGTCGGAGCACCACAGAATCAGCCTTACCACATTCAAACATCGCTGCTCACCAGCGCGCCACTCCCAGCAGCTTTGTGGCCTTTCAAGACATTGCTATTAATCTATGCACTAGCAAGAGGCCCAAGTCGATGATTCTGATGGTGGCTCCCCTAATTTTCCTGTGCCTGTAAAGGCCTAGTAGATAGACAGGCAAGCAGTCCAGGCCAGTGCGGCCCATCGTGAGGAATACTAAGTAGGTAAGTTCAGTCCAGAGGCCTTGGGCTATCGGGTAGCTCCAAAGTATGTGAAGCATTTCTGCCCCTGGCGTCCGGCACCATGGGCAGTCCAGCGAGACCATGAGATAGATTTTGTGGAGCCTGGCTGGAGTGAGGTACGTCCTATATAGTACATTTTGTGTTTGATATATTGGAAACAAGCGTTCGTGGACACTTTGCATGCGTATTGTAATATTATATTCACACACAGAAAAGAAGGGGAGAGAGGAACTACTGCTTTTCCATCCTCCCTGTAAATTTCATACTGTAACCACAAAACGAGGAAAAGGAGGGGGAGATAGGTGGCCAAAAGGAACACCTGTCTCTTCACAACACTTGTTAGAAAATGTAAGGTTTGTTTAAAAACTGCCCTCACCCACTAGGTAGTGGCATGCTTCATCGTAGGGCTGCTACAACATCCCTGCACAGACCAACGCCTGGGATGGAGCAAAGGGAGGGGAGGGCATAACAAACATAAATGTGTTGTGATCCGTGCAGTAAACAAAAGGACAGTGGAATGAAAAGTCTAAAAACTAACTCAGAGATGCCCTATGTCAAATTTTATTCCTGGGTTGCCTGGTTAGGATTAAAAGATAAAGTGGCGGAGATGGTCTAGGGGAAATTTGGGCCCCCTTCTTCTCCTGTACTGCATCTATATCAACATGTTTCAGCCTTTCCTTTCGCCCATAAAGGGTTGTTCCGGCCTTACTCAGGACTAGCGATTCCTGATCTGTGACACTCCCTCTTCTGATAAGTTACCGAATCTTCAAGGGAATGTGTGTCTTTTGATGTGGTAAGTGTAACTACATATAATGACCTGGCTTGTCACTTTCAGTGTAGACACTCACATGTGTTACTGAAAAGACAAATACACCAAATAAATATAAATACAAAACAATACAAAACCCCACGTTTTCCAATGTTGTTTAAAATATATATATGTGTATAAATATGCACAAATCTCTGGATTTAGGTACATATGGAAACCTACGTCAATGTATTATACCTTAATCTCCTGTGTTCTACAGTGTAGTCAAGGAAATGCCCTGAGTCCTACTTGCCACAGTTACAATCTCTCATCACTCAAGCTCCCATTCCGTTAGTTAGTGGGAAAACAATAGTGGAGATAATTTCATCAAAGCGAGAGTAATGTCAGATGTTCTCTTACCAAGTTTCATTGTTACGATTTCTCACAATGAAGTGCAAGTGGGAGCATCCCCCTGTAGTCACACTCTATGTAAATAACCAAAAAACATTACATCAAGCTTATTCTCCCTCAAGCGGTAGCACTCAAAATTGGCTTGCACTCCATTGCGAGCAACGGAATGGGAGCTTGAGTGATGAGAGATTATAACTGTGGCAAATAGGAGTCAGGGTATTTCCTTGACTACACTGTGGAACACAGGATATTAAGGTATAATACATAGGGGTAGGTTTCCCTATGTACCTAAATCCAGAGATATGTGCATATTTATACACATATATATATATTTTAAACAACATTGGAAAATGTGGGGTTTTGAAATTGTTTTGTATTGGTTTGTATTTATATTTATTTGGTGTATTTGTCTTTTCAGTAAGACATGCGAGTGTCTACACACAAAGTGACAAGCCAGGTCATTATATGTAGTTACACTTACCACATCAAAACACACACATTCCCTTGAAGATTTGGTAACTTACCAGGAAAGGGAGTGTCACAGATCAGGGATCGCTAGTCCTGAGGAAGGCCGGAATGACCCTTTATGGGCGATGGGAAAGGCCGAAACATGTTGACATAGAAGCAGTACAGAAGAAGAAGGGGGCCCTAATTTCCCCTAGACCATCTCCACCACTTTATCTTTTAATCCTAACCAGGGAACCCAGGAATAAAATTTGACATAGGGCATCTCTGAGTTAGTTTTTAGACTTTTCATTCCACTGTCCTTTTGTTTACTGCACGGATCCCAACACATTTATGTTTGTTATGTCCTCCCCTCCCTTTGCTCCATCCCAGGCATTGGTCTGCACAGGGATGTTGTAGCAGCCCTATGATGAAGCATCCCACTACCTAGTGGGTGAGGGCAGTTTTTTAACAAACCTTACGTTTTCTAACAAGTGTTGTGAAGAGACAGGTGACCCTTTTGGCCACCTATCTCCCTCTCCTTTTCCTCGTTTTGTGGTTATTGTAATATTATATCCCATTCCTTGGACGTGAGTGCACGGCCTATATGTCCCTCCCAGGTCCCTTAGATAGTGGCCATGGGATCCTGTAATGCGTAAGCTTGTGCTTTGCTCTGCCAAAAGGCTGCATTCGCCCAGCGTGTGCATAGCATGTAACAATGGATGGGGGTCCGGCTCTGAGTCCACTGTGCCCTACAGTCTCTCTAGCACGCCTGTCAGTCTGTGATAGGTGAGGAAATGGCTCTCCAGGAATCCCACTGTGCCCACCAGCTGGTATAGGAAAACAATGGTCCTAGACTACTTTTTTTTTTTTAAACTCAAAAAATAGTGTTAGCAAACATTTTTCAATCACTAGTATACCAACATATTTATATGAACAACAATATCCTCAAAAGACACAAAGGCACAAGATATCGCTTAAAAGGTGACTGTTTATTGCTCAATTATTTATATAACAAATCACCTTATTCAATGTTAAGAAAGGGAGGTTGCTCCAAGGGGAGTGTGAAAAGGAGAGAGAAAAGTGATATCTTGTGCCTTTGTGTCTTTTGAGGATATTGTTGTTCATATAAATATGTTGGTATACTAGTGATTGAAAAATGTTTGCTAACACTATTTTTTGAGGTTTTAAAAAAAAAAGTAGTCTAGGACCATTGTTTTCCTGTACCAATCATTACCCAGGTCCGTGGACATTTGCGGGTTACCCCATTGTATTATAATGGGTGCCCACCAGCTGGTCAAAAGGGATAAGGGACCCATCCAGAAAAAGGTCTCCCAGAGTGCAGACTCCCGCTGTTTCCCACTACTCCACACCCGCCTGGCCATTTGCCTCTCAGAAGGCCCGAAGGGATCACAGTCGAACCTCTGGGGCGTATTGGGGCATGTCTGGCATGAGGCGCAAGGCTCTAGCAAAGCTACAATGGGCCACCCAAATCAGTCCATTTGGGGCAAGGGTAGTGCTGTGCCTGGCAAAAAGGTCTCTTGCACTATCTGCCGTGTCCTCTCACCTGGTGTGTGGCCCAGCTCGTCTATGTATTTCCCTGTCAGCCAGCAGGTGGACCACTAGGGACTTCTAAATAAATGAAATGTGCCAAATGGGTGTAAGCTAATTTTACCATGTTTAAAGGAGAGAACACAAGCACTTTAGCACTGGTTAGCAGTGGTAAAGTGTGCAGAGTCCTAAGACCCACAAAAACTAATTTCAGCAAAAACAGGAGTGAATGCAAGAAGTCCATTAGGTACATACTATCATCTAGTATCGGATTGTGCACATATACTTGAATACAGGGAAAAGGTGGTAGACAGGTATTCCAATCATTTAGAATTGACCTGCATGCTAAGTAATCAAATCAAAAAACTGATTTGTTCAATTCACTTTATTACTTGCTAATAGTATTATAGCAATCTTCTCCCAGGTAACGAATGGTGGAGACTGGATAAAGGATGTTTCAGAATGGTCCTTAGCTGATGAAATAAGAATGAGACTAGTTAGGCGAGATGAAAAATTGCAAGATACCTAGAAGGCGCTATCCAGAAAGATAATATACCCTCTTGATGAACAGGTCCATGAAAGTTCGAGCAGAAACAGTGATTATAATGTGCAAGGGCCACCTGCAAGTAGCAGCAGGGGTGCCATTAGTGGCACCACAGCAGGAGCCTGGGCGAGGAGACCGTTGTTTGTGTCTTCACCCAGGCGTGACGCCATCAGTGGGTGCAGGGGGCATGTAAGGCAGCGAGCGCAAGGAGCGGCTCTATTTCTCTCCACCTCACTTCGGATTCACCCAGACTTTGCACCCATCCACTCACCTCTGGAGAAAGGCTGAGTCGCTGGCAGCAGATAAACGGGGGCTACCCCAAGAATTGGTCTCTTTTACTGGACTGACCCCTTGGCGGGGTGATGATTGGTGTGGGCACCAGGCTGGCAGGAGGGGTGACTGACCTGCTGGTGGCCCTGGACCTTTCTGCCCTACCCCGCGATGTCTGGAGTTGAACTTTTGGGGGCTTCGCCTACAGACAGGTACGGTACCCCAGCAGGGACGGTGCGCTATGTAGTCCCTTGGTGTATGTGTTAGGATGATATCCCTCTGGGATGGATGGGATGTTGTGATGTTGTTGCTGAAATCTGCCAGACAAATATGTTCTTTGCCAAATAATTCTCAGCTGCCTTTGGCAGCGGTCCTGGGAGATGTATCATGAATGGGTCCGCCTGACACAATGCATTTTGCATATATTTTGCGATCTGATGGGAAGTTGTCACAAATGTGGTATTTAATGTTACTAGTTGTGTGTTATTTCTGAGCATCCTGTAATCCTATGACTTCATTACTACTGAACTACGGTCTGTAGTCTCACTGATACTGTGTAATAAAAGGCTAAGCCTTGGTTGAACCACCATAATTGTGTTTCCTTCCTGGGAGGGGGGGGGAGGTTTGGAGGGGACAGCGACTTGCACGTTGTGCGCGCACTAATTGCTTTCAATGTAAACAGCAGCTAGCGTGACGTATATAAGGGGAACAAAATACGACCAAGCATACCTGTGTACTGTGAAGAATGAAGTATTTGCTTTGCTATGCCTTAATGTTTCAATGCACTTTCAATTTGTTGCTTTTCTTTTACTGTGTAACTGGGAAGAAAAACTCAATGAAATATATCTTTAGCATCACGATTAACGAATCAGGATTGAATTTGAAAAAAAAGACAGTGGATGAGGAATAAAACGAAGTAATTCTAAGATTGTTTTAAGAGCATAACATAGGTTTGTTTATAGAACAAATGTGTCAGTATTTGTTTTATTGTCTCTGAGAGTTGCCTGAGAAAAATGAAACTCAAAATTATTTTTGAACTTGTACACAAAACTGTTAGTCTGGTAACCTCCTTCCTGTCATGATTCACGAAGATACTCAGTAACTAATACAGCCTGTTCTTCACCTGTCTGAAAGGACCCCTACCCTGACTGGACTGTGAGTCAGTCTTTCCAGACTGTGCATGGTGCAAGAGGTCATCTGGTCAGCCTTGTATTTTTGTTGGAAATGCTTCTCTTTCATTGCGGTAACTTCCACCCTCTCTCTTAGTACACACAAATATGTCAATCCACCGTGGTCTGCTTATGTCCAACCTGTTTACTAAATTACTGGGATCAGATGCACAAGTACCTCCATGTACAAGACCTCACTGGAAAAAGACTTGAAAGCTTTACAATGGCTGCCAATGCAATCAAGGGTCAACTTCCAAGTTCTTGGCATCATCTACAAGGCGTTTGGGCCTAGAAGATGTAGATACTTACAAAATCCTGCTTCCATCATACTGTCAGTCACTCCCTTTCTGCGGTGCACACACACAGCAGTGGCAGACGGCCCTGTATCACCTTTAGCTATTTGAAAGCTGGTAGCCGGGCATGTGACACCATTTGCTATTTATTTACTGGACCCACATAAGTTCTGCCAATCCCGGCAAAGAGCACCCTGTGCTATCCAAGTACTCGTCACCACCACCATGGCCAATCTGACCTGTAGCACCCATTTATATTAATTTGCAGGGCACATTTCACAACTCTGTCAACCTGATCTGATAAACTCTGTGCTACTGGAGTATTGAACCCAGTCATATATCTAAAACCAGACCTGACACACCTTTTGCTCAATCCCTAATTTGAGCAGGTGTTTACCTGGTCTCAGCACCATAACTCATTTTAGTGCACCCTTAATTTGGATGCTTGCTTTTGTGATTGGCAAGACAGTTGTATATTCTGAATGAAATAACCACTTTTGCTGCAGCAGCATTGCTAATTTTGAGAAAATATTAGGCTAGGTGGGGCTAGTTGGTTAATCTCCCTTTGATATAGCTAAATTTTGATTTAATTGCCCAGTCAAAATAAAAATGAATCATCAACTTGTTATTTGAGAGGAATGTAACCTATACAGTAGTGTGTTACGGAAGTAAGCTACTTTTTTGGGTTTCACCCTCATTGCAGGGCTAAAAATCTACAAATGCTAAGAAAAAACCTAGACTGGGCAAGGCACACATGCAAAGTGTTAGATATGGAAGCATTTGGAACCAATCTACCTCTGCATAAAAGTGGAATGCATAGTTTGGATACAAATTTCTGTAGCACTGCCACGCCTAGATGAGGAGCACTGGAACACTGTACATAACTAGTCTGGGGAAGAGTCAGACAAAAAGGGTTGGCATAGGAGATGGCACTTAAAACCCTTAACGATGGACGGCACCTAGATCAACTTTCTAAAAATATCTGGTTGACCTGACACTTATTTGAGTGTTACAAATCTTATACTGCTTAAACTGTTCGAATACTGGACCAAACACATAGGTTTACCAAAACAATCACTGGCAAAGCAATAGATCTTAGCTGTAAAAGGCTGAGCTACTACCTTTGCCAGTGTTTTTTTCATTTCTATTTTCATGTGAATGTACTCTTCTTGACATGATTGGGGTAGAGATATGTGCAAGAGACGTGCAAGAAAACACATGCACTCCCAGAGAGTGCTCTATGCTAAAGGAAAGAAGGAGTCCCTTGAAGTTACCAGAGGAAGGATATAACTCATCCAATCAGAACACTCTGAGACTGCAGTGCTCCTCGGAAGGACAAACCCAGGAATAGGGAGGAAAGCAATCAAATCAGGAGCTGATATCTTAGATAGAGAACAAATCCATCCACTCATGAGCAATGGACTGATCCAAGCCCTCTAAATGTGTATTAGGTATTGGAAAATAGATTCGCTAACAGACAGCTAAAGCTGTTGATAGTCAAGACCTAATGACACAAACACCCTCTGCTACTCAAGTAATGGGCAGAAACTTAACTCTGTCAAACTGACTTGCAGGACCTCTGCTAGGAAAACACACACGCGCACACACACACACACACACACACACACTCACGCACACGCACACACACACACACACACACACACACTCCCCCCGTGTCAGTTGAAACTGCATACCACTCAGCCGTGATGGCCTGATGCATCCTCTGCTAATCAATTAAAGCCACAACATGTAGATCACACCAATGTCAACCATCCCTGCAGAAATCTTCTGCATTTCACATACTGACCTCCAAAATGTTCTACAGACGTCCTCTGTCCTGAAACCATTTTCAATATATCTCACACCTCTTCTCTTAGTCTCTGTCGCTCTCTATTTCCTAAGTGCGGACAGTACCGGACCCATTTAAAGCACTGCCTATAAGTGATTTAGTTACAAAACCTCACTACATAAAAACTCTCCTTACATCACTTAAAAATTGGAAAAATGTGTATGCCTGTGAAGATGGCTTACTACAGGATATTTTAAAGACTAGATGCACATTTGTGGGGGTGGAAAGAAGGAGGCAGCTGTTACCTTGCTGTTTTTCCAGATATGGGCACTCTAGACCAGCAGTGTTATAAATCACCATCACGTAGACTTATTTAATAAAACATGGCCGCCCTGATATATGTCTCTGTTTTAGATGAAACCAGTAATAGAATCTGGGACTGCACTGCTGCCTCCCCATCAATTATGTACACTTGATTCTATTCTTACACAAAATGCTATCCTATTCATAACACATATCTCTATTCTTTATTTCAGTTTCCATGATCCTGTTACTTTTTAATAAAACCACACTATTAATATAACCTTCATCGTTCAACTTTCTTGATTATTCTTAAAGACATTTATTGTCCAGACCTCATGTTCTGTAATAACGTATTGGCTGTATTTCATGAGTGCCTTCGTCACAACATAGATCCTCAGGTACTGTCAGGGCCACTGGAATCAAGCGGCAGGAAAGGGTCTAATTATGCGGCAGGTTTGAGTAAATTATGCAGCAAGAAAAGGCAGAATACAACTTATTTTGGTATTTATGTGCTATATAAACATGGGTAGCACCAAATTGAGTTGTATCTTGTTTAAGATTGACGTTTATCTATTTGCATATACACAATGGTTTCAAAGTTAAGTACATACAGGACATGCATAATGGGTAACTGTGTAATCTGGTCCGACATTATAATTGAGAGGTTCTGGTGATATCTTTGGCCCTGTAGTTTGTAAATGTCACCAGAAGCCTATGATGGCAATGACAAGGCATCTGTTATGTATTTTTTTATATTACAAGCTGTTTTATACAAAGTGTAGCTAACAATGGGATTGACCGGAATTAAAATGCTGAGGCTTTGTTTACCTGTCACAAATAAGTTCCTCATAAAACAATAGGCAATGGTGAGATCAGTGGATTTATGTGAATTTGTGGCCGAAGAGTTTACAGCATAATTATGAATTTAGTGAATTTGCCACACATTTGCTAAAATATGCAGATTTCACCAAAAGTGTTGTTTCTAGCTCAAAAGGACGAAAATAATACCGCCAGGCACAGTGCCACATAATATTGCTTTTTTTGCTGCATACTATAAAGATAACCTTGATAGTCCAAGCTGCATAATCCTAGTAGCTGGGACAATGTATAACCTCTGCACAGTGGTTTGGGGGCTACCATTATGACGACAAAATCTTAATTTCACACATAACTGTGAAATATTTTCCATGGTTCCTTAAAAATACATGGGTTTTATACCACTGCTTTTTGTGCAACAAAAACACCAAAATATGTAATACACACATTTTTACTCGAAGAGGTAATGACTTCTCAATAATCTCCATTGTACCCATCCATGTGGAGCACCAGTAATGGTGGGGAGGAGTATCTTTCCTAATGTAACTTTTTCTGCCATCTAAGGTAGTTGGCAAATGGCTGATAAATCTTTTTTCAGTTTTTGGCCCTGCAATACTTCTTTAAAATGGCTAAGCACTGCTGTGAGAGAAATGAGGCAATATCGTAAATTACAACTATACAGCCAGTTCCCATTTTGTTGGCTCTAGGTTAATTTTCTTATAAAAATTCACACTTACACCTAAGCCAAACTTGTCACTGTTTCTTTCTCTCCAAATGAAAGAAGGTTGGTCAAGATGCACAGATGTAAGTGTGTCCATGCTGCAACAGAAAGTCATCATGGGAAGTAGTGTTGACAGCCATATTAGCAAAAGAGCTGAAGCCATGTAAAAATTAAATGTAATCTTGTTATGGTGAGCAACGACAGAATAAGACACTTCTGCAGGAAGCTAGAAGGAGACCTGTAAGTAGACTCATGCATGTGGGAAAGTGTGTGCATGCCCATAACCCGGCTGCACCGCTCTCAATGGACACCTATAGCTCCCGCCGCTGCACAAAGCCTGCACCCTCAGCCATTGCGAAGCTCATGTTCCTTCACCTGAACAGATGCCTGGTACTTTCTTGCAGGAAAATGGACGGTACAGCTAGCAGTATAGGGGAGTACGCAGAGCTTTTGTCCACTGAGGAGACCATGATTTTAGGGCACCATGATTGGAGTCCTTCCTTTTGTTTGTGGTGCCACCAAGCCATACATTAACGATTAGCGCACATGTACTAACAGAGGCTCCTGCAAGAAATCACTCCTATTGCACCCTTGAAGTTGGGCTACCCTCACACGCTTTATGCTTTACTCCTCCAGGTGCACAGACAGAATATCGAGTTTGAAATGTCGACATACACAAATATCGAGTTGGAAATATCGTGATGCAGAAATATCGACAGCAAGAATATCGTGGTCAAGAATATCGACTTGGAGGTAAGAAATATCATTTTTGAAAATATCGAAATCATTAATATCGTTTGCAAAAATATAGTTGTTTATAATATCGATGTTTTAATTAGTATGTATTTTAAAAGTATGTGAATTATTTTTTTGTATAAGTATTGCTTTTGTTTTTTAATATATGTGTTAAATTTGTAGTAGTTATTAATTTTATTTTAATTAAATTTTGCATTTTGTAGTTCTGTAGCGGGTTGTGGGTTTATAGGGGAATAGGGTGGAAAGTAATTTAATTATAATACATTAATTATTATTTTTTATTTATTAGTATTTATTTAATTTAGATTTTATAGTGTTAATTATGGGAATTAATTTATTATTAATTTATTATTAATTTGTTGTTAATTATTATTAATTAATTAATTGGTAATTATGTTAATTGTATCATTTGTTTAGGAGCGGGTTGTGGGTTTATAGGGGAATAGGTTGGGAAGTAATTTAATTATAATACATTTATTAATATTTTTATTTAATAATATTTAATTAATTTATACTTTATAGTGTTAATTGTGGGAATTAATTTATTATTAATTATTTATTAATTGCTTGTTAATTATTATTAATTAAATAATTGGTAATTAATTATGTTAATTGTGTTATTTTTTTTAGGAGCGGTGGTGGTGTTTATAGGGGAATAGGGTGGGAAGTAATTTATTTATAATTAATTAATAATTATTTGTTAATTAATGCTAATTAATTAATTAAAATTTAAATATGGCAATTGTGTAATTAATTTAAGATGTGAGTTGTGGGGTTTATAGTGGTACAGGGTGGGAAGTAAATTCTTTTAAATTAATTAATAAGTTGTTTTTAATTGATATTAATTTATTAATGTAAAATTAGTTATGGAAATTGTGTAATGATTTTTAGGTGTGGGTTGTGGAGTTTATTGGGGTAGAGGGTGGAAAGTAATTTATGTTTAATTAATTAATAATTAGTTGATCATTAATATTAATTCATCAATTCATAAATATTTATGGTAATTGTTTATTTTTATTTTGTGTGTGGATTTTTGTTTTAAAGGGGTAACTTGTGGGGAGTAAATTAATTTGTATCTGTTTTAATTTGTTGATTAATTAATAATATTTCTTTAATTGATAATTCATTATGTTAATTATGGAAGTACATTTAAAAGAAAATTAAATGTGTGTAGTGAATTGTGTGGTGTTATAGGGTAGGAAATAAAAAAGATTACATTTATGTAATAATTAATGTTTTTGATTATAAATAATTTCTATTAAAAATAGTTATTTGTTTGTAAATTTATTTTTTTTCAAACTTGTTTTTTTATTGGCATTTGGTATACACGTCGTAACAGTCTGTCACATATAAAGCTAGAGGGAGATTACAGTGTATAGTAAACAAAGCTGTGCTGCGGGTGTGCCACTTACAATAACATGGACCATGGCCTTTCTCTTTGAAGTCTATACTAATTAAGGCACATTTTCCAACATTGTAAAGGCCTAGATTATTGCAGAAAGAGAAAAAAGAAATTTACATACTCCACCCGTCTTTCTTTTGCGACGAGTATAGAGGACTATCCCTTTCAACGTGGAAGAACCCTCCTAAACAAACCCCCCCCTCCCCACAAACAAAAAGTGGTGGTGGTGGCTAAAATGTGGTGTACACTTTCCGTGAGGCATGAGAAAGTTACCCTCTGTTGCAATGTATGGGCCGAACTGCATCTGAGGTATCCCTACAAGCGCATCCCGAAGGGGTTACTGATGGCCTTCGGTGTAGGATCTAGAATTGGAAGAGGTGCATATCTTGTATGGAGGGTGGGCAGACCGCCAGAGGCAGACCTTTGGTAAGATAAGCGACCAGTGGCCCCCATTTGTACTCAAAATTTTTGTAGTCGTCTCGGAAGACATCCATCATACGCTCGAGACAGATTATCCTCCAGAGCCGAGTGTGCCACATGGAAAGGGTGGGGCTGCCTTCTTCTTCCAGGCCGCCGCAATTGCCACTTTAGCCGCCCCAATGCAGGTCCACATGATGGCCTTGTCAGCCTTAGTTTGATGTTCTAGGGACGGGTCGCGAATGCCTAACAGCACTCCCTCCATAGATGTGGGTATGGGATAGCCCAGCATGCTTTTAATGTGCGCAAGAATTTCTTCCCAAAAGGGCGTGATTGTAGGGCAGTCCCACCATATATGTTGGAAGTCACCAAGGAGGCCACAGCCTCTCCAGCATAAATCAGAAGTGTTCGGGAATATCCGTTTAAGTTTGGTGGGATAGAGATACCAATCCATCAACGTTTTTAGATGAGCTTCTCGCAGTTCAAGGGAGTGATTGAATTTGGCAATGTCCGACCAAAGGCCGGCCCACTCCATATCAGAAATGTCTCTTTTACTACCCCCTCCCACATGGTCATGTACCTAGGGCGCGGAGCTCTGGTGGCAGTTAGTAGGGAGCGATACAAAAAGGAGAAGACGCCTCTCATAGTGCCCACCCTCTGTACAAACTTTTCAAAACCTGTTCTCTCTCTTGTGGCCGCATCAGGGATCTGGGGGGTGAGAGCCCAATGTTTGAGTTGAAGGTAGTGGAATTGTTCATCTTGCTCCAAGTGAAATTCCCTCAGACAGGTCTCGAATGTTAAAATATCATAATTGTGAAAAAGGTCTGATAGCATGAGGCATCCGCCTTCTCGCCAGAAGTTGAAGGGGCCCTCCTGAAGTGCTGGAGGAAAGGCCGGGTTAAAGTGAATCGGGGTATATGGGGAGGGAAAGGTAGTCCACTCTCCCCCCCAGATATGGAGTCCCATACCTTAAGTAAGTAGTGCGTGTGGGAGTGCTAATGTAAGCGTTGGCGGGTCTATCCCTCTTGGGTTTCCAAATGAGATCCCAAATCGTCCTCCCTGCAATGGCCCAATCCATATGAAGCCAGTGCTTTTCCGACTCACGTTTGGACCATTCCGCCACTATTCTTAGTTGGGCAGCTTTATAATAGAGGCCAAAATCAGGTAGGCCCACCCCTCCCTCCGCTCTCGTTCTTCTCAGTGTATGGAAAGGTAAGCGGGCCATTCCGCCCTGCCAAATGAACCGGGTGACGAGGGATCGGATTTTGGGTAGGAGGTCCCTATCTAATTCAATGGGTAGGGCTTGAAAGAGGTACAGAAATTTAGGGAGCACTGTCATTTTGATCGCATGAATGCGACCCAGCCAGGAGATGAAAAGAGGTTTCCATCGCTTGAGGTCACCTTAAAGCTGGCGGAGTAGGGGCGGATAGTTAGCCTTGTATAATCCCTCTAGTCGAGGAGTCAGCTGGATATCAAATCAAATCAAATCAGGGGGCATTTGTACAGCGCACACATCACTCGAAAGTCTCATGGCGCTAGCAGACGGCTCTGAAAGGAAGTGAAGTGGCTCAGATGTCAAAAAGCCATGTCTTCAGCCTTTTGCGAAAAGAGTTGTGATCAGGGACATTTCGCAGATGGATAGGAATTTTTGTTCCAAGATGATGGGGCAAGAAAGGAGAAAGATCGAGTATTGAAGGTATTGAAGGGAGCGTTCGGACCACTGAAAGGGGGTATGTTCCCGTAACCGTTGGGCCTCGGTCTCTGGGAGTGTGAGATTAAGGATAGAAGATTTATCTAGGTTGACTTTAAACCCCGCCACTGTCTCAAACCTAGCCAATTCCCTCTGTAGGGTAGGAAGTGAAAGTGACGGGTCAGTGAGGGATAGAAGGATATCATCCGCGAATAGCGAGATTTCGTGGGTGTCCCCCCCGAAAGGGATCCCCTGTATCTCTGGGTTCTCCCTGATACACATCGCCAGCGGTTCAATGCTGAGGGCAGACAATGGACATCCCTGTCGTGTCCCTCTGGTGAGGTGAAATGGGGCAGACAGGCTCCCATTGACCTGCACTCTGGAACGGGGTTGTATGTAATTGGCCCTGATCATGTTGAGAAATCTGTCCTCAAAACCGAAGTGTTTGAGTGTGTGACCAGTCCACCCGGTCGAACGCTTTCTCGGCATCCAAACCCACGAGAACCACCCGAATCCTGCGTTTCGTCACCTTTTCGATCAGGTGGATCGTTCTGCGTATGTTGTCGTGGGTTTGCCGTCCCTGTATGAAGCCGGACTGATCCGGGTGGACAAGGTCTGGCATGAGTTCGTTTAGCCGTCCCGGCAATATCGCGGAATATAGCTTCGCATCCAGATTTAATAGGGCAATTGGTCAATAGGAAGCGCAAAGGTGTGCGTTCCTCCCCGGTTTAGGGATCACAGATATTACTGCCTCAGCCATGGAGGGGGTCACCCCAACCGCGTCCGCCATGGAGTTAAAAAGTTGCGTGAGGTGTGGGAGGATGTCTGGCGCGTAGGTTTTGTAGAAGTGGGCCGTTAGGCCATCTGGCCCCGGAGCCTTGTTGAGTTTAAGAGATTTGATAGCAGCGCTCACTTCCTCTTGTGTGATGGGTGCGTTGAGGCTGGCGTTCCTGGCCGGAGAGACCCTAGGGAAGTTTAGTGACTGTAGATATGAGTTTTGAGCCTCGATGTCCCGTGACTCCCCTGTGTATAGTCGTTCATAGAAAGCCCCGAATATGTTGGCTTTTCCTGTGTCGGAGGATACCAACCTCCCCTACCCGTCATGTATGTTGCCAATATGTTCCCTTTCTCTTTTCTCCCTAAGTTGCCTAGCCAAGAGTCTGCCTATTTTGTTCCCCTGAGCATAGGATGTCTGGCGGAGCCACAGTAGGGTGTATTCTGCTCTATTATTGTATATTGCCTTGAGCTTCCCCCTCAATGCAGTGAGTGTACGTTGTGAACTGCTGGTGGGTGCGTTCTTATGTTTCTTTTCGGCCTCTTCCAATTCCGCTTCCAAACCCTCCCTCTCTCGCGCTCTTTGCTTGTTCAGGGTAGCATTAAGTTCTAAGCATTTACCCCTAATGACCGCTTTGAATGCGTCCCAGTTGTTGAAGGCTGAAGTGTCTTGGGGCGCGTTCAACTCAAAAAATTCCCTGATCGCTCCCCTCAGTTCCTCCCGGAGCAGTCTATCTCGTGTGAGGGACACCGGGAAATACCACTTGGGACTACCGGATGTGACGTGTCCCCAGCTAAGACAGATCGAGACCGGGCAGTGATTCGAGATCGAGAGGGGCAGAATTTTTGCCGCCTGGAGGGACCCAAGCAAACTCTGACTGATAAAAATATAATCCAGCCTGGAGTAGGTGTGATGTACGTGGTAAAAAAACGTGTAATCTCTAGTTGTAGGATAAAGCGTGCGCCATGCGTCACGAAGGCCTAGATCGTTTAGTGTTTGTTTAACACCTGTGGAGAAGGCGCTGACTATCGGTCTGTGAGGGTGGGTACAGTCCATCACCACATGCCAGGTAAGGTTAAAATCCCCCAGGAGGACTATCTGCCCCTCCGCGAACTCTCCAATCTGGTCTAGAAGTGTGGATAGAAAGGCGTGTTGGCCTACATTGGGTGCGTAAGCTGTAATAAAAGTGCACATTCTCCCTCTGAGTGTACCCTTTAGCATAACCATCCGGCCTTCCTTATCAGATTTAACAGCCGCCGGCTGGAATTTAACTGAGCTGTGGAAGAGTAGGGCTCCCCCCGCGGTGTTTAGTGGTTGCAGAGGAACGATAGATAAGGGGGTATTGTTTATGGCAAAGTCTCAGCTCCTCCTCTCTTTTTAAGTGTGTCTCTTGAAGCACCACTATCTCAAAGCAGTGGTCGATAAGGTATTTCCAGATTTTTTGCCGCTTGAGTGCCGAGTTTAAGCCTTTAACGTTCCATGATACTATGGAGATCACCATCGCTTTACATCATGTCCCCCACCCCACTCTCCCGACTGCTAAGGTCGCAAATATTGCATCAAGCCTATGAATTCTAGCTAGGGACCCTTCCGGCCATATCCCCCTCGAAGGACCCTCACGTGTTAGAATGTGCACCGTTGCACTGTGCCCTGCAGGCCACCACCATACCCACCCCCCCACCCACCCAAAACAGAAAGTAAAACCCCAACAATACCAACAACCAGTTGTGTCGAATGAAAACTGGATCTTCACCGGAGTGGATTGCCACTCGACTGGGCATGTTGGAGGGTGACTCAACCGGAGTCCCCGCCCGCCCCATCCCGGCTTTCTCAAGAAAAATAAAAAAAGGTCGCCATCGCTTATTGTTCAAGTGTTGATCAGCAACGGCATCCCTCGATTAGGGCTTCGGCTAATGTCCCCAGAGAATGTGTTGTCCATGCAAAAGTCCCCTAGCTGGGGGATACACCACTCCCTCTTGAAAGGATATTTCCTGCGGAGAGTATCTGAGGGTGTTCAACCGTTTCCGGTGTTCTTGGTCTCACATAATGTCCCCTGAGAGTGCATTGTCCCAGTGAGGTTCCTCCATCTATGCAGGCTAACGCAGCATTTGCTCGTCGACAGTTCGGATGTAGTCTCCGTTTGTGGCGTCGGTCATTTATGCCCTTTTTTCAGACTTGTGCTCCACTGTCAGTTTCTCTGGCTTTCTCGGTCCTTTCCCCCGACGTATCTTGCGTGCTCCCGGCATCTCCAGAAGTGAGACCCAACACCCGCATACCTTCCTCGAATTCCGCGACGTGGCGCATCTTATTCTTATATTCAAAGCACAGTCCGAACTGATATGTCCATCTGTACTTAATGCGCTCGTCGCGGAGCTTCGAGGTGATGGGCCGGAACTGTTGCCTCCTCGCCAGTGTCGCAGATGCCGAACTTGGTACATGTGACATCGAAATCCCTGGAAGGAGATGTCGCTCTTTGTCCGGGCCTCTTGTAATACAGCTTCTTTTACCTTGAAGGAGTGGAACTTCGCGAGTATATCCCGTGGCCGCCATCGGTCTCCGGTAGACTGTCCCCCTACCCGATGCGCACGCTCCAACTTAATCTTGAGCTGCCATGGGCTGAGAATCTCTGCAAAGAGACCCTCAAGGAAGGCCTCCAGATTCTGCCCCTCCGCCCCTTCCTCCAGGTCCCGGATCTGAATATTGTCTCTCCGGGCCCTGTTCTCTAAATCTTCCGACTTCAGCAGTGCGAGCTGTAATTGCTTCTGGAGATCATGCAGCTGTTCTTGCGTATCCGCGGACCGCTTGTCTAGGTCTCGGGTGTGGGTCTCTAGGTCCAGCACTCTCGTGCCTACCGAGTCCACATCCTGCTGGAGCGTCGCAACCCGTGTAGTCATGTCCGTTTTGAGATGCTCGATGGAGGCTTTGATGTCCTGGTTAAGCTCTGCGCGTAACTCCGTCTTGAACTCTCGTAGGGACGCCATCAGATCTTCTCTCGTAAGCGCCATAGTGTCCGTGGAGTCCCCCTGCGCCGGTGTTTGTCTTTTCTCAGCTGGAGGAAAGAAGTTGGAGACTTTAGCAGGCGTCTTCTTCGGTGGCATAGTGCGTCCGCAGTGACCCCTTTGTGTCTACGTGCGTCGCGCTGGTCGCATGGAGTGGTCGCCCCCTCCTTCCTCTTTTTAGGCTAGGGCTGTGGTCTGATTGCGGTATCCGCACACTCAAGCCCCTCAGCACACCGGATCAGCAGATCAGCACAAGCAACCGTCTCTAGAGGGGTACTCTGGCGCACCCTGTCACCACGTGTGGAGTCTTGCGCAATGGCACAGCTGCGAGTGGGGCACAGGGCCCTGCTTCCCTCACCTCGTTATTGCTCCCGTTAGGCAAGTGGAATCGTCAGGGGGGGCACCTCGAGAACTCCCTTGTGTAGATTAGGGTAGTGTTGTGTCTCCGGCCGCCATGCCAAGGTCAGGCACGTCAGGCATGTCCCCGGACTGCTGCCACTGTCTAGGTGCAGTCTGATCGACCAGGATCTGTGGGGCCCCAGCCACTATTTAAGTCCCCGTGGGCCGCTACGCAGCCTCCCCTGCTCACCGGTCATTTGGATTTACCCCGCAGTAGGCCGCTGCCGCAGAGCACTTCACTCCAACCACCCAGCAGATTGCAGTCCGATGCGGCAGGCCGCGCTGCGGTCACCAGTGCTGCGGGAGCGTGAGCGAGGGGTGGACTTCAGTCAGGCCCCATGGAAGCAGCAACCGTTGCTTAATGGCCTCTCCTCTCTTCATGGCGGCCGCCATTTTGCGGTGCTCCTCCGCCACGGCCCGACTCTCGGCTCTTCCATACGTGGCAAGCCGCGATCTGCCTGTTACTCCTACTGGGGTCTTGATAAGGGGGTGAGCTCCCCTGTTCTCAGCTGGCCGTCTTGAGGGAGCAACCCGCGTTCAGCAGCCTCTCCTCTTTCCTAAAGCGGTGACCGCCATCTTGCGATGCTCCTACGCCTAGCTCCCGGACCTCAACAAAGCTCACCGGGGTGCCTGTTCCACGCCGCGATGCATCCGTTCCTTCTCTATGGTCTCCACATCAGGTGAGACTCTCGAATAGCCAGTTTGGAGGTTAACGGTGGCGCTTAGGTGCATGGCGCGGACCGGGAGCCGAGGCAAAACACGTCTACCCGGCCATCTTGCCCGGCCACGCCCCCTTTGTAAATTATTTTTACATTTAAAAAGAAAACTCTTTCTAGGTATTTGTTAGATGTTTTTATCATTATAATATGTTTCTATCTTTTGTAAATTTTTAATATTTTTTTATATGTTTCCTTTTTTGATTTTTAAAATCTTTTGTGTTGTAGTTGATATTTTGTTTGTTTTTAATTTTGAACTGACTCCAATCGGAATATTAATTTTTACCCCTCTGCTATCCAACACTTTCCCTACTGTTGCACTCACTGGCATGGGAATAGTAATTTTTACTCCTCCGCTATCGAACACTTTCCCTACTGTTGCACTCACTGTAGCGTAGATTTTAAAAATCAAAAAAAGAAAACATATAAAAAAATATTAAAAATTTACAAAAGATAGAAACATATTATAATGATAAAAAAAATCTAACAAATACCTAGAAAGAGTTTTTTTTTAAATGTAAAAATAATTTACAGAGGGGGCGTGGCCGGGCAAGATGGCCGGGTAGACGTGTTTTGCCTCGGCTCCCGGTCTGCGCCAAAATCCCGTGCACCTAAGTGCCACCGTTAACCTCCAAACTGGCTATGCGAGAGTCTCACCTGATGTGGAGACCGTAGAGAAGGAACGCATGCATCGCGGCGTGGAACAGGCACCCCGGTGAGCTTTGTTGAGGTCTGGGAGCTAGGCGTAGGAGCATCGCAAGATGGCGGTCGCCGCTTTAGGAAAGAGGAGAGGCTGCTGAACGCGGGTTGCTCCCTCAAGACGGCCAGCTGAGAACAGGGGAGCTCACCCCCTTATCAAGACCCCAGTAGGAGTAACAGGCAGATCGCGGCTTGCCACGTATGGAAGAGCCGAGAGTCGGGGCCGCGGCGGAGGAGCACCGCAAAATGGCGGCCGCCGCACAAGAAGAGAGGAGAGGCCATTAAGCAATGGTTGCTGCTTCCATGGGGCCTGACTGAAGTCCACCCCCTCGCTCACGCTCCCGCAGCACTGGTGACCGCAGCGCGGCCTGCCGCATCGGACTGCAATCTGCTGGGTGGCCGGAGTGAAGTGCTCTGCGGCAGCGGCCTACTGCGGGGTAAATCCAAATGACCGGTGAGCAGGGGAGGCTGCGTAGCTGCCCACGGGGACTTAAATAGTGGCTGGGGCTCCCCAGATCCTGGTCGATCAGACTGCACCTATACAGTGGCAGCAGTCTGGGGACATGCCTGACGTGCCTGACCTTGGCATGGCGGCTGAGTTTTACCTCTCGCTATCCAACACTTTCCCTACTGTTGCACTCACTGGAGTGGGAATAGTAATTTTTACCCCTCTGCTATCCAACATTTTCCCTATTGTTGCACTCACTGGAGTGGGAATATCAAGTTTTACCCCTCCGCTATCCAACACTTTCTCTACTGTTGCACTCACTGGTGTGGGAATAGTAATTTTTACCCCTCCGCTATCAAAAATTTTCCCTACTGTTGCACTCACTGGAGTGGGAATAGTAAGTTTTACCCCTCCGCTATCCAACACTTTTCCTACTGTTGCACTCACTGGAGTGGGAATAGTAATTTTTACCCCTCCGCTATCCAACACTTTCCCTAATGTTGCACTCACTGGAGTGGGAATAGTAATTTTTACCCCTCCGCTATCCAACATTTTCCCCTGAAGTTGCACTAACTGGAGTGGGAATAGTAATTTTTACCCTTCCGCTATCCAACACTTTCCCTACTGTTGCACTCACTGGAGTGGGAATAATAATTTTTACCTCTCCCCCAACCAACACTTTCCCTACTGTTGCACTCACTGGAGGGGGAATAGTAATTTTTACCCCTCCACTCTCCAACATTTTCCCTACTGTTGCACTCACTGGAGTGTGAATAGTTATTTTTACCCCTTTGCTATCCAACACTTTCCCTACTGTTGCCCTTAATGGAGTGAAAAATTCAAGTATAAAGACTATTAAATATTTTAATGTTTTGATGTATAATATAATGTTATTTTTTATTAGATTTTATGTTATAGGTGTATGTATATATATATATTTATTTGTAAATGTTTATATATTTATAAAATGTAAACATAAATTAAAATTAATAGTTTATTAATTGTTTTAAAGTAAATACATATATATTACATTTTATATATGTATATTTACATTTTTTTAATTACATTTATTTCTTATATTTGTTAAAATGTATATTAAATATTAAATCCAAATAATTTTTTTAAGTTAATTTTATTATTTAATATATTTAACATTATTTTTTATATATATAAAAAATCGATATTTTGTACATCTATATTTTTTACATCGATATTTTTCTTCTCGATATTTTTATACTTACCTTTCTAAATATAGGATGTCGATATTTTTGACATCGATATTTATGACTTGATATTTGTGTATGGGGATATTTTGGGCATCGATATTCTATCAGTGAACCACTCCTCCATTCACTCACTTTGGGGTTTGTCTGAGTCAACCAAGCCAGGGAAGTGAATATATAAAATGCAAACACCTTCAGTATCTGAAGTGTTTACGTTTGTTGTTCCACGTTAAACATAATTTTGAAATGGACTAGACCACCTTTTACAATTCTAAAACATAGCTGTCAAGTGGATCTGTCACAGGTGCAACACCTTTACTCCAACCCAGTGCTTAATTTGCTAAAAAAAATAAACAATATGCACTGATGACCAAAATCTTTCTTTGGAGGTTGTTATCGGCACCATCCATAGCCAGCACCAGCACTGCCCAGTGACACAGTGAAAGGCAGACTTCTGATGAAGAGAGCAAAAGGAATCGGTAAAATGTGCTGAAAAGTTTGCTTTAGTCAATGTAGTCACCACCTCCTGCTTCCACACCCTCAAAATGCTCAATGAAATATTAGAATCCCTCCCAGTCAACACATGGAGAATGGTCACCCAAACCCTTATTACCGCCAAGCAGGAGTTCAGCAGCTTGGTTGCATCTGTGCTGGAGCTCAGCTCTATCTACAGAGGAGTGAGTTCAACTCTACAAGGTCATGAGGTCTGTTTGTGGTCTAACTGCTAGAAGACTTCAGACCATACAAAACCCAATGGGCAGACTCACACTCAGGCTTTCCCCAGTTTTCACATCACCCCACCCCTCAAAGGCCCCCACTGGCCCCCCATTCACTAACCCACACTCTAAACTGCTCATACAGAAATACAAAGTCTTAAACAAACTCTACCCCACCTATCTCAGTAGCCCCTCGTCTATAACACACTCACCAGACACCTCTGCTCAGCCAGACTGCAAGGTCTAGGATTCATGTCATCCATACTGGTAGGCATTCTTTTTAAGAGTGCTTGGTCTGGGGAAGCATAAACTCAGTATTCAGAACGTGACACAGTGGTTAGGGTTGACCTTACTAATACATTTATTTCTAGCCAAACAAACCCTTTTTAGCAAAATTAGGATATTCAAAGACAGGGAAAAAAATAACTTTCTAATCTGCATCATGCAGTTTGAATGCAGCTCTTTGATGGCATTTCATAGCTCACTGTGCTAGATTGTGATTGTAGCTTATGAACTGCACAGTAACAAAAGGATCTATGTTACAAAAGCTGAGCATTACACTTAAAATGCTGTTCTGTGGTCGCATAGTAAACATTCTTTGCAGCAGGCATATTAACCCTCTGTGATACCTTAGATGAGTCAAAGCTGCCACTAGACAAATCTCCGATCCCTCTCCAGCAGGTACTTTAATCACCAGAGTTATCTTGGCACTCTTATTGTTGCCTGAAAACTGTTGGATATACAAGGAACTCTGCACTTCTTATAAAACTGCTGCCAACCAGGCCCCCAGTTACAAAAGCACCCCCCACCACCCTTCCAGCCTCCCGTGGCAAATGCCTGCTGCCCGGTACGGCAAGTCTGGACTTGCTCCCTAGAGCTGGTGCACAATTGGGTTGCTGAGCACCACGCACACACCCTTGTGTGCAATGGTGTCTGTGTGAGTCTTGCATAGGTTGTGTTCTGGGTGCCCTTCCAGTACAAAATACTATGCTTTGACTAATTTTAAAACTTTTCCTACTTTGGATGTGTGCGATAGAGTGCAGTACACATACAAAATGGGAAATGTTAGTAGAAAAATATTCTCCTTTTTAACACCTGCTTTCACATGGCGTTTATTTTTGGGTGCAAAACACTATCTGCTATTGTTAATAGATAGGGTTTTGCATCAAAAACCATGGGTCGTTGCCTGAGAACGCCGATGTACCACCCATCGAATGCCCCCTTGACGCAGAGTAACAAAAAGCAGCACTTTGTGTTACTTTTGGGCAACTTGCCAGTGGAAAACAGGTTTTGCGCTGGAAAGTACATTAAAAACACATTTTGCACAGGTTTGCGTCACTTTTGTGATGCAAACCCTGTGCAAAATATGTGTTAATCTGAGTCTCAATGTGAGATGGATTGAGTATGAGTGAGGCAAATTTAGAAAATAATGGGGTGACCTTATGGGCAGTATTACACCCCACCACATTCAAAGATCACCAGCCACCACTGACATTAATACTAACTGACGAAATGTGGCCTAATGGCCAGAATTGCCAACTTAGGAACTGGGGAACGATGTTTGAATCCCAGCATCAACTCAACATCCTGTGATCCTGGACAAATTACTTAATCTACTTGTGCCTAAAAGAAAATACTGATTTTGTGTAATGTAATCTTGTGATCATGTAAACCCCCATGATCCCTTTAGGCCGGATTTGCTCTATATATAACTGCACAAATAAAAAACGACAAGCAGCCTGGATCATTTTACCCAGAGGATTGGGACTGCTACCCACTGAACATCATGCTATCCACCCACTCCAGCCCAATTTTGCCAACATAAGTTTTTCAAGTTTTGATGTTTTTAATCAGTACTTGGCATTTTTACAACCACAACCCCCTCCCCCCACAAATGAAAGATGCTATTGGCAGAAAAGTCTGAAATGCCCAATAGTCACTGCATTTAAAAAACAAAAAAATCTTTCTTCCCTTTTTAGAATTTATTACGCGCTTATTACCCCTCAGTATTAGTAAGCACTATTCAAATGCAATTGCAAGTCAAGACAATTTGTGATTTCTGTCTTGTTTGCTTGGAAGCATAGGAAGTTGCTATAGTTTGTCTTTGATGATGCGGTCTCACATACCAGTGTTAATGGGCAAGCATTGTCTCCCTTTAAAACAATCGTAATCAGTAAAGCACACTGCCTTGCACAATCAGAACCCCCACTGTGAGGTTTTTGTCCTGGATGTTGTGAATCACTTGTGACCCACATCGCCTTCTTTAGAGCACTCCAGCAGCAAGATAAGCTGAAGGTGTCTGTCGGAGTGTCAGAGAAAAGAAAATGTTTATTCCGATGCTCTCTTCTCCAGCCATACTTCACCCTGGCTTTCCCTGTGACAGACATCAACAGAGCATCAGCCCGGGCTACGGCACACGATGGGGGGGCTGAAGCCCTTTCAGCCCAATGGGTGTTGTGCGCCTGTATTGCACCTTATAACTAATCATAAGAGACTGTCTCGGTTCTATTTCTCTTCATACCCAAGCTCTTCTGAGCAAGCACAATTCCAGTGCCTTCCACATATGGATAAACGGGTAAACAACGCCTTCAAGGGATTTGTTTGAAATACTCTGTTCTATTGCTTTTGATAAATATTTTTTAGCTGCAAGAATTGTTGATAAATTTGCCACAGAAATGTTATTCAAACATCTTTTATCTAAAAAATAATAATTTTGTTCCTTGTAAAAACATAAGGACCAATGAATCAATCACGGAACAATGAATATTCAAAACACGGGTATATATAGAAAACAAATTTTTATCTTTTGAAATTTATCAAGGGTACTACACAGTTATATAAACAATGTAACACGAGGAAAATAGATACAATTGTATGATCCTTCAATGCCACTATTGTAAACACTTCTTCTCATTGTACATTATTTTCCAGAAGAGAGTGTGAGTGTCGACGTTTCGGTCTCTATGCATTTGTCCATGAGACCATCTTCAGGACTACCATAAATATAACAAATGACCCCTAAAAAACAAATAATAATTACCCAACATGAATTTAAACTGTACATTCCATTGTTTACAAAAAATAATTGATACACCCGTGCAATAAAAATTATTATTTATCAATTCATAAACCTTTACATCAATGAAATTTAGAATATCTCAAAATGCATATATTATGTACCATCCTACAAGCTCATACAGAGATTCCTATCCATGGGAGCACCTACATTGACTATAATATGTATGATTTTATCAAAGCCATGGTTTTCAAAGATCTTTCATAATTAGGCACTATGATTTAATCTGGAATCAAACATCATATTATTGCGTTTAAATTATTTTGAGATTAATTTGTACATAAAACGAAGAAACATATTATTAAAAATAATTTTAGACAGCCACCTCCTAAATTTCTAAAATCTTTTGTACAAGAATAATATTATAAAGTCAAAGCAATGGTGAATACATGTATCTCACTCACATCTCAAAGTGCCTTGTCATTAATTCAAGTTACTTAGAAAACCTGTTTCTTGATTTTCATAACTAAATGAATAGCCATCCTCCAAGAAATTTCATTATCAGAGTGATATTTAGCCATCCTTACTGATGTAGTATAGTAGATTACCTAAATAGTTAAATGAGAGCCACTCATAGTAACTAACGATTTTGACCTGTTTGCACATGCCCCTAGTTATATTTTCCAATTTACTCATTAAAATATGGACCTATACCTTTCGTTATAATAAATGAGACTTAATCAAAAGGGAACAAATACCTGAATGATGTTTCCAAAGATTCAAGAATTACAATTGACACACATATGTCAAATCAATCGTCGTTCTGTAACTCTATTAATAAAAAGACAATACATCAGATGGAGTTTATATATCTTTGTTCATATGAGTATTAGTTATTTAATCTCCTTACCTACTTTGTTTAAGGTGAATAATCATCAAGAGATACAGGTAAATGATATAGGTAAATGAACTCTGGTGCTTTATTGGACGGTGTAAATAAATTTCCAGTCCTCAGCCACTTCTCAGTTGAAAGAGTTTATTCTAAAAAAATTGCATGTAATTTAAGTCAGTATTGAATTTAAATTAATGGAACTAGACAATAAACATACATGGCCCTATCTTTTCTAAGTCATACCTGTTAGATTTTGTAGCGCAGCCAAAGTTCAGCAGTCAGGAGTTGGATTAATATCAACCCGACTGCCAGTTAGAACTCACATTTATACTTTGTTTGGAGATCAAAAGAGGACTAGCCTCATACATCTCCTTGGTAATGGATCACACAATGGCGGCCATCTTAAACACCCTTTAAATTCACTGTGAATGGCTTAAATGTTTAGATTGATCCATAAAGCAGGCATCTTTTATATCACTAGGGATACTCAACATTTTGGATGCAGATGTATATTTTAATCTTACAAATGATTCATATATTTACATTAATTTGATCATGTGTGCATCTGCATATCAATATATATATAATCCATCAACTAAAAGACTACTAAATCGTTTCATATACATCACAACTTTATTTATGAGTTATATTCTGCACAAAGCTTAGTTTATGATTTTCAGCATATACAGCTTTTTAAGCATTGGTTTAGACAACTCACATTTATACTTTGGAGCTCAAAAGAGGACTAGCCTAATACATCTCCTTAGTAATCGATCTCACAATGGCGGCCATCTTAGACACCCTTTCAATTCACTGTGAATGACTTATAAGTTTAGATTGAACCATATAAAAGGCATCTTTTATGTCGCTATGGATACTCAACATTTTGGATACAGATGCATATTTTAATCTTATAAATGATTCATATATCCACACTAATTTGATCATATGCACATCTGCATATCAGTATATACATAATCCATCAACTAAAAGATTACTAAATCGTATCATATACATCACAACTGTAATTATGAGTTATATTCTACACAAAGCTTAATTTATAATTTTCAGCATAAACAGTTTTTTAAGCATTGGTTTAACCCCTTCGGTGCTCATGACGAGCTCAGCTCGTCATGCTGCGCAGTGCTCGTGTGCGCATGACGAGCTGAGCTCGTCATGAACCCGTTCACTCAATGAAACGCCCCGCACAGGGCGAAAATCGGCCGCGCACCGAAGGGGTTAAACATAAATACACAGTATTATATACTCAAATAGATATCATAAAGTGTCACATTTTCGTAACTCTTCTCAACAGTCTAATATATAGATTAGACAAAAAAAGTTTTATATATTCAGATGGATATCATAAAGCATATAACATCTTCATGGCTCTTCTTAACAGTCTAATGTATTTTCATCAATTTTGCTGTCACCAACATCTCTTGACATATAATCCTTTTCAAAAATAGCTGTAATCTAAAATGACCAATAGTACATAATAAATTATCAGTTTGTTACATTCATCATCATTATTTATCTCCAAAGGGAAATAAAATACCATTTATACCAAAGATGTTTTATTTATTTTAAACAGATGTTATATCTCGTGGTCATACGTAAGGCCCTCAATTCTCTTTGTCCAATGGCATATGTGTGAGCCCACACAATTTGTAGCATGAAAAAATTCTGACATATATTTCACTTAAGACATGCTAACGCATGCCATTCAGAAGCGGAGTTGAGGCCTCTATTTACCAGGTCAGTGCGACAGATCCATCTGCCTTCTTTTATTGACAATGTTTGCTCTACATTGTTTTGTCTCCTTGTGGGTTTCACTACTTCAATTACCCACCAACGCATATCTTTTTCTGAATGTCCAGTTCTTCGATAATGATCTACCAAAGGAGCATTATCTACACCACACCTGATACGTGACTGATGTTGGAGGATGCGTTTTTCACGGCCTGTATTGTTTTCCCAATGTAATGTAACCCACATGGGCATTGAATACAATAAATAACATTAGATGTGTTACAATTGGAGAACATTTTTAATGTAATCGAAATATCATTGATTACACATGTTTTAACCGTTTGTGTGGTATTGCACGCCAAACACATATTGCATCTGTGATGACCTATTAGAGGTGTCAGTTGTCTCATGTTATCTACTATGTTCTCTTTGTTCTCACTGTATGCATGAACTAGGCGATCTTGTAGGTTCGTACCTCTTTTGAAGCAAAACATAGGTTTTTGATCAAGTCCCGAGACATCTTTTAATAAACTCCAATGCTTATTAACAATCTTTTTGATGGAATTGGTATGGGTGCCAAAGGTTGAGACACACACCAATTGGGGGTCCTTTGGGCGATCCTTAACAGTTAGCAGGGCTTCTCGATCATTGTACCAAGCTCGTTTCATAGATCTTTTTAGTAATTTAGACGGATAACCCCGTGCTTTAAGTTTATCCTTTAATTTCTTTGCCTCGAAGAAATAGTCATCTTTGAAGGTACAGTTCCTACGCAACCGTAGGAACTGTCCAAACGGTAGTCCGTCTTTTAATGCCTGTGGGTGATGACTTTTGTAATTTAACAACGTATTTCTAGATGTCGGTTTTGTATATAGCGTGGTATATAGATTGTTAGTCACATCATTCTTGATTGTAATATCTAGAAAGTTCATTTTATCTGTATCAGATTCAAGCGTAAACTGCAGATGTGGACTTATTGCATTTAGCCATACATGAAAAGCCTGTAATAGTTCTTTAGAGCCTCTCCATATAAGAAAAACATTGTCTATATATCTCAGCCATTGTGTGATATTGGCTGAGTAAGGATTAGACTCTTGGAGAATGTATTCATTTTCAAAAGCTGAAACATAAATATTCGCAATATCAGGAGCATAAACTGCCCCCATAGCGACTCCTTTCTGTTGTTGGTAAAAATCGCTTTCAAACAAAAAGAAGTTCTCACATAAGGAGATTCGCACGCATTCCACAATAAAGTCACTTGGTACCCTATGTGGTCTAGGTCTCGATTCCAACAAATTGTTAAGAATGAAGAGAACCTCCTGTTGGGGAATATTCGTATATAAGCTTTAGTCCATAGAGACAAGAAATTCAATGGTAGGATCAAAATCCTGACCTTCTATCCGGTTAATAACCGCCATAGTGTCTCTAATATATGTAGGTTGGTCAATCGCAAATGGTCGTATAAAATGATCTGCATATTGTGCCAGGGGTTTAAGTATAGAGTTACACCCTGACACAATAGGTCGCCCTGGTGGTTGAATCGGGTCTTTATGTACCTTTGGTAACATATAAATCACCGGTACTGTCAGTGCCTTGTTAATAAGGAATGCTGCCTCTTTCTCATTGAGCCAGCCTCCTTCAAAACCTAGTTTGCTTAAAGCAGCAATTTCCTTAGTAAGCCTGGCTGTGGGGTTAGTTGTCAATTTTTTATAGTGAGCAGTCACCGATATTTGTTTTAACATTTCTTGGTTGTATTTTTCCTTTTCCCAAAGTACAATCCCCCCACCCTTATCTGCTGGTTTTATAAATGCATTGGGGAGAGATTGTAAATTCTGCAAAGCAGCTTGATGGTCTTTCGAGAAATTGGATTTGAAATGTATTTTTTCTTTAAAGAGATTCTCAATTTCTGTCAGTATTGCATTTTCAAATGTTATTATTTCTTTCCTTATCATCGTGTTCAAAGGGTAAAAAGTAGATGGATTTTTTAAGCCTGTACCTTCATTCATTACTGGTGAAATGATGTTAGCAAAATAATTTCTTAGTCTGACCGATCTAAAAAACCTGTACATTTCTAATTTGGTCTGAAACAGATCGTTCTTGTAAGTAGGTACAAATGTTAATCCTGCTGAAAGAACTGCCACTTCATGTTCTGAGAGAATATGAGAGGACAGGTTAAATATGGGGATAGTTTGATCTGGTTCTACCATTCGTAATACTGATTGCGAGTTTGGCGGAAACCAGGGGTATATTGATTGCGATACCATCCCCTCTTGCCTCACCGCTGTCTCGATGGAGGACCAGATCCTCTTCGTTCCTGGCCTAAAAAAGCCTGATGGGACGTTGAGGGCTGTTGATCGTATTGTCTATATGAAGTGTCAGCTGAACGATCACTTCCTGTATCTGAATTAGTGTCAGAGAAGGTGGTCCTCTTTCTCATTGGTTGGTTGGAACCTTGAGACACATAAAAATCTTTATTTAGATAAGGGTAAGTTTTTTCTTTTTTGTATCTCCTGATGTCGCTTTGGAGTTTTTCGGTCTTTTTATGAGCGTTAAATTCCTCAAATTCTTTGATGGTTTGATGGACTTTATCAAGGAGAAATTTACTATTTGTAATGGTGTTGTCTCCCAAAATCTTTTTCTCTACGTTTTCAATCTCTTTAGACAATAATTTTATTTGTCTTAAGGCTGTTTCAATGCTCAGCACCATCCAGGTGCGCGAGCATTTGTTGGCGGAAAAACTAAAACCAATTTTGAACTCTTCGTCATCTATAAAAATTATCGGTATGTTTCGTATTTGAAGGCCTGTAGGAATAATATTGGCATTCAAACAATCTGTTAAAAACTTGGCGTGAAGCTCTGTACGCACTAGTTTCTTTTTGAGTCGTTTTAATTGATTCAAGTCTAATTCATACGGTAATTGTGTTACAGGACCCCTATTCCCAAGTAATGAGGGCCCACCTGCTATTTTTAAGATGTATTCATCCGTATAAGATAATGTCTCCGCTTCAGACATTAAAGAAAACTATAGAAACTGTACAGATCTATAGAACAAACAACTACTTAAAAAAGTAGCCCACAACAGACAATTGTCTGTGCTATAAACAATTGAATATAATGGGAAACCCAATCTACACTTGAGGGCTTGGGCAATTCAAATAAACGGGTAAACAACGCCTTCAAGGGGCATGTGCAAACAGGTCAAAATCGTTAGTTACTATGAGTGGCTCTCATTTAACTATTTAGGTAATCTACTATACTACATCAGTAAGGATGGCTAAATATCACTCTGATAATGAAATTTCTTGGAGGATGGCTATTCATTTAGTTATGAAAATCAAGAAACAGGTTTTCTAAGTAACTTGAATTAATGACAAGGCACTTTGAGATGTGAGTGAGATAAATGTATTCACCATTGCTTTGACTTTATAATATTATTCTTCTACAAAAGATTTTAGAAATTTAGGAGGTGGCTGTCTAAAATTATTTTTAATAATATGTTTCTTCGTTTTATGTACAAATTAATCTCAAAATAATTTAAACGCAATAATATGATGTTTGATTCCAGATTAAATCATAGTGCCTAATTATGAAAGATCTTTGAAAACCATTGCTTTGATAAAATCATACATATTATAGTCAATGTAGGTGCTCCCATGGATAGGAATCTCTGTATGAGCTTGTAGGATGGTACATAATATATGCATTTTGAGATATTCTAAATTTCATTGATGTAAAGGTTTATGAATTGATAAATAATAATTTTTATTGCACGGGTGTATCAATTATTTTTTGTAAACAATGGAATGTACAGTTTAAATTCATGTTGGGTAATTATTATTTGTTTTTTTAGGGGTCATTTGTTATATTTATGGTAGTCCTGAAGATGGTCTCATGGACAAATGCATAGAGACCGAAACGTCGACACTCACACTCTCTTCTGGAAAATAATGTACAATGAGAAGAAGTGTTTACAATAGTGGCATTGAAGGATCATACAATTGTATCTATTTTCCTCGTGTTACATTGTTTATATAACTGTGTAGTACCCTTGATAAATTTCAAAAGATAAAAATTTGTTTTCTATATATACCCGTGTTTTGAATATTCATTGTTCCGTGATTGATTCATTGGTCCTTATGTTTTTACAAGGAACAAAGGGGCCCATTACGATACCCGGCGTAAAAAAATCCGCCAGGCATGGAAGCGGCAAAAATCCGCCCGCACACACCGTCTGAACACCGACCACGCCATTACGATTACACAAACCGAAAACCGCCATCGGCGGAAAAATCACACAAGATACCGCCCGCCATCGTCCGAGTCGGAGTCAAACCGCCCGCCACGGACGGAAACACGCACGACAACACAAAACCACCCGCCCTCACGGCCGACACACCGCACGTGAGATTACGATCGCACCGCCATGAGCGCGGGAAAACTACAAATATACCGCCCGCCAGCGCAAACAACGCCGATGAGAATCGACACGGCAGAAGCCATGGCGCCCACGTCCCTGCACAGAAACCATCCGCTGACAAAACCAATCGCACACAACATGGCCAACAAGTCCACACAGCAAGGCACGCACAAATACACAAGCACAGTACACATCCCGAAAACACCCCCCTGGACAAACAAAAACTACAAAGGCCAGAACCCCAGACACAACACACCTGAAAACAACAGACCATGAGGACACACCCACATAGGTAAGTACAAAAGCAGCACTCCCACAGACCACAACCCCTTGCAACATTGCAAACTAGAGAGGAGAGGAGAGGACACAGTGACACAGCAAGGACAGCAGCACACCACAGAAACGCACACATCACAACCACCACCACCACCACCACCAAACACCAGCACCACAAACCCCCTGCACATTACACAACACACACCGCACCAGCACCACAAACACCATGGCACCACAAAGAATGCCCAAGTTCACGCCCATTGAGCTGACGGTCATGGTCGACGAGATCATCAAGGTGCACCCACAAATCTATGGGAACCTGGTCCAGCACACACCACTAGCCACCAGAAACAGAATGTGGAACCGGATCGTAGACCAGGTCAATGCAGTCGGGACCCTGCCCAGGAACAGAGTTGAAATCAACAAACGGTGGAATGACGTCAAGAGCCTGGTCAAGAAGAAGGAGAGCAAGAACAGAGAGCTGGCAGCCGTCACTGGCGGAGGGAATCCCGCGCTCTTCAAGACCTTCAAAGCGTGGGAGGAGAAGGTGCGAGTCATTATACATCCGGAGATCCTCGCCGGATTAGCAGGGGGAGTGGAGGCTGGTAAGTACAAACTAATGTATACCAGCACACCGCTATGTACTCACATGCACTACCACCATGCCACAGCTCCCAGGGACAAACACCCCCATGTCCAGCACACAATACACAACACATCACACACACATGCAACAGACACCACCACACACAGCCCAAACCGAACAACTGTAAGATACGTGGGGACATGTGTACACTCAGCCAGCCACGTAACCACCAACAGGTCCCCAAGTATGCCAGAAGCACCACAACGAGCACCCACCACACCCATGTGTCCGCCATAGCTGCACTAACCGACAAGTAACAGGTAAGTGGCAGGAACACAAAGTGCAGTGGGTGGGAGGGTGGACAGCCCAAGTACAACACACACCAGGCCCCTAGTCCCACAGCACAGCAAGGAGGAGCATCCCCCACACCCCACAGCCACGTGTCAGCCACCGCAGTGCACACCGACAGCCGAAAGGTAGACATCACGGTCCACAACAATCGGTGTCAGTGGGTGTCCAGCCACCACCACGACCCACAACACCCCCCACCCCCACAGACCTGCAACATGGAGCACCCCCGCTTAGAACCATGTGGCATCCAGTACAGTGCACGCCCGAACAACCTGCAGGTGGGAAACTGGACAGGGCTGGATTACTGGAGGCATGAGGACCGTAACACGACCAACACATGGGACATGTCACGTAGCAGACGAACACGCAGCACCGCCCACCGTCACGAACAAGTGAACAATGTGCACACGGACATGAACCACAGACTCACACCTCACATGACCCATCACAGACACAGCAACACCCAAGGAGCCACGTCTGCATGCACAAGCCACACTGAATATAGTACCACACGGCAGCCACTGTGCAACCCATCACACACAACCGAAACACCATTGAAGTCCTGTCCATGTAGCCCCTACTGCCTGTCAACCACACACCCCACAACTACGCCTATGTAAGACAAACAACACTAGACGCAACAGAGCGGAACAACATAAATGCACACGAACACCACTGAACCCATCAAACACACAGACACACCATGCACATACAACATACCATCCATCCCATCCGTCAGCCCCAGTCTCATGAAAGGCATGTCATCCGCACAGCTGCCACACATACAGCAGTCACGCTAAGATACATGCCCATGACCAACCATGTGCCAGAAGTCAATGAAGCGCACGCCACACTGTGAGCAACAACACACAACATGGGCCACACCCCCCGAGCACTGCAGTGATGCACATGGCACAGGGCAGCACGCACACCAAGGAGATGGGACAACTGCAATACGTTGGCTGGCACACAACCATCACTCACTCATAACGATGCGTCCAATGCCATGTCCAGTAATCACAACAGACAGCAAATATGCAGGCCATGCACACACCTCAGACCATGCACTGTCATGCTGCCACAGCACATGTCACGTTCGGCACCCATGGCTCACAGCATGTACCCCAAAAGCATATTCCATCCCAAATGCGAATCTGGGGCATGGCCCCCATGTTGCCATATGCGTTCCTAAGCGTCCCATTTGAACACCAAAAGCAAAGTACAAACCAGACCCAGGATGGGCCAGGAGCCCGCATACACCAGAGTCACAATAAGTAGGGGCACAGCAACACACCCATCGGCATGGCCAATCCGTCCCATGCCACATGTGCACAGCACACAGTCCCATTGCCAAGCACACACAACTACAAATGGTACAGCCACACACACGCCTCCGGGAAACCCATGTACGAGATTGCACGAACTGTTAATGTCAGACGACAAATACATACTTCGCCAGGTGCAACACAATAACAAATCTCATTCTCTCCACAGGTGACGAACTGCTGGATGCTGGGGATGGAGACAGCAGCCAGCACAGCCAGCCTACAAGCCCCCAACGAGGACACACGGATGTGGAGGATCTGTCCTCCTCTTCGGACACGGACCACCAAGCCGCCCATCTGGTGTGGCAGGGCCCAGCCGCTCCCCAGGACCCCTCCTACCCACCAACCCATCATCCAGGGCTGCTGAACATTCCCAGCCCCCTGCTGCCACTGTCGTTGCGGCCACACCCACGGACATTGCGGCCACACCCACGGTCATTGCGGCCACACCCACGGTCATTGCGGCCACTACCACTGCCGCAACCGCCACCATCGCCGCACCGACCACCACCGAAGCCACCACCACCACGTCTTCGCTGGCACCAGCCCCAGCGCAGGTGGTGGCCCGGCCGACTGGATCCACCCTGGGAGCCACAGCGAGGACCGTGGTGAGCAATGTGGCTAGTGGGCAGGCCGGTGGCAGCAGTACCGGTAGGAGGAGCAGGGTCAGGGAAACGCAAGTCTCCCCTGGGAGCCATGCCCTGCCTCAAATGGCCAGAGTCCTTGGGGCCTATGAAGAGGCCCAAGGACAATGGGCCAGGTCTGCTTCAGACACGCGGGAGGTGCTGGGGGTGCTGAGGTCCATGGACGCCCGTATGGGCCAACTCGTGGACCTCATGGGCCAGCTGGTGGTGAGGTCACAGCCAGGGACAGCAGCTCCACCACCGCCACCACCTGCCGGGGCGCAGGGTCGTGCAGCTGTGGCCAGTTCCCCTGCGTCCACAGCCAGTGAGCACACCTCAACCACCAGCAGGTCGCAAGCAGGCACCCCCCTCGCAAACGTGGAAGGGGCCGTCCGAAGTGGAAACAGATCTCACGGGAGGACTTCGCACGCTCCAGACGCAAGTGAGGCAGCCAGCCAGCCCTCCTTGACCACCCACTGCATTGACTTGGACTACGATCCCACTCCACACAGCCATCTGGATGGCATGTGTCTGTTGGACCATGGACATAGAACCAGTGGGTACACCCTGAGCATCACGCAGCCATGACCGACAGCTCATTGTCACTGCACGCACCACTTTTGTCATCACCTTACACACAATCACATGTCACAGTTTGAAATAAATGCACCTCTTACACAAACTGCTGTTTGTGCCCTGTGTTTTATTTGTACGGAATACAACGGCCACCTTGGGCGGAAAGGCACCTGATGCGTGGCATGGCAATGGAACCGGAGGGCCTGTGGGGACCTAGGGGTGGGAGACAGAACAGGAGCACATTCAATGAGTGTGTCACACACCCATCACACAGTACATGTCAACAACTACAAGCAATGTACACACATCGCACAGAGCAATAGGGCACAATGCCACAGCCACCAACAGTGGCATACTACCCTGGCCATGGAGCGTTGACACACAGCACGCAGTGAACAAACGGCCACCCTGACACAGCACACACACACCTGCACAGATACAGCCACATCAGCCGTCGTACATGGACACTCACCGTCAAGTGAAGTAGCGGGCGATGAGCTGCTGCCGCACATTACCAGCTTCCTCCTCTCCGCTGTCCTCCTCACTCGAGCTGTCCTGGTCTGCGGGCTGGGGCCCTGGTTGATCTCCGTCATCCACGATGAGGGGGATCTGCTTCCGAATGGCCAGATTGTGCAGCATGCAGCACGCCACCACTATCTGGCACACCTTCTGTGGGGAGTACGCCAGCGCACCCCGGTGCGGTCCAGGCACCTGAACCTGGACTTGAGGAGGCCAAAGGTACGCTCGACCACACGTCTGGTCCTCCCATGTGCCTCATTGTAGCGATCGTCTGCTGGGGTGCGAGGATTCCTCAATGGACTGAGCAGCCATGCCCCATTCGGGTACGCAGAGTCACCTGGGTGTGAGGGACACAGAGAACCGTTGCTATTCCAACTGGACAGGGGACAGCATCGCACAACCAGCACGCTACACCACTCCACATACTCACCGACAATACAGCCACGATCCTGTTGCAGATTGGACATCAGTCGTGGCAAGATGCTGTTGCGCATTATGTGTGCGTCATGGGCCGAGCCTGGGAACTTTGCACACACGTGGGTGATCACCATGTCCGCAAGGCACACCACTTGCACATTCAGGGAGTGCGTGTGCTTCCTGTTGCGGTACAGGTGCTCAGTGGCCTGTGGTGGAACAAGGCCAACATGTGTGCAGTCAATGGCTCCAACGACGTGTGGGATTCTGCCAAGGGCATAGAATGCACCCTTCACTGCCGCCAATTCACGAGCCCTGGGGAAGCGGATGTACCTGTTTCGGTACAGCATCATGGCTGCCAGTACATCCCTCAGCACCTTGCTGAACATGGGCTGGGACATCCCTCCTCCACTGCCCACTGTGTGCTGGAATGACCCAGTGGCGAAGAAATGCATGGCGGCCATCACCTTAGCCGTGGGGGTGACAGCTGTCGGATACACCCTGCGGGGACGGAGATGGGGTTCCAACATGGCACACGGTCGATGCAGGGTTGGCCTGTCCAGCCGAAACTTCCTAATGACCTCTGTATCGTCCATGTCCGCCAGCAATTGGTATGGGCGGTCAATGTTCGGTCTCCGCCTAGGGAAAATGGCAGTGGACACATGTCAAAGCAACACAACACATAGCAATTTCGCATACACATCACTGACATGACTGAGCAAGCACATGAGCCACAGCCCAGCTGTCAAGCTGGGACGGCACGGCCACAATACACTTACACAGGTCTCCCAACAATGGCAATGGCTAGTGATACAAACCACTGCCATGTGCATGCACATGGGGATCTAGGCCCCAATGACTTGCGGGGCGTGCTGATGGGGACTGACTGCATATTCTTCAAGCGGCAACGCCACGGCAACATGAATGTCTGCTGAGCATGGAACTGCTTCCGAGGCTGGATGAGTATGGCACACGACGACGACGATGTGGGCACAGGCTGAGCGGCCAAAACAAGTGGGACCTGTGGCACGAGGGGATATGAGACAGTAGTAGGTGTCAGCACTGCACCCTATGTACAGCACTGTACGGATCACACCTCCCGAAACATTGACAGGTGTCCACATTGACAGCCCCATGCCAAGACGGCTGTGTGCTTGCAGTCACACGTCACAGGTGAGAGGTTACATTGCACGTGCCAGGTGGCAGACGTACATAGTGGGAGCTGGCATGTGTGTGCATGTGTCTCCTGTTCAGGATCCACCAGATGGGCGCTGACTCTGTACTGACCATTGGACACAGCATGTTCCGTGGAAGGCTTGTGTGTGTGGGATGGTGGCACTGGATGTGCCTCCGTTGGGTGGGGGGCCATGCACAGGGCGGGTACGTCGATGATTGCGCATTGTTGGTCACGGTGGGTGCACCCACTAAGATGTGTTGCCCTGTGTTCAATTCCTATGTCCGCATGATGATGGACTGTAGATGTGGGCAGACTACACATTGGTCGATGTGCTGTCTATATGCATGTGCCTTCACACCAGGCACAGCTGCCCCTGCACATGTGACCCCTGCTGGACTCGCTGCTGGGTCTGTGGAGCTGATGCACCTTCTGTGCGTGGGGCGGACAGCTCTCCTCACTTCCCTCATTGCGCATGTCATGACTTTGCCGCAGGTGACATGGATCATGGAGGGCCCACATGTACGCGTGGGTAGGCTACACATGATTGTTCACTGGTCGCCACCCCCAGTCAGTGTTTCGAATGGGAAGGTTGTCGTGCTGGTGGTATATTCGATGTGGCGGATGGGCGGGCCTAGGTGCGGGCTTACATTCCGGACATGGGGGGTAGTTGGATTGGCGACTAGTTGCAGTACACACGGGACACGTCTCTTCCTTTCCACATCTGGGTCATCCCTTGTACTCACTGACAGTGATACAGTCATCTTCGCCCCAGCCCTCATGTCCTCCCCTCGCTCCCCCAATATGCATGTGCACCTGCGAGGCTAGCGCTTGCACAGGCAGCCCCAAGCTCGCACCAGAGAGGGCAAGGAGTGTATGTGTGGGTCCAGTTGCACGAGTGGGCTGTCTCAGGGTATGATGTGTTGCGGGACGCCGTCCACCTGCGTGGTGCCCCAAATGGAGACCCGGCCTGCATGGACTATGCATCACAGTCTTCGCCTTCCGGATCCGCCACCTGCGACACCCAGTGGCTGTGGCTGCCCTTGCGGCCAGGCCGCGTCCGTCTGTGACTGATGGCCCACACATTCACTCTTTGGCCTCTCTGGGGAGGGCTCGGGGGTGGTGGCGCACGCGCTTGCACTTAGTCGCAATGGCATGTGGCGTGGTTGGTATAATGGGCAATGGATGGGATGGTGCGAGCCACCTCCCGTGACGTCAGTGCTGCTCGTGCTGTGGTGCGTCCCCCCTACACTTCCATTTGACTTGTGCCATGCTAGACGTTGAGGTTCTATTGCCTGCGTGATATGACCAGGAGGAGCGCGAGGAGACCTCTCACACACCATGCTCCACTGCCATCCCGTGCCCTGTATCGCCTGTGCAGATTGACTATGTTGGGGTTACACCTGGTCGACTGGGGCTGTGTGTGCCTTGTCAAGGGGCATGGCGGGCGCACAACAGGATCCAGCTTGTCCACAGAGGGTGGGCTGAGGTGCGCCTGGTACCGCTTTGTACGTGTGCCCGGCTGCTGTGCACACACGTGTTCACTCCCCCCGACAGGTGTCCTCTCACAATGCCCAGGGAAGCGGTGGTGTACTGTTCATGACCCCTCCCAACACGGCGTGCTCCAACTTGGCATGTGCGCATCTACCCGTCACACCCACCCACCTGAGCACTGCGTCCATACGACTTCACACGACACATGTGTGTCTTCCACAGTTGTGCTACTCATTTGCGTTGACATCCAATACCAGTGGACTACATGGTCATGTCACGACTGCCGTGTACTTCACATACTCTCATCCTCTCTCATTCGTACTTGTGAAATGAGTCAGCGGAGACAGTTTTGGTTTCAAACATTATATTGAGTCTTCTGTCCTCTGTGATGCAGTATAGTGGACACTACTGGCAGCGGAATACATGTTGAGGATATACTGAGCATGATTGCAAATGGGATAGGGTGTGGGGTTACATGTGATTGGCTGTTGCATGTGGGATGTGGGCTTCAGAGTTACATCTGCTTGGCCAAGGCTGTGCTAATGTACATTTACGTATAGCTGCGGAGCTGCGGACTTTGACACAGACGGTATACATGTAGCCTACCAGACCGCTTGGCATCATGGGCACAGTCCATCTCAGTTCCATGTGACAGGTTTGCTGCGGTTGTTCCTCATGCACGCGTGCATGTGAGATGACATCAGGGCATGTGCTTGCGTGCATGCAGCGGCGTGCCACTTGTTGTTGCAATGTGGTGGTTACTGGACATGTCACAATCACTGGGGTCGTGTTGTTGTTGTATGCACTTGTCGTCCATGCAAAGGTCCTGGTATGGGATTCCCGGGGCGGGGGTGGGAGGGGTGCAGCACCCACAGACTCCAGGCGACCTATTCATGTCCACTGAGCGGTGTGTGTGTCCATGGGCGCTGGATCCATGTCGTGTCCTGGTTGTTCGTGCAGTTCCGTCCATGTGGGTGCGATACACAGACCCCATGCCACTGCCTCCCACGATGCATGCGGTGTTCCTGGATGTGATGGGGAACAGTGTGCATGTCCCGGTCATATCCGATGTCATGGCGATGTCGTTGATGGTGTGGTAACAGTTGCCGGTCGTTTGGTATGGCTGTTGTGGTGGTGACTGGCCAGTCCGTGCGGAAGCTAAGCATGGGTGCGGGGTTGGACATCATAGGTCAATCGGGGAACCTGCGTTGTGGTCCGACGAATTTACAGGTTGTCAGGTATGCGATGCCGTCCAGCAGGGCTTCCATGTCATTGGTGGTGTACATGTTTGCCAGCCAATGTAGCGGATGGTGGCTGTCAAGGTGTTGTTCGTAAGTTGTCCCTTGGAGGACCATGATGGGGCATGCTGGGTGACATTCGATGTAGCTGTTCTCGATGATCCGTCGTGTGGAGGCACAGTGGTCCCATTTCAGTGCGGGTGCGATGTTGGCCACATACGCCATGCCCCCATAGGCAGAGCAGGCCCTGTCGTGTGCGTCCAGAGGGAGGAGTAGTGGTAGCAGGTCCGCCTTTAGACATGCCGGGTTGGAGAGGCACATCTCCACGGGATGCTGGTAGGGACACCTCCGACAGTAGAAGACGGGCATGACGCAGCTGAACAATGTGATGCGGTAAGTCAGTCGGTAACTTACGTTCAGCAGGGACAGGAGATCGCATCCCAATATATGTATCAGGTTGGTTTTGTACAGCTTGACCTGTCCGGCGTAGTTGGGTAGGTGTGTTGCGGTTGCCATTTCGCAGCGGTGCGTTGTGGTGGCGTGCTCCGGCTGTGTGCGCAGTCTGCAATGTGCACGCTCCGAGGTTGCTGTGAGCTCTGTGTAGTCGTAGGGAGACAGGACTTGTGTTCTGTTGGCTTGTGCGGAGGACACGGGCCCTCATCCCACATGCTTCTCAGACAGTTCAAGGTCAGTGATGTGTGACTCCTTCCAATTAACTTGCATGTGGCCGACATGGGGGAGTGTTTTCTTTTTTCTTCCCCGTCCGTTGTGTGCTTCTGTGATATGCGCTATCTGCCCTGTGGTCGGTCTCCTCGGCATGCCTGTGTTGGTCTTTTCTTGGACAATGGCTGTATTCACCGGCTTCTTTCGTAGGGCTGTGGTTTCGGAGTTGGAATGGAAGGTCATTCAGTGCTGTCTGCTCTCCCTTGTGTGGGCGGCAGGCTGCCTTTCCGCTCTGCGTTGGGCCTTGTGTGTGAATGTTATTCTTGGGCCACCTGTTGTCGGTCCCCGGGCTCTTTGGTGTTCCGTTTTATATGTCTTGTTCATATGTGCAGGGTGGTATGGGTGTTTCAGTGTGGTACTGGCGTTCCTCTTCCCGAAGGGGCCCTGCTTCTCCTAGTTGGTGTTGCCGCCGCTGTGTGCTACGCCATGTTTGTTACACTGGGGTGTGTCCTGCTGTTGCGTGACTTCACTGACATGTGTGCGTCGGTTGTGTGGCGTTGGGTGTTGTCCGTGAATTGGGCGTTGGGGACATGTCTGTGGCAGGCCTGTCACGTGTCATGTGCGTTCGGGGTGGGGCTGATGTGTGTGCTGCTTGGTTGTGTCCCTGTGTCTGTGTGCGACGCATGCATGGCGCTGCGGTTGGCCTCTGCGTTGTGCGCATGTGTGGCGGCGTCATCGCCGCTTTGGGGCCGTGACGGGGTCGTTGGTTCCTAGTCCCAGGTGGTGTGTACACATGTGTTACGCGATGTTACGATTTGGCCTGTGTGTCATATGTGGATGCAATGGTGGATGTGTAGTGTACACGCGGTGGTGGGGGTTGTCCGCTTTTTCCGCCCTTGCACTGTGTGCGCTGTTTGCGTGCACTTGTTGTGTGTGTGCCTACCTGCGTCTCCGCGGTACGTTGTGTCCTTGGTGGTGCATCAGCAAGAGCATGGGGAGGGCCTGCAGTGCTGGATTCATGCTCGGGGGAGCCGCTTCTTCGTTGTCCGTGCTCGGCGTCCGTGTTACCGCTTCGGTTTGTCGTACGGTGTCTCTTAGCCGTGGGAGCCGTTTGTTTGCGGCATCGTAATTTATACGCCGGGCGGGACGTGATTTCGTCGGACGGTGTGTGTCAATTGTGCTGCGCCGCTACGTGTACGGACGCACTTTGATGGCGGACGGTGTTGCTGGCTTGCCGGCGGTGTTTGGCCTACTTTTCGCATCGTAATTGGGCGGGCGTGTGGACTGCTGCGTGCCGGCGGTAACTGGTGGTTTTTGCATCCGCCAGCACGGCGGTTGTGCTTCCGCCCGCCATCGTAATGACCCCCAAAATTATTATTTTTTAGATAAAAGATGTTTGAATAACATTTCTGTGGCAAGTTTATCAACAATTCTTGCAGCTAAAAAATATTTATCAAAAGCAATAGAACAGAGTATTTCAAACAAATCCCTTGAAGGCGTTGTTTACCCGTTTATTTGAATTGCCCAAGCCCTCAAGGGTAGATTGGGTTTCCCATTATATTGAATTATTCCACATATGGAGGCCCCATATCTTCTTGAGTGCATGAAAGGTTTGCCATAAGAGAGATGGGAGAGTTGGATTTAGAAATAGCCTAGATAAAAAAAGCAAAAAAAATAGAAGGTTAAATAAAAAGCGTCAGCATTAGGGGCTTCTAAAGGAACAAGTAGTTTTGGGGTCAAAATAAAGCACAGTGAAGAGTGACACTTTCTAATTTATCCGGCAGCAGATGCAGAGGGTGTGCATATTCTCTGTGAAACAATGTGGGCACACATTGCTTATTTTGTAAATCAAATGAGTTCCCGTGCCCAAAGTTCTGCTCAGAAGCCCCCAGCTGTAGCAATTTAATGTCGGCACACCGAATACCAAGGCTGCATAGTCTTAAATCTACCTCATCCCTCTGTAGCCATCACAAGACAATCCCTACCCCTTTGTCTTACTATTGTAGGTTTCTTCTTTCTCCCTTTGTGACGGGTTTTCCGTCTTTCTCTTCCTTCTTTTTTTTGCTTTGTATGTTTCTCTCTCTCTCTCTCTCTCTCTCTCTCTTGTTGTCAGTAAATGTTTGCTGTGGACAAAAAAGTGCTGATTCCTAAAAATGAGTGCCGTGGGCCCACCGGCAACCACCTGCCCAAATTAAACAGTGTGTGGACAGTTAAATGAGATACAGCTCACACTGGGATTAAGGGTGATGAGGCTGTTTGTGTGCAGGTGTAAATTTCTGTAGCATGGGATAAGATTATTGAGGCAGGCAGTGCTTAATTTGAGCCAGTGGTTTCCGACAGCGCTGGTGCTTGTAACAGCCTGCCACAAGGTGGCACTGTTTGGCTAATTTAGAGCCGACCATAGCAACAGCTAATTATTAATGCAATATACTTTAAAAATGACTATTACTTGCCCCCCAAGCCATTCTTATAGCTTTGGGGCCTGAAATAGTCCGAATTGTTACACTTGTAGGAGTGTGATGGTTAGTAGTTGTGTTGTTACTATCATTGCAGCATGGCAGGGACAATGAGTGCTGCAAGCTGCAGTGGCCTCCTGACGAGAGCCCTGGCACTTATTTTTTTTTACAAATTAAGATCTGGTGGCAGGGTGTCTGCGGGGTCTGTGTTCCTGTGTGGAGTTTCTCAGTGTACCGTCAATGTAGTGCACATTTATTGTACATGCGCCTGTGGTGCAACCACATGTTTTACATGACAGTAGCGTCGCCCCGTGACGAGAACGACTTCTCCGGATGCAATCAAGGCTTCTGACAAACGATACCGCTGATGACATGTGATACTACTCTAATGGGAGCTGCCGTCACTTAAAATGAATCCACACAGCGTGAAGAGGAGACCCGTCACCGCAGGCCTGGGAAACCTCACTCAGGCAGCCAATAAATTCCCCATGCCTGCAACGTAACTAACGGAACTGTCAGCGTCACTGAAATGTGTTTGAAAGATGGCTGCCACACGCTTATATTTGAGCTCACATATACGTTTGCACTATGGCGACTTGTGGCTCGTGCTCTGCAGTTCAAATGCCGGCATTATTACTAGACGTGTGTAAAATTCACATCCCTACAGCTAATTTCTGGAAAATTACCCAAAATTACGCAAAAAGCACTGCCGTCAATTAGAGTTATTATTTTAGCATGAAATGCACGCTTGCACCAATTTTTGAGTGAGGGCCCCTTTCGCGCTAAGAAAATAGTGCAAAAAACACAAGTGCCACAAACAACAGCTGCTCGTCTTTTTGGTTGTTTATTTTGTTTTAAACAGCAGCGTGATTGTGTGACGTGGCATAATGACAATTTTGGGAATTTCATATAACAAGCATGATGTCAAATTCCAGAAATTACGCAAATTATGTTGTGTAGTCATTTCATGTTCATTGACTGGTTAACATAAAACATGTAAAAAAAAAAAGAAACAGTTCACCCTTCAGGCTGGCATAGAGAAACTCAAAACAAAGTTAGCCACTGAATTAGAACTCAAAGCTTATAAAAAGTACATAAAAGTGCATGGAATAAAACCAATGTCAACATCCAACTGTTCTTTCTCAGGTAGCAGCCTTAAATAAGGGTCACCAAACTTCACCAAATTACTGGTCCGAATCTAATCTTGCCTAGTTAATAAAAAACGTGCTGCAGTGAAACAAGCTCTAATACTGCAAACATTTAGCACAGGCTCTAGCAATTTCCGCAGAACTTGCAACATGGAGGGAAGGATACAAAACAGATGGGCGGAGGGTTTTCTGGATGACTGGCAAATCCTTGTGAAGACCACACTGAGCTAGTGTCTCCGAATTACCCATATGGGAAACTGTAGGAAATATCATCTAAGGAAAGCAAGTCGTGTTTTTATTAATTGGATCATAAAGATGGGATGAGAATGAAGTAAAATAATTAGGATCATATAGGTACTTTGCAGCCTTCAATCCTTTAAACAGATCTAAGGGCCAGCTCTAAGGACAGTACTCTGTCCTTCAAGGTTGGGGAGCGCATTATGTTTCACCCTGAGGACCTGGGGGACATCTGCCAAATTTAAAGATCAATGCTGTCACACCGATCACCTCAGAACCAATACAGGAAGTGCCATCATGCCACTTCCTGTCAAGGTACAAAACGTTTGGTGGATGCCACCATTGGTTTTGACGGCCGCCTACCAAACTTTAACACATTTTTTTTCCAAACAAACTCCTAAAGTGGAAGTTTGTTATTGAAAAAAAAAGAATCCCTTTGGATTGCTTTGTGATTTGATTACATTTAAAAGAGTTTTCTGCCTCAGTTGGATCTCAGAACTCTTCCTAAAACTAAACCTTTACCGAACTCTTACCTGAGCCTAACTAGAGCCCTAATACATTCCATAACCCAGTAACCCTAACAGTCTATGGAATGGTGTTATTGTATTGGGGTGCAGATGCAGTGGTGCTGATGCGAATGCAGTGGATTCGAAGGAGTAAGGGAACATAGCCTCGGGGAGAAAAGTAGAACTTTGAGGAGAGGGGTGTATGGGGAGGGCAAGGAGGAAAACCATTGCACCCCATGACAGTGTTCTTATGTACCGAGGTTTAATGATGGGAAACGCAAACAAAGCAGGTTTTTATTGACATAGGAGTAAATAAAATACGACTGACACATACATAATCAAAATTAGAGGCTTTCTTCATATATCATTAAGGAAGAGCATATATCTGAATATTCTCCTCTAAGCAGAACAGATTCTTAAATGTGAACAGCCCAGGTCAGTTTCCCCCCTACCCCATGAAAGCTGAATATTCAGGTTTTTGTCCACTTGCATGTATTTGTGACCAACAATACTGGCCCATTGCCTCGATCCACTGCTTTGGTGATAACAAATGACTCTGACAGCAAATCAGTGATGTTCTTTCAGAAAATTAAGCTGTGAAACTTCAGAACCTTTGGCATTATCAAAAGCATGCAAACCAGGAAGCCAGCTTCACTGAAACCATTGCACGTGGCAGGCAGACTGGGAGCACATTAAACAGCCAGGTGCTGGAGTAAATCTATTTCCAAGGTGGGAAAAGGAAAGAAACCCCCCAGAATTATTAGTTGAGTGGTGGAAGGTTTCTTCCCAGGGTAATATAAAGTGTTCAAGGGAAAAAAGGACAAGAAAGTTAGCATGTGCAAATGCCCTTTTGGAAAGCACTTTCATGCGTAAAATTTCGCGGCAAGTACAATTACGCATGTGTATCTGCTTACAACTGCGAGCACACCTGTGAAACTGTGCCACCTGGATATCTTTGCGAGTTCCAAACCAAGGAGTAAGCCTACAGCTGTAGATTTGTTCCTTTGTTTGTGAATACAGCCACTTATGCGTATACCTGATAAATTATCATTTCCACTGTCTGCCAGCGTATGCTGCTTAAAATGTTTAACCCTCCTCCGCGACAAGCCTTCTTCCACACTTTACTTACAGCAGTGCACTCTGTTTTTACCCCATTCAAAGATCTCTTGGGTCTGTGGGCAACTCATTACATGGTGTATGCAACAAACTGAAAAAAACGAAAGAATGAAAGATAATTACACATTAATATTGCAACATAATACATTAAAACTAAATTCATAAAGCCCCGGTGGGAGAGGCAAGGCATAAAAACAGACAGATTTACCAATGCCTCTATTCCCTTGTAGGCCATACCTTTCCTTAAATGTCCTTGAGGGGAACATGAAATGGGTTCCATTGCAGATTCTTAAGTTTATGATAACAATAATGCTCAATATGTGGTAAGTTCTGTACTGGATATCTGCTGGCCTCTCTGTCTGCTGGTAGAGGGTGGCAAGAAACACTGGTGTTGATGGGTAGGATGTCTCAACTCTCTAATTTGTAAATTGCCTTAATGTTTTCAAAAAGTTGTAATACACAGCTGCGGCCCGTGCAGGTAAGAGCGGTGGGGCGTTTGGGCCAGGTGGGGGGGGGGGGGGTTCCGACAGACGATGAAGAGGGAAAATTAAATAAATAATTAATTTTCCCTCGTTGTCGTCTGTCGAAATTCCCCCCCACTGCTCTTACCTGCACGCGCCGCGGCTGATCCTACATCAGTAGGAATGTAAGGTTCTTCGACTGGGAAAACTGGTCAGTCCAAAATAGGGGGTTGCGCACAAGGAGCAAACCAAAAGGCACAAGGTAGGTAATGAAAGCCACCACCCAGAAAATGGGTATGCAGTGTAGGCGGCCGAGCCGAGACAGTCTACAATCTCTGTCAAAGCAAGTCGGTCTGGCGCTGGCTCCCAGCCTTTTGGCTTTGTCAATGCTCATTTTGTTTTGCCATGATTTTTATAAAACATTGTTGTGAAACTAGCTGAGCCCTCCCAATATTTAAAAAAAACATTTTTTTATCTCAAAGGTACACTTTGCCATAGTAGTCCATGGCACTGAAGGGAACTTTTTTGTGCTAATGTGCTTTTTGGGAAATATCAGAATGCCGCCACTCACAGTGAAGTTAGCCAATGACCGAAGTGGCTGACCCATTGCCCCATGCTGTATTCTGTAGTGGGTGGAAGAAAAATCTGAATGACACAACAACAGACCAATGGATGAAGAGGACTTTCTATGTAGCTGTAATACTGTGCCTGGAGTGGTAAAAGGCTTTTGTTATTTTACAGCCTAGCATGGATAGCACTGCGCTAATCCTATGCTTTAAAACTTTGCTGTAGAAATGGCAAAATACTTTGTCCCTTTCTATCTCGGTGTGGATGGCACTGTGCTAATCCTATGCTTAAAGATTTTGATAGAAAAGCAGACATTTGAGGTGAGCAAATTTAAAGTGTCACTGGTGTTGAGGGTGCTCTATACAAGAACTGCTCTCCACCTGAACTTGGAAACTATCCAGAGTTCTCTGCTTCTTTTTTACATAATTTATGCATCACTCTATGCCTGAAAGGGTATTGTTTTGACTTATACTAGGTGCTCCCTTGTGTCTGGACAAAGCTAAATGTCTCTGAATAGCTATAATAATAGCAAAACACGTGTCATGGGGTGCTTTTATTCATTTCAGGTTGGCTTGGTTGGTATTTTACCAATTGAAAGCTGTAATACTGTGCCTTGAGTGGTAAAAGGCTTTTGTTATTTTACAGGTCGGCATGAATGGCACTGTGCTAATCCTATGCTTAAAACCTTTGCTGTAGAAATGGCAAAATACTTTGTCCCTTTCTATCTCTGTGTGGATGGCACTGAGCTAATCCTACGCTTAAAGATTTTGATAGAAAAGCAGACATTTGAGGTGAGCAAATTTAGAGTGTCTGAGTGTCACTGGTATTGAGGGGGCTCTATACAAGAGCAGCTCTCCACCTAAACTTGGAAACTACCCAGAGTTGTCTGCTTCTTTTTTGCACATCATATATATCTATATCTATATATATATATATATATATATATGTTCACTGAAAAAACCAAAGGTTACAGGGACGTTATATTTAGGCTCAGATTTCACTCATACACAGCCAGTGAAATTCAGCTGTTTTAGTTCGCTGAGCTAACTATTACTCAAGGCCCCTGCAATGCACTGCTTGTGACCTCACATATTACATCACTCATGACATGGTCAGTGACATCACTGATGACATCTAAAATTACATCACTGATGACATCATCCACAGAATCACTGACACATCCATTCACACCCCATAGAACCTTTCATACACCCACTCCCACACAACCATTCACAAACCCATTCAGCTCAGCTAACTATAACTGCTGAATTTCACTGGTTTTGTACGAGTGAAATCTGAGCCTAACTATAACGTACCTGTAACCTTTGATTTTTTCACTGAATTTCTATGTTTTTTTAAGTAGTAGTCGCGTTTGCAGAGTGGTGGAGAAATGGGGTGGGGCCTCCAACCAGCTCTCAGGAATCCTGCTGTATAGGACTTACAGGAGGTATCAGGATGGCTACTTGGCCCCCAAGGCCCCTCAGGAGTAAAGTGGACATCATTCCCGACCAGTAGCACGCCAGGAGCCGCATTTGCAGAGTGGTGGAGAAAGGGGGCGTGGCATCCAAAAACCTCTTAGCAATCTCGCTGTGTGGGACTACTGGAGGTCACAGGAGGGGTAGTTGGCCTCCAATCCCACACAGCAGGATTGCTGAGAAGTTGTCAGAGGCCACGCCTCATTTCTCCACCACTCTGAAAATGCGCCACCTTGCACATTGCTAGTTGGGGGATGAAGTAAGAGGGCTCTTGAGGGTCCTTGGGGGCAAACTAACCCTCCTGTTACCTCCAGTAAGTCCCACACACTGGGATTGCGCAGAGGTTTTCGGTGGCCGCGTCCCCTTTCTCCATCACTCTGCAAACGCACCTCCTGGCACACTACTAGTTGGGGGATGAAGTCCCCTTGGCTCCAGAGGGTCCTTGGGGGCCAAATACCCCACCTGTTACCTTAAGTAAGTCCCACACACTGGTATAGTGCCACTGGTATAGTCTGATCACTGTGCCATACGGTTTTTGATTCCATGCAAGAATGTGGTTCAGGTGGCCTCGGTGGTGTGGACCAGGCGCTGGGATAAAATATTCCCTTTGGCAATTTCCTGTTCTTTGGTGACTAACCGGCTGAGTGTGGGCAATTGCATTGAGACAGCTGATTCTCAAGTAGAAACCTGGATTAATGTAGCTTTGGATCAGATTGCTCATTGTGGAAGACGAGTCTTTCACAGAACACGACCCTCAGCTGAGTGGTTTAATGCAGAGCTGCTAGTACTGAAGAAAAACTGTAAACGGCTTGAGCGCCTTTGGCACAGAGAGTATGATCCTGTTAAAAAAAGTGACTATAAGGCAGCATTAAAAATCTATCACAGGAGTATTGTTAGAAATGAGGGTCTCTAGTTGGTTTGTCCAAATAGGGACCCTTGCTTCTAGTCAGGGTAAGGGGGATACACACTTTAGATAACCCCTGCTCACCCCCTTGGTAGCTTGGCACGAGCAGACAGGCTTATCCCAAAGGCAATGTGTAAAGTATTTGTCCCAACACTCACAGTAACACAGTGAAAACACCACAAATGGACACCACACCAGTTTAGAAAAATAAAATATCTTTATCTAAACTTAACAAGACCAAAATGACAAAAATCCAACATACACAGTTAAAAATATGACTTTCAAAAGGTTTCAAGAACTTGTACCATAGAAAACTATGGATGCGTGACTTTTACACAAAGTACCTGAAGATGCGTCAAAATTCACAAGGCCAAACAGCCGCAGAGAAAGGAAGCGTTGGAAAACACAGCGATGCGTCAGTTCCTGAGTCCTTGGGGAGGTGAGGCGCCAGTTCTGCTGCACACAGGAGAAGTGATGCGTCAAATCTGGACTGTAGGGGGAAGTGAGGCGTCGAAATCCAAGACGGTTCTGGTCTGCCGGTGATGCGTGGAAAACTTGGTGCACAGGTACGATGTGTGACACACCGGAGGTGATGCGTCGCTTTGTGAGGCTTCGCGCCGTCGGTGCTGGGGGCTGCGCGGCGAGACTTCGCGTCGCCCGGCGAGACTCGGCGAGGCTACGCGTTGTCCGGCGTCGGTTCTGAGAGACTTTGCAGTGCTTTGCGATGCTTCACGCTGGTTCTTGCACAGATTAGCTGCAAAACCCACCTCTGAGGTCCTGTAACTGGAAAGAGGCACCTCAGGCAAGGGTAGGACTCACAGATGGCAGAGTCCAGCAGCACCAGCAGATTTGCAGGAAGTCTTTTGTGTCCCTGAGACTTCAGAACAGGAGGCCAGCACACTTCAGGCCCTTGGAGATCTCCTTCAAGCAGGAGACACAGCACACAGCAAAGTCCGTCTCCTTTCCTTGGCAGAAACAGCAACTGTAGGCCAACCCCAGACACCCAGCAAGGGCAGTACTTCTCCTCAGTCTCTCCAGCTCTTCTCCTCGGCAAAGGTTCCTCTTGAATTCCAGGAATGATCTAAAGTTCAGGGGATTTAGGTCTAATACTTATACCCCAAAATGTCTTTGTTCTCTTTGTGCAAGGGGCTCTGAGCCCAGTTCAAACCAATTCTGGGGGGCACTCTGCAAGTGCACAACAACATCCATTGCCAGTGTGAGCCTTGGCTCCAGACATACCACAGGGGCATGGAGCCAGCATTGTGGAAGGCAGGCACAGCCCTATTCAGGTACAGGTGCTACTCCTCCCACCACTCCAAATGCAGATCCGGCCTATTCAGCCTAGCGCTGACTCACCCAGACTCCTGGAGCCACTGCACCTCCCCAGCCCCTGTCACTCCAAAGCCAGACAGTCAATCCACAAACAGGCAGAGGCACACAGGAAGGTTGAACAAGAAAATAGCCACTTTCTAAAAGTGGTATTTTCAAACACACAATTTAAAAACTATCTTTACTAAAAGATGTGTTTTTAAATCCTGAGTTCAGGGATACCAAACTCCATTTTTCTATCTTATCCCTATGGGAAGATATGCTTGTAAAATGTTACAAAGCATTTCTCATTCTGTCCTATGGGTCAAGATAGCCTTTCAATAGTGAAAAACGAAATTGGCAGTATTTCACTATCAGGACATGTTACACACACCAGTACATCTCCTACCTTTCACATACACTGCACCCTGCCCTGGGGGGTACCTTGGGCCTACCATAGGGGTGCCCTATATGTAAGAAAAGGGAAGGTTAAGGCCTGGCAAGTGGGTGCACTCGACATGGCAGTTAAGAAACTGCACGCAGGCACCCCGGTGGCAGGCCTGAGACATCTTTTCAGGGCTACTCATGTGGGTGGCACAATCAGTGCTGCAGGCCCACTAGTAGCACTTGATTTACCAGCCCTGGCACACTCAGTGCACTTTACCAGGGACCTACTGGTAAATCAAATACGCCAATCATGGATAACCAAACACAATAACAATTTACACAGAGAGCATATGCACTTTAGCACTGATCAGCAGTGGTAAAGTGCCCAGAGATCTATAGCCAACAACCACAGGTCAGGAAAAAAATAGGAGGAAGAAGCAAAAAGTTTGGGGATAACCCTTCAAAAAGGGCCATTTCCAACAAGTATTAAAAAGGCCTGCTGTAAATTCTACCCTAAAAAAATCCAGCATGCCCAAAATCCCTCCTGTGAGCTTTTTACGGTGGTGAGGTCTTTCGCTTCACTAAGCACAGTTTCAGCATTCACAACTCCAACAGAGGAAAGCTGCAACATATTGACACCCTTTTTTCTGAATAAAGTAGCCAACATTAATTACTTGTTTTTGGCAGAAGTAGAGATGCTCCCTGCTTGAACATATGGTTCAAACGGTTAGAGGATAGCCCTAGGTTGAATAGTTTCAGACCTAATGATGTGGAAGAATTAGCTGCTCTATGTGAGACAGTAAAATCAGGATTGCATCTAGACTCGGCTTCTCAAGTTATCTTGGAACGAGACTCGGAGGTGCTCCACCCACTTCTAAGTGAATTGATCAACAACTCCTTAAACTCTGGCCAGGTACCCAGAAAGTGGAAGCATGCGGTGGTGGTTCCTCTCTTAAATGAGCCACTGCTGGGTCCCAGCAAGCAGGAAAATTATTGTCCAGTTTCACTTCTTCCACTCTTCTCCAAAATTGCAGAGAAAGCCGTCAATAAACAGATCACGGCCTTTATAGAGATTCATGACGTGCTCTATAAAACTCAATCTAGGTTCTGCCCCACATACTGTACCGAATCAGCCCTATTGTTAGCAACAGAGACTGTATGCCAAAATTTGGACACTGGCAACTCGGCAGCGCTATTGATATTGGATCTTAACGCCGTGTTTGACACTGCGTGTCACAACATTTTGTTAGTGAGACTCTGGAATTGTGGGATAGGACACCTAGCCCTGCGATGGGTTGAGTCCTTTTTGCATGGACGCACATTTCAGGTGGCACAGAAGCCTCTTCAGTCTGGGGTGCTCCATTGAAGCAAGTGGTGCCACAGGGCTCCTCGCTGAGTCCAATCCTGTTTAACGTGTATGTGCACCTGCTAGCAGAGGTAATTGAGAGCTTCGGGTTCTCGATTGTGTCATATGCTGATGACTCTCAGCCTATTATCACTTTGTCAAAAATGCCACCCAAATAAGCCTCTGCTTGGCAGAAGTTGCAAAGTGGATGGACCTTAATTGTCTGAAGCTCAATGCAGGAAAAACAGAGGTTCTAGAATTGGGTAACTAGGTGAATATTTGGTTATCGGCTTGGTGGCCGAGGAGCTGGGCTCTGTTTCGGAAGCAAAGTCAAGGTCAAGATTCTTGGTGTCTAGGTGGATGATAAATTATCCTTTGACAACCAAATCTTGGCGGTGGTGGAAAAGTGTTTTGGACTTCTGAAAAAGCTGAGAAAAATGTCTGCATTACCAGCAGATTTCAGGATGACAGTGGTTCAGGCCATGATAGTGTAAAGGCTGGACTATTGCAATGTGTTATATCTTGGAGTGACACAAAGTATAGTCAACAGATTGAAAAGAGTGCAAAATGCGGAATCTGCCGAGACGGGCGCCGATGAAGGATGCACTTAGACAGCTTCACTGGCTACCTGTGAGAGAAAGAGCAGCCTTTAAAGCATTCTGCTTTTGTTGCAAAGCCATCAACAATAAAGGGCCACAGTACCTGCAACCCCTGGTGAGATCTTACCTACCCCATAGGAATTTGATATCAGCTAGGGAGCTGTTGGCTGGAGTGCCCAGAGTGAGGAAAGCGTGGCTGGGCAGAAAGTCATCCGGCTTCCTAGCACCTAAACTTTGGAATTCTCTGCCCTTAGTAGTTCAACAGGCCCAGTCAGAGAAAATATTCAGGAAAAAACTCAAAACATGTCTCGTCAGAGCATGATGTAGGGGGGTTTGAGAACTGCACATAGACGGTGGGGTCCAGTCCCAAGCGCTGGGACAACTCTTAGGAGGTAGCCATGCGCTGTAGAAATTTCATTACTATTATTATTATTAGCTGATGGTTTATGTGGCAAATGCGGCAAATCTATAATTATTAAAAACTCGCTGTGGCTGCACAATTGGATAATTCCAGTAGTCCTGTATATAATTATATTTATATATTTAATTACTCTGAAATCAATAGCTCTTGGATAACATCAGACCTAAAAAAATGGGCCAGGTCACAAAGCTTTTTCATGTGCGCATGTTTCATGAACATGTAAGCCACAAAACAAAGCAGCATAATGAACTGTGGAAAGTTTGATGGCGAGGTTAGCAGAGGATAACTCAGCACACATCAAGAGTAGAGCTCAAGGGTATTCTATGTGCCCACCACCCCTCTAGAATGGACAGGGTGGCTGATGTTGGGGTTGCTTGCTTTCAACGAATGAAGCCAGGGTGTGGTTCTGAGTGATCCCACCATGAATGCTCAGAGGAGCTGAGCATGAGTTGCTTGCTTCTAACGTAAGAAGTAAGGCTCGGGTTCAGAGGAAAAGGTCCAAATATCAGGGAGGCCAAATGTGGAATGAAGCAAATTATTAAATAACTCTTTTGCTTGATCCTAAGATGAAATGCCAGTGCATAGAGATGGATGCCTGGTTCATCCTTCACCAGTGTGGTGGGCTAGCCATCCCTGGGGGGATTTCTTAATATTTTGAAGGAACAATTCCCACCACAATAATAAGCTCAGTTGAATCATGGAGATAGCGATAGAGACATTGTAGGAACAAGCCAAGAAACATTGTCATGAACAGAGGAGTTTTCATATGAGCAAACAAACTGATGGAAGGTGGAGCAACAAAGTTACATGGATTGTTTAAAGGTTTTGCCATCGGTCCATTGAGTTGGAGTAGGTATGAAGAGGGGTGCAAGACTATAATATAGGATTCGTTTATAGGGGATATTGGAATTAATGGTTGTCATTTTGCAGCTACAGATATGATACTCCAGGGGAGAGAAGAGAATATGCTAAAATATGATACTTTATTCTGCATTCCTGGGTCTACATCAGCCACAGTGTGTCTTAAGTTGGAATTACCAACACTAGTTTCAAGCAGAGGACACAGAACAATAAATGGAAAGAGACAAGCTTTCCTCCAGGGGAAGCTTAAGAGATACTCCCTGAAAGGCACTGTTTTCTAGATTAACACCCCATCTAATCATACCTCAGTACAAGAAAAAACCTATCAGAGACATCTCATTCTCTGTCCAGACCAGGGACAGGTTGGGTGTCAGGGCTCAACCTTCCTTCTTTTCTGTCCATTTTTATTATTCTAATGTGAACCATATTATTATTCAATATTAGAATAATAAAAAATGCTAACCCTCAAGGGTAAGAGTCAAGCAGCAGTCTGAGTCAGACACTGACATCTGTCTGATGGCAGGTGCAGGCACATATAGGTGCCTGCACCAGCCATAAGACAGATTTTCCAGCAATGGTGAAGCCAAAACCCTGTCCTCAAAAGCCCTCCATGCTTCAATGGCACTCCATTTGTGATGCAAGGCAGCAACACTGGTAAAGGGAGCGCCAAGTGCTTTAGGCTTAAACCCAGCCGTGCCGGGGGCCGCACCCAATCATCCTATCAACCGTCCCCTTGCCAACTCATCACAGAGTTATGAAAGGTGGATGTAGGCTGTGTGCCTGCCCCAAGGGCGAAGGTGCAAGGTGAAATGGTTCCTGAGTGTAAAGCTGAGGTGTGTAGTAAAGAAATACTTTCAGATTTTGTGTGCTTGCATGCAGGTATGGGTGTGTGTGTGTGTTAGAGTGTGTGTCTGTGCATACCAGCATTTGTGAGCATGTGAGTGGTCAGGGGAATGGGAGTGAGATTTAGGGGTTAGTGAAAATGAGAATGAGTGATAATGAGTGAGAGTGAGTGAGTATGAGTGAGTCAGAGATTGTCAGGCATAGAATTAGTGAGAGTGCAAGGAAACAAGAGAGTTACAATAATAGTAAGGGTGAATGCTTGTGGGAGCAGTGAGTCCTAGCGAGAATAAATGTTAGAATGAGTATGAGGGAGTATGAGAGAGGGTGAGTGAGTGATAGTGAGTTTAACTGTGAGTGAAGATGAATTAATCAGAGTGAGTGAGAAGAAGTGAGAGTTGGTAAGAATGAGTGAATGAGAGTAAGAGTGAGTGAGCATGAGAATAAAATCAGTGAATGAGATTAAGATTGAAAATGAGTGTGGGTCAAAATGAGTGAGTAAATTTAACTGTGAGTGATAATAAGCTAGACAGAGTGAGTGAGAACAATTGAGAATGAGTTAAAATGAGTGAAACAGTATAAGAATTAGTGTGAGGGAGTGCGAGAGAGCATGAAAGAGTGAAGAAGTGTGAACAGGGAGAATAACTTTGAACAAGTATGAATGAATGAGAGTGAGTGAGAATAAGTGAGAATATGTATGAATAGCTGAGTGGGAGTAAGAGTGAGTGCAAGTTTGTGTGCATGAGTGAATCCAAAGGAATGAGTGATAGTAGGAGTGGGTATAAGCAAGTTAGAGTGAGTGACACTGAATGAGTGAGAATGAGTTAGTGTGAGTGCATGAGAGGAGTCTAGGAGTATGAGTGAGAGTGAGTCAGAGAGAGGTAAAATTAATGAGTGTGAGAGAAAGAGTGAGTGCACACTTGCATACCAGAGGTAAGTTTTGGCTTTTGGGTCACCGGTGACAAAATGCTGTTACTGGCATACTGGACATAAGGGGGAACACCTACAGCACATTCTTGAAAAAGAAGGGTTTAACTTCTGGGAATAATCAGGCTAATTGACTTGCCACCCCAGAAAAGTACTTACATATTTAATCACTGCCTTTTCAGAGCCTGTGGTTTATTAGCAAATTTCTGTGAAAATTGTGCTTTAAATTGCACTAGAGTCAGGATCCTTTGATGCTGCTGTCCGATGCCACTATTAGAAGTCCATCTATGAGCCTGCTTCCATCGTGAACACTAGTTTGGAACCTATGCTGCACTTCTGTGTTCATTCAAAGACTTTACAGATCCTCTTGGAAATCAGATCCACTCCAGATTCCATTTTGGGGTTTACTTACCATCTTCTAATGCACTATGGTACTTGTATGCCTTACCTGAGTCTGAGAGCTGGAGAAGAGACTTTTGGTGAATCTTATTATACATGAAACCCTGAGTTACCACCTTCAGCATGTCCATGTGCTTCCTTGCATGAATTCATGCCATGTTCGGAAATAAGATCTGATCCGTGTCCCACTCCAGTGTTTCGTTCTGCCCACTTGTTTCTTCCTGGAAACGTCAGTGCACTCCTTCAGGCAGAGAGCTGGAGGAGGGACTTTTACTGCTCTCACATGCAATGTGCTGCAGTTAGCTCGCATCTGTTATGAATTCCAATGACCATTTGGCTGAATTGTGAGGAGGGATTTAAGCCTTGCTTCTTGTTAGAAATTGGGTCTCTAGTTGGCAGGGGTATGAACCCTGTCCAAGTAGGGACCATAAGAGGCAATGTGTAAAGTATTTGTGCAACACTTAAAATAGTAAAACCATAAAAATAATCTACACCAGGTTAGACAAATAGAGCTTAATTTAATGAACATAACAAGACCAAAATGACAAGTGGCTGTGTGATTGACTGTATGGTGTGTCAGTAGCTCTATGGGTGACTGACTCAGTGTGTGAGTGACTGTACGGGTGTATGATTGAATATGTCAGTGGCTGTATTAGTGAATGAGTGGGTGTATGGGTGGCTGTATGGGTGAGTGAGCGGATATGTGTGTAGATCTATGAATCAGTGAGTAGGTGTGTAAGTAGTGGTATGGGTCTGTGAATGGGTTTGTGGATGGTTGTGTGGGAGTGGGTGTATGAAAGGTTCTATGGGGGTGTGAGTGGGTGCGTTATTTATTTTGTGGATGATGTCATCAGTGAAGTCATTTGAGATGTCATGAGTGATGTCACTGACCATGTCATGAGTGATGTAATATGTGAGGTCATAAGCAGTGCATTGCAGGGGCGCGAGTTATAGTTGGCTCAGCTAACTATAACTTCTGAATATCACTGGCTTTGTATGAGTGAAACCTGAGCCTAACTATAACGTCCCTGTAACCTTTGTTTTTTTCACTGAATTTCTAAAGTTTAGTTTAAATTCCATTTCCTAACTATAGCGCCCCTGTAACCTTTGTTTTTTTTCAGTGAATTTCAAAGGTTTTTTAAATGCTAATTCGTAACTATAACGTCCCTGGAACCTTTGGCTTTTTCAGTGAATTTCTATGGTTTTTAAGTAATAATGGCGTTTGCAGAGTGGTGGAGAAAGGGGGCTTGGCTTCCGACCAGCTCTTAGGAATTCCGCTGTGTAGGACTTACAGGAGGTACCAGGAGGGCTTTTTGGCCCCCAAGGTCCCTCAATAGCCAAGGGGACTTCATCCCCCTACTAGTAGTGCGCCATGAGACGTGTTTGCAGAGTGGTGGAGAAAGGGGGTGTGGCCTCCAAAGTCCTCTAAGCAATCCCGCTACGTGGGACTTACTTGAGGTGGCAGGAGGGGTAGTTGGCCCCTAAGGACGTCCTTGGGGGCCAACTACTCCTGCTGTTCCTGCCAGTAAGTCCTATACAGCAGGATTGCTGAGATGTTGTCAGAGGCCACGCAACTTTCTCCACCACTCTGCAAACACGCCTCCTGGCGCACACTAGTAGGGGGATGAAGTCCCCTTGGCTATTGAGGGTCCTTGGGGGCCAAATATCCCACCTGTTACCTCCAGTAAGTCCCACACAGCGGGATTGTTGAGGTGATCGGAGGCCACGCCCCCTTTTCTCCACCACTCTGCAAACGCACATTCTGGCGCACTACTGGTTGGGGGAAGAAATCCACTTTAGTCCTAAGGCCCTCACAAGGCAAGGAGACGTCATCCCCCCTCCAGCAGTAAATTGAACTTATGAGTCAAATTATAGTATAATTTCTATTAAAGAAAAAACAGTGAAATTCACTCAAAAAAACTAAGGTTAGATGTACTTTATAGTTAGGAAATAGCATTAAAAAACTGTAGAAATTCACTGAAAAAAAGGCTACAGGGACATTATAGTTAGGGAAGAGAATTTTAAAAAACCTTAGAAATGCACTGAAAAAAACAAAGGCTACAGGGGCATTATTGTTAGGCTCAGATGTTACACACACACAACCATAGAAATTCAGCAGTTATAGTTACCTGAGCTAACTATAACTTATTCCTCTGCAATGTACTGGTTATGACCTCACATATTACATCACTCAGGAAATGGTCCATGACATCACTGATATATATATATATATATCTGCCACCCCCCCAGGGGCCGGCTCCTACTAGGTCCTGGGGTGCCCAGCCCTGGGACATAGCTGTTTGCTGTGACTTGGTGGAAGCTTTGGCAGCTCTCGCCAAGTCAGAGCAAACACTCCACTTCCAGCAAGCAGGAGCTAACAAAATGCTCTCGCTTGCTGGAAACAGATGAAACGATTGCTCTCACAGACAGGGAGCTGCATGTTTAGCAGCTCCCTGTCTGTGAAAGCAATGCCAGCTCCCTCAAGATGCGGGGAGCCGGCAGGGACTGCGGGGACCATGAGGCTCCCACCATGGTCCTGGGGAAAAGGCTGGAAAGAGGCAAATTAAAGGTGAGAAACAAGCAGAAAGAGGCAGAATAAAGGTCAACAAAGAGCACAAAGAGGCAAGATAAAGGTGAGAAATGAGCAGAAAGAGGCAGAATAAAGGTCAGAAACAGGCGGAAATATGTAGAATAAAGGTTAGCAACAAGCAGAAAGAGGCAAGATAAAGGTGAGAAACGAGAAGAGGCAGAAAAAAGGTCAGAAATGAGGACGAAGGGGCATCTGATGATACAGACCCCATTCCTCTAGAGTGCCATGCCACCCATAATCCATTTGCCCTGTTACCTTTACCTTGGGCCTTCCTTACTTCCTTGATAATATTCCAAGATGGCCGACCCATTAGCCATCCCACACTGCCTCGCCGGCAGGGAGACCCAATGTATTTAAGTCATTCCCCGGTTCCAATTGGGGATCAATTATGTGCTTGACCAACTCTGAGATGACTAGAAGGAACTCCACTTCAGGGACATTCCCATACGATCGCCCTCATCCCAGGACTGCATGACTTTGCCACCATCATGTCTAGGCTGTATCCACAGCACGCAGTCACCCCCTCTTCCCCACGACCTTTGGCCACTTTCATTTCCCATGTAGTCCTCTCACCCCGCCAGTACTTTGCTCCCCCTGGGACCTTGCCCAGGGTACACCATTTCACTAGCTGGTCCATAACCGGGGCCGCGCACCACTCAAAGATGGCGCTGATCCCTCCAGGATCACGTGACCAGGTTTTGCGTCACTTCCGCCAGACTTAGCATTTAATGTCCGCAAACACTCCGCTCGGAGCTCATGCCAACTGACCAGAGTAAGACGTCAGTGACCGGACGTCCCACGTACAAGTAAGCTGAACCGACTTCACTCTCTGACTGGATAGCGTTTGCTCCCGCTTTCGCTCTCCCTTCCAACCTTGTTCTTCTACTACCTCTGTAGAACCCGTTGATCCCTTTTAACCGCTTTTTTCTCCCCTGTGCCTCTCCCCCCTCCCTCCTCAATTTAGATATTTTCAGACTCGCTTTACCTAGCAGGACTCGCTTACGCTACTCCCACTTCACGGTACGTGCTAACCCTTCCAACCCGATCTATGAGCAGGTGCTCCTTTCGGGGCACTCCCGTCTTCCCACTTTATATATCCTCACGCACCTGGGCTCCCAAAGTAGCTCTCCACAGTCCCTTGAATATTGATATTAATAATCTGTTCTCCAGGCCTAGATCACTCCAGTTATATTTTACAGCACCATGGCCTTTCAAACTAGACTTACCATGGAAACACTTGTGCTCCATTTTTATTCACAGGACCAAACAATATTACGCTATTGGTTATTTATACTGGATTTGGTCTCACGCCGACGATGGCCTCACTGGACTGCATATGAACCTCACTAACCATTACAAACGATGCTTATTGCGCCTGTTCAATTTTTTGTATTTCATATTTCGCTATTTGGATACCAACCTGCGTATGCAAATGAAAACATTTTGAATTTGAACTACGATGCTTCTTCTAATGTACTGTCTCTCTCCTTATAATATGGGATGATGATGGTTTATGTCTCTCTACTCTCCTTACTTCCTCTCTATTCTCCCCTCTCTTTGCTTCCCTCGCATCCCTCTCTCACTATTCCTCTCTCTGTCCTTACCCTCATAAAACTGACACTTCTTACTATATTGTACTCTGCTCTCATAATGCCTACATGCACCGCTCATATCTCGTAACTCTTTCTCTCTCCCTCTCTCTCCCTATTTTGCTGCTTACTATTACAGTTTTCTTTCTGACCCCATTCCGGTCTCCTTTCTCCCTCCTCCTTCCCCCCAATACCCTCTCATACCTTTGCTCTCACTCCCCACTCACACTACACTCTCACAGGTGATGAGTGATTTTTTATCATTACTGTATTGAAGTAAATACGCCACACCCTGTCGTAAATTGTATTCCTGTAATTGTGTTAGTTTCTGTATTTTTGTTTTGTTTTTTTGCTGTGCACGGTTGCATACTTTATGATGTTTCAGCCCTGAGGAAGCCCTTGGCCACTCGGCCGTACGAGGGGGTGAAACACGTGTTGGCTGCTCTATTTCTCACCTGTCCTATGATCTATGCTTGCTGTAATTGACTCTGCTCACATACAAGAGTCAAGTACCAAATAGATCCTCTGATGGAGCAATAAATTGAAATTATTCCAGATAAAAGAGTGACGACTCCTACTTGTTCTGGCACTTTATCAAACTAATTACCCACAATGGGGAAGGGGTCTCCCATTGCCGAGAACAAGTGAACCCTGTAATTATCAACTCTATTACTACAGGCCGACTGGGGCCCGGGACCCATTACCCCTTTTTCCTTGACCACTTAAAGGTCAGCAATGAGCAGAAAGAGACAAAATGAAGGTCCACAACGAGCAGAAAGAGGCCAAATAGAGGTCAGAAACAAGCAGAATGAGGCAAAATAGAGGTCAGAAACGAGCAGAAAGAGGCAAAAAAAAAGTGAGAAACAAGCAGAGAGGGGCAAAAAAAAAAAGTGAGAAACAAGCAGAAAGAGGCTGAATAAAGGTGAGAAATGAGAATGAAGAGTCAGAAAAAAGGTCAGCAATGAGAAGAAAGAGGCAAGCTAAAGGTCAGCAACGAGCAGAAAGAGGCCAAATAGAGATCAGAAATGAGCAGGAAGAGGCAAAATAAAGGTCAGCAACGAGCAGAAAGAAGAAAAATAGAGATCATAAATGAGCAGAAAGAGGCATTCAGACACTCACGCATCCACTTACAGCCCCACACAGAGACTCGTGCACTCACTCACAGACCCAGTCAGACACTGCTGTACCCACTCACAGACCCACTCAAACACTCATACCCCCACTCACAGACACACTCAGACACTCACGCACCCACTCACAGACCCACTGAGACACTCACGCATCCAGTGACAGACCCACTCAGACACTCATGCACCCACTCAGGAGACACACAGACACTCACACACCCACTCACAGATCCACACAGGCGCTCTTACTCCCACTTACACAGTTATGTCCACACCCATACAGTCACACACACCCACACCCACTCACAGACCCATACAGCCACTCACAGACCCACAAACTGACTCACACACCCACTTAGAGACCCATACAGCCACTCACACACCTACTCATCCCACCTATACAGCCACTCACACACCCACTCACAATGGTTACAAAAATGACTTTAAAAAATGTTGAAATTCACTGGAAAAAAACCAAAGGTTAGAGGGACTTTATATAGGAAATAGAATTTTAAAAAACTTAAAAAATCACTGAAAAAAACAAAGGTCACAGGGATGTTATAATTAGGCTCAGATTTCACTCGTCAACACCATTGACCTTTAGCAGTTATAGTTACCTAAGCTAACCATAAATTTTCCCCCCTCAATGCACTGCTTATGACCTCATATATTACAACACTCATGACATGGTAAGTGACATCACTGATGACATCATTGATGACATCACTGATGATATCATTCACAGAACCACTCACATACCCACTCACACCCCCATACAACCTCTCATACACCCACTCACACACCCATACAGCCACTCACATACCCATTCATAAACCCATACAACGATTGACACACACACACTCACTAATTCACTCACTCATACAGCCACTCACACAACCACTCAATCACCAATACAATCACTCACATAGCCACTCACAGACCCACACAGCTGCTCACACACCCACAAAACTACCCAAACATCCATTCACAGACCCATACAGCCACTCACACACTAACTCACCCACCCATACAACCACTCACATACCCATTCACACACCCACACAGCCACTCATACAACCTCTTTCTCACCCATACTGCCACTCACACAGCCACTCACTGACACATACATCTACTAACAGAGCTACTCACTCACCCATACAGCCACTCACACATCCACTCACTCATCCACAAAACCACTTGCATACCCATTCGCACATCAATACAATTGATCATGCACCCACTTACTCATCTATACAGCCACTCACACAAATACTTACTGTGCAAAGCAGTAAATCACTTACCCACACATACACGTACACAGTACACACCCAATCACTCACCCATGGAGCCATTCACACAGTCATTCAGTCACCCACACAGCCACTCACACACACACTCATCCACCCATAGAGCCACTTACACAGTTATCTAAGGTAACTATAACTGCTGAATTTCAATGGTTTTGTACGAGTGAAATCTGAGCCTAACTATAACGTCCCTGTAACCTTTGGTTTTTTGTGTGACTATATATATACATACATATATATATATAAATATATATACCATGGTCCCTAGGGCCTCGCTGTCCCTCGAGTCCTAGCGAAACCGGTGCGCACATGGGTGAGGCTCCCCATGTATATCCAAAGCACTGCTCCAGGTCCTCGTGTACCAGAAAAAAACACGTACTCACATTAGTGTGCAATAAGTGGTTTATTGTGTGAAGTTCATATACAAATCCAGCATATGGAAGAAAACACCCAACGTGTTTTGGCATTCCTGACGCATTGCTCACGGCTGAATGGCTAGGTTGCTTTGCATATTTTATCCAGTAACAAGTGTAAACAGTGAAAAGGGACACGCAGGTCCACAGTATTCAACCATCCTGCAGCAGACATTTTAGACATTCATACAAACAGTATGTAAGTGTATAAGATAGTTACAGTTGTGCTTATGCCTAGTTCCCTGTAGCACACCTATATAGAACATTCATGATTATAAATGATTATATATGACTGATTTATTGCCCCACTACCTACTGTCATTCTCAGTAAGCATCATATTGCAATACTCAGTCTTAGTAGATACGACACTCTGAGTTATATCCAAAGCTTGCCACCATAAATGTGCAGTCATGCTTTCATAGCAACATAGTTACAATCCAATTTACAAACAGTGAGTGACAGTATTGTCAACATATTAAATGCTATATATGAGGTGCCCAATATCATAACTGTAACACACGTCAGTTATGCAAGTGTCTACAGAGAGTGCTGGAATCATTCATACAGTAATAAGCAATGTAGAACAAGAGGTGACGTAGGAAAAATGTAAATAAACAATAAAGCTAATGAATATTGAGGACCATCTCCCTAGAAAATGGAAAAATAGAGTTGCATCAGCAGATCGAGCAAACATTCCAGTTGTCGGGCACGCTTAAATATATATGGCTGCTGATACTGGCAGGCTTCAAGGATAGTACAATAACGCCCAAGTGGGCACACGTGATTCTAATGGATACCTATTGATTTTATAGGATGTCGTAAAGCATGATGCAGGCCAACACAATTGCATGTGAACAATTATGCCCCTGTGGGCAGGCACACAACTACCAAAAATTCAATTTCCAATCAGGTTGGCCAATGCCAAACAGGGCTTACTGGTGAACAATCACCAGTATATTCTAAGGTCTCAGTTGGACCCCAGAGGTCCAAACTAAGGATTTGGTGTCCACTGTTTAAGCATGTGTGTAAACGATGCTCTTACTGCCTGCAGGTTTCTAGTATAGTACAATAGGGCCCAAGTGGGCAAGTGAGGAACTGTCGGACACCTATGACTTCAAGGATGTCGTAAATCACCATGCGGGCTAGTGTATAAATATGTGAACAATCATGCCTCTGTGGGCAGGCACACAGCTTGCAAAAGTACAGTGTCCAATCTGTTTGATCAAAGCCACATCGGGCTTGGTGGTTGACAGTCAACAGTATATTCCATTGCCTCTTTTACACCACAGAGGCTCAAACGCGGGGATCCAATGTCCCGGACGATATGGTAGTTGTCATCAAGGCCCATCATACATACTTCACAATATCAATGACTGGGCCATACATTTATACTCCAAAGGTTCATAGACCCGCAATAGAAATAGAATTCATGTGTGAAAAGTGAAAGTTCATGTAGTGAAGAAAAAAAGTAAAACATCGAATTAGCGTGTTTTAAAAGAAGTGATGATGCAATTTAAAATTCATTAAAAACCGTATAGAAGAATGTATACAGTAGATTTTTTTTAGAAAGGTGGCATTTTCCTGCCTTAGACATTTAGTGGCTGCTACCTGTCTCTGGTCACATGACTGGGTGTAGATGTTAGTTGGGCTTTGTGTATTCCTCTTAGACAGCCACACACAATAGGGAACTTACGTTTGCCTGGATGGGCCATCAGTGAAAAGCTGGGAAGGGAGACTTGGGCACAGCCCCACTTAAACCTGAATAGGCTGTGTTCTGCCTCTAGACAAAGGGCTGCACATCCCCTGTAGTTAGTCTGGAGCCAGGACAGGGAAGGCAGAATGCCTGGGGCGTTCAAAGGGAACCCTCTAGAAACTTCTCCCCACTTCAAAGGAACAACTGAGTATAAATACTGGACCTCAGACACCCCCACTTCAGTACACTTTTGAACCTGTGGATCTGGTAGGAAGAAGGACTGCTCTGCTGCTACAAGGACTGCTACTCTGCTGGAATCCTGCTCTAATGGACCTGCTGCCATGATGTGCTGACCTGCTGCTTGCTACCCTCTTACCTGGGGAAGAAGAACTGGACCTGCAACTTCATCTTGAACCAAGGACCCTAGAGTGACTCCAAGGGCTAGTCTGCTAGCCTCCTGATCTGAGCCTCAGGGACATCCTGTACCAGCCCTGGACCCAGCTGCAGGGAGTTCCTGACCCTCAAGTGGTGCCTCTCAAGTCCTGGACACTTGGTGTGGCTCAAGAGTGTGGAAATCAAGCTTTTGGTCTATTCAAGACCGCGAACGGGCTCGTTCACACCAAGAACTTGTCACTCACACTGCACATCAATGCGGAGCTCCATCAGCCCGACTCTTCGCACTGCAACATCAACCACTCGCGGGGACCGCCACTGCAAAGCTGCAGCAACATCCGCCTGTGACGTCAGCCTGCTCTGTGCGATTTGCCCACAAACACCTGCTGCGCTCTACCAGCTCCTCGTGGCCCTCTACAACACAAACGAGACTCTTGGCACAAACTTGAGAAGGTAAAACTTCAGCAGGCCTAACCTAGTGACTGTATCTGACCTGCGCTCCATCGCGGTTGGCCTGAACGAGTGACTTTGACCCAGTCCAGCGGACCAGATATCCGAAGTTGGCGCTTTGTCCTTTTTTTGGTGCTATTTTCACAAAATCCTTTACAAATTCATATCTCAGGTTCTACTGATTGGATTTGTGTCATTTTGGTCTTGTTTTATTCATTGAAGTCTGCTCTAGTTTTCTAACTAGGTGTGATATACTTTGTGGTGTGTTTTTTCTGTGTTACTGTTTGAGGGTGTTAAACAAATACTTTACGCATTGCCTCTGAGTTAACTGTGACTATCCTGCCAAGCTACCCCAGGGTTGAGCACAGATTATTTTAGTGTTTGCTTGTGACTTCACCATGTGTAGGATTGTGGTTGCTGCTTGAGATTGGTTTCACCTCCCCTCAACCAGTAACCCAATTTCTTATGCTGGTGTTCAGCGGTGAGGATTGGAACTTGTGTTTGTGTAGGTGCATACAGTAATTTTATGTTACACTACCACCCCACTTAAATAATCTAAGACCAATTTGAGTTTAAACTCTCCCTGATTGGCCTTTTTGATTTTTCAAAATGTTCTCTCTTTCTGTTGTGCCTAAATCCACTTATACAAGTATGGAGTTTGAGCTGTCAAACATGGGGTCCTACACTGTGACCCAGATCAAGACGTTCTGCAAGGAGAGGGGACTTCCAGCCACGAGCACCACCAGGAAGGTGGAACTGCAAAAGGTGTTGAGGGCCTGGGTGCAAGTCCACCAGTCACTTGCAGCAACTGAAGGAGAGGATGAGATGGACAGGCAAGTTCCTGATGGCTTGGATCTCAGTCCTGAAAGGCAGCAGCCCGCTGAAGGGGATGACCTGGTGCCTGAGTTGGGGCACCATGCCAGAGCAGGGAGCAGTGTATCTTCCTACAGTTTGTCCCCAGAGGAGCTGTAAGAACATAGGGAGGAGAGAGAGTTCAGGCTGGAGATGGCCAAGCTCAGGGTGGAGGAGAAGGACCTGGCCATGGAGGAGAAACTAGCTTTGGAGCTTTTAGCTCATGAAAGGAGCCTTAAGGAGCTGGAACTGAAAGCTAGGCAGGCAGATTCCAGCACCATTGGTGGCAGCATACCTGCAGTGTCTGAATGAGACAAAACGTCCAGATCCCCAAGGATCTGCTGCCTAGTAATGTGGTTGGAATCAATATTGACAAATGATTTTCTGTCTACGAGGTAGCCCTGAGGGATCACAAGATCCCAGAAGAGTATTGGGGAAGGGGGGGTTGTGGGAACACATGCCTACAGTGGGGCAAGACACACTTCTTACTTTAGAGGTTGGGGACCAAACCAGGTACACCCCCATGAAAGCCATCTTGATTGCTAAGTTTCGTCTGACTCCTGAAAAGTACTGCCAAAGGTACAGGGACAGCCAGAAGCTCCCCAAACATCCTGGGTGGATTTCGTGAACTACTCTAGCAAGGCACAGAATGCTTGGGTGCAGGGCAGCAAAGTTAATGACTACAGTGGGTTGTACAATCTAATTTTGAGAGAGCAAACGCTCATTATTTGTTTTTAAGAGCTGTGCCAGCACCTAGTGGGCAGTAAGCGAACTGACCCCAGGAAACTTGCTGAGGGGGCAGACCTCTTGTCAAGCAACAGAGTGTCCAAAAAGGTATCTGGGGAGATTCCCACCAGAAGAAAGAGAGGACAGAAAGACTTAATAGTAAAAAGTTCTCAAAAGGAGCCCAAAACAATTTGCAAAGGAACAGTGGTAACCAGTCCCAGTTTGAGCCTAAAAAGAAGGGATTCTTTGATAAGCAGTCAGGGAGGTTTGTCCCCCAATGCACAGAGTGCTATAAGTATGGGCGCTCCAATGGTGACTCCAAATGTTCCAAGAGGGTACAGCCGCGCTCCAGTGGGCAGAAACCTGGATTGGCGAATGTAGCCCTTGGGGAGGAGGTGGTCCCAGTTAGCTTTGGGGAGCAGACAGAGGTGACCCTTGTTTCTCTGGGGTATAAGGAAATGGTCCCAAAAGCCCATATGCCTGTCAATACTTCTAAGTACATGAGGTGGGTTACCATCGATGGGCGACCGGGTGGAGGTTTTGAGAGACACAAAAGCCAACATGACTGGTGTAGGGTGTCAGCTGGTGTCCTCAGAGCAGGTCCTCCCAAACACATTCCACAAATTCATAGTTGCGGACAATCGTGAGGGTCATCTACCCCTGGCTCTGGTTCCCTTTGAATGGGGGGGGTCTCAGATTCTCTAAAAGTAGCTGTGAGCCCTGCCATGCCTCTAGATTGTCTGTTAGGCAACTACCTGCACTTTAAAGCCTAAGAATTCTACACTACATTTTGTACTCTGCTATTGTGAAAACCTACCTCTATTTTTCTCCCAGCCCCGGTCCGACGCGGCAAGTGCCGTTGTGCGGAGGGCTTTTGGGAGTAGCAACCACTTCCGGTCTCGGGTCAGCGAGCCAGTCTTTCGCGCCCCCACCAGTACTTAGCTTCTTGCTAATGCGCACGCGCAGCGGACGCGCGCAGCGGGCGCGCGCAGTGGGCGCGCCGGCGGCGCACCGAAGGCGCGCCAAAGGCAAGCCCGTCTGCGCCCGTCCGAGCCCAGCCGGGACCAGGGGCCACGACCCCTGGCAGTTCTAAAAATAACAACGTTATCTACAGTGCTCAGACACTGTTCAATATGAGAGAAGTTACGGACACTAATTGTCTACACGCGCTGATCCTCGCCAACAGTCCCTCCAGCTGCCCCCACTGTGATTTTAAGTTTCAACCTTACAGTAGGGACTCACCAGATACCGGCCCCCCAAAAAAATTCTTTCTTTTAAATTGTCGTTCTCTCCCCAAACACTCAGTTGAACTAGCACTCCTTATAGATGATCTTAAACCCGATGCTTTATTCCTGACAGAGACGTGGTTACAGGACGAAGCTGATCCAACTATCACCCAGACCCTACCTCCGGGGTATTTAATTCACAGAGCGGACCGCAAGACTGGAAGAGGTGGAGGTCTAGCTATAATTTTTAAAGATACTTTCTGCTGCCGGTCCTCCGCTGAGGGGCTACCTGACTGCGAAAGTATGAACTTTTCTTTGGAATTTTCACCTACTACTACTCTCTCTGGTTTGCTACTCTACCGCCCCCGGGACCCATAGGTCAATTCCTTAGTATACTTCCGACCTTTGTGGCTAATTTAGCATTAACCCCAGCTAATTTTACAGTACTAGGGGATCTCAATATCCACCTGGATGACCCCTCTGACCATCTGGCCAAAGAGCTTCTAACAAGCCTCTCAGCACTTCAATTTAAGCAGAAAGGCTTTGCCCCTACGCATGTCAAGGGTCATCTCCTTGATCCAGTGTTTAGTAATGACCAGAATCTCTCGGTAGGGTTCCCCATCCCCCTCCCCTGGACTGATCATTTGCTGATTCCTCTGGTCTGGGAGACCGTAGTGTCCTCTCCCCCTCAGAGTGTAACTCTGATGCTGGAAAGGAAATGGTCAAATCTTTTTGTTAGCCAGTGGTCCTTAGCTCTGGATGCCACCACACCCCTTCCTGTTCTCGATCCTGAGAGAGCCAATAACAACTTTAACCTCTGGATCCAAAACTCTTTGGACACTCTTCTTCCAATGAAACCTTCCTACAAGAGATCCATACATAAACCGGTACCATGGTTCTCCCCTAAATTAAGGGATCTCAAACAAATCTGCAGGAAACTGGAAAGGAGATGGAGACAGAATTTAACAGAGGAGAGGAAAAATGTCTATAGAGAGGCAATTAGAAATTATAAGGCAGAAATCAAAATCGCCCAATCCTCATTCTATGAGGAGAGGATTAGCGCAGCTGCTAACTCTCCCAAAGAGATTTTCCGTATTGCTAAATCTCTCATTACCATACCGCATAAATCCCCTAACACAGAGGATGCATCAGCTCGCTGTAACAATTTAGCGGAATATTTTCACCAAAAAATTCATCTGATTTGCCAATCCTTCTCCTCCCACCAAAGCGAGCCTACAGCGTTCGGTACCGAAAGTTCCCTTCCCGAATCACAGTGTTCCTTAGCGGAGTTCCCCTTGATAGACGAGGTTGCCTTGAATACACTTATTTCTACGGTAACCTCGGGCTCTCCTATGGACCCCGCTCCTCCGCAGCATCTCACTCTAGCTACTGATGTTATTCGGCCAGTAATTCTGAACATTATAAATGCCTCCATCACTTCGAGCACGGTACCTTCTGATTGGAAATGTGCTCAGGTTAGAGCCCTTTTGAAGAAACCAAACTTAGACATCTCCAACATGGCCAACTATCGACCTATTTCTCTCCTTCCCTGGCTGAGCAAGCTGACTGAGAGACACATAAACTCTACTCTAGTTCATTATCTGGAGTCTAACAACTTGCTCCACGATTCCCAGACAGGATTTCGTCCCAGGCTTGGGACAGAGACGGCCCTTCTGGCAGTAACAGAGGAAGCAAGGAGACTTTTGGATCAGGGTGGCTCAGCAGCAATTATTTTGCTAGACCTCAGTGCCGCCTTCGACACTGTTGATCATAACATCCTGCTGGAGCGATTAAAAAATCTTGGAGTAACACACCAGGCTCTCACATGGATCCAGTCCTTCTTAAAGGACCGATTCTTTCAGGTCTTTGAGGGTACCTTTACATCCAATCGATGGCCTCTTAGTTGTGGGGTTCCCCAGGGTTCCTCCCTGAGCCCCACGCTTTTTAACACCTATATGGCGACTTTGGCAGAGATAGTGCGTCCATTCGGCATAAAAATTATCACCTACGCAGATGATACCCAACTGGTTGTGGCACTAAACCACCCGGAGGGTTCTTCTTGCGCCCTGGGCAATTGCCTAGAGGCGGTAGCCGAATGGATGGACCTATCTCACCTTAAGTTAAATGGGGACAAAACCAAATTGATGTTCCTGGGCAAAACTCCATCACCCTCCTCGGCATTCTCATGGCCTATTTGTCTCGGCACTATGCCTGCCCCAAAGCACCAGATTAAGAACCTAGGCATGTGGCTTGATAGCTCCTTAAGTTTCAATCATCAGGCCACCATGCTCTCAGCTACATGTTTCGGCCTGATGAGGATGTTAAGGAAAGTTCTTCCTTTGCTCCATTTTCAGGCGCGAAGGATTATGGTGCAGGCCCTCATCTTGTCCCGCCTGGACTACGGGAACGCCTTTTATTTGGGCGCCCCCCAGGCTACTACTCAAAAATTACAGGTGATCCAGAATTGCGCGGCTCGTTTACTTCTCCAGATTCCTCGGAGACAATCAGCAAGACCCGCAATGAGAAAACTGCATTGGCTCCCAATCAAGTCCCGAATACGATTTAAGGCCATGTGCCTGGCCCACAGAGCCATCTGGAAAACCGGCCCTGCCATTATTCATCCCCTGGTCACTCCTTACCAACCTCCAAGGAGTCTTCGTTCCAGCTCCGCTTTCCTTGCTACCACAAGGAAAGTACGTAGATCCAGATGGGGCGGACGTTCCTTTTCTCTGAATGCTGCTAATCTCTGGAATTCTCTTCCTTCTACTCTTCGCATGGAATCTAACCTGCAGTCCTTCCATAAACTCCTTAAAACTTATCTTTTTAGTACTACACACTAACCTGCCATGATACTGTCTGTCTTGTCCTAAGCGCTACGAGGCCTCAGGGTAGTAATGCGCTATAGAAATTTAATTTCATTCATTTCTTTCATTCATTCATTTCATTCACTATCAGGAAGGAGGTAGAGCTCATGTCACACATGTTGATGTTGGGATTGCCTGAGTGGGTCTGTATGACCACACCATCTATGGCTACCCGGGAAGGGAGTCAAGGGTGTTTGGAGCCTTGAATAATGGTCCAGACAGCCGCCAAAAAGACTAAGGAAACCATCCCCTGAAGTTCCTGTGGTCGAGGTTGAAGGGGCGTCCGAGGAGGATGCCCCTGAGCCAACTGGTGAGGACATTGCTGCCCTGGGTGCTTGAGCTTGCTGTTTCGCAAGTTGAAGGTGGGCCCACCAGGGAGGAAGTCTGCAAGGTGCAGAAGGAGTGCTCAACTCTAGAGGCCTTGAGGTGACAAGCTGAGGCCCAGGCAGCAGGTGATACCTCTGGGGATCACCTTTTCTATTTGGAGACTAACCTCCTATACAGTGACTCCTAAGGTTCCTGGACCTGGGGCAGCCCGCGTGCTGGTGGTCCCCCAGTGTTTCAGGACCTTCTACTGGGTTTGACTCATGACATTTCCCTGGCTGGACATCTGTGGCAAGACAAGACCTTTGCAAGGCTTGTTGCCCACTTCTATTGGCCTCAGATGAAGATGGCCTCAGATGCATTCTGTAGGTCCAGTCCCACCTGCCAAGACAGTGGGAAGTCAGGGGAAAAGCTCAAGGCTCACAGAACCCCACTACCTGTTGTTGGCTCTCCCTTTGAGAGGGTAGGCATCGCGTAGTTGGATCCTTGGACCCCAATGTGGGGTCCCCCAGAAAGGTAGTGTCTGACAGAGGAACTGACTTCATGTCAGCGTACACAAAGTCCATGTGTGATGAGTGTGGGGTAACCTATAAGTTCCCTACACCCTATCGCCCCCAAACCAAAAGTCTTGTGGAGAGATTCAACAAGACCGAAAGGGCATCAAAATGGGCCTACCTGAGGCCATGAGGCGTAAGTCAGACATCCTACTGCCATGCCTTCTTTTTGCCTACAGGGAGGTGCCACAGAAGGCAATGGGGTTTAGCCCCTTTGAACTCTTCTATGGCTACCCTGTTAGGGGACCTCTTAGCCTTGTGAGAGAGGGGTGGGAGCAAGCTCCCAGGAAACCTCCTCAGGATGTGTTCAGCTACATGCTGGTCATCCGCAAACAGATTCACCACTTCTGGAAAAAGGTGAAAAGAAACCTTGAGGTCATTCAAGAAGTTATGAAACTCTTGTATGACCAGAAGGCCACCCTGGTAGAGTTTTAACCTGACCAGAAGGTGTGGGTTATGGAGCTTGTGGAGCATAGAGCTCTTCAGGATCACTGGACTGGCCCATATGAGATGAAGTAGTGGAAGGGGCGCACCTACTTGGTGGATCTCAAGACCACTAGAAACCCCTTAAGGGTGCTCCACGTGAACTGCCTCAAACTACACTTTGAGAGGTCCAAAGTGAGCATGCTGCTGGTGACAGACGAAGGAGTGGAAGAGGAGAGCGAGCCCCTCCCTGACTTCCTGTCTACCCAAGAGCATGATGGGTCAGTGAAGGGTGTCAACCTCTCCCCTAATATGACCCCAGAGCAGCAGAGTGACTGTTGCCAAATACTGGGGTAGTTTGCATCTCTGTTCTCCCTCATCTCTGGACTCACACACCTATGTCCCATGACATAGACAATGGAGACAGTCCGCCTGTTAAAAATAAGATTTATAGGTTGTCAGACAAGGTGAAGGCCAGTATGAAGGAGGAGGTCAGAGTCAGTAGAACTGAGCAACTGCTAGCTGAGAAATAACCTTTGCTATCTCCAATTGGTTAATCGCTGAATCCTGAATTTCTTGCTGCTGCTCTGTCAACTGGTTAAGTCTTACAGAGTCAAGATAGCTCTTCATCAGCTCTTGTGAAGCCAAACAGTAGTGCAGTAGAGGGTGGAGTAGAATTTCTGGAACACCGAGAGTATACCTACATGTGCCATTTACTATGTTACTATTTACTATGTTACGTCTTCCTAATCCTCACAATAGAGCTCTGACTCTTCCCATCCTTTATCTGAAAGGCTAGTATACAGCCCATTTCCCCGCTGTTCTCAAAGCTTAAGACCTGTTCAGTCTCAGCCTTTTGACAGGACTCATCCCAGATCCTGTTCTTGAACACCATGCCCACTGTGGTGAATCATTCGAATAAGTGGGTCACAATATCAGAAAATGTGTGGTCACTAACCCAAAGTGAGTACTCTACTTCAAGTTAAAGAAGCTTGGATCAAAGCTGCTCCTCAATTATTTGCTATCTTTTTCCTTGCTGACGGGTCTGGCCCCGAATGTAGGCTTTTAATGTGTCCCATATAACTGTAGGCTCAGCTAAGCCTGCGTTACTATTGATAAATTCAACCATGTAAGACTGCATAAAGTTAACATAGTCTGAGTCTAGAAGAAGCGTCCTGTCAAATATCCATAAGCAGGGGAAGGGAGAATCATTCAGAAAATCATTTGTCTAAACAAAAATAAAAATCATTGTATGACTCTCCCAAAACATATAAATATGTTAAGAAGTTTGGTGGGGAGCAGAAAAATATATTTTTTTAAATAAAAGAGATACATGGTAAAGAGAAAATCACCAAACACGAACTGCAAAGGATTACAAGAAAAACAAAAACAGACTCTGGATGAATTTCTAGGTGAACTACATATGGTCTAAAAATTACTGTGCAAAATTAATCAATACAGTATGCTAAAATGTGCTGTGAAAACTGTAAACTTAATGTTGAACTGACACACATTTAAAAGTGCTAATTCCCAGTAGGCAATCATTGTTATTCATGTAGGCCGCAGACAAAAGTCTGAGACATTTTAGCTAGTTAAAAAAAAGCTTGATATTGCTGAAATGTGCACAACGTGATTTAGCCGCTTGACCTTTGATTGATAGGCTTAGGAATGTGTTCATAACTTCAGAGTTTCTCATTTAACAAAAAGTATTATTTTACTATGCAACATTTCTTCTTGAATGCCATGAGCTTCCCATTCTTTTAATGTTTCATACAAGAATTGAAAAAACTAGCGTGTGCATGTAAACAATAAACCACTGTCTTGTAGATTAAAGAATGTAATACCTAACAATGATTTGTTTCTCAGTTAGCAGTTCATTGTTCTAGCAGTGAAACAAGTAGAGATATAGGTCAATAGTTATGAAAAGCCTATGAGAAAAATACCTGATGTTTCCAGAATCTAACCTTGCAAGACTGTCTGTAGGTAACAACATGATAAAAGTTTAATCCACATGTATTTCCATGGGAACAGAGGAGCTGAACTTTCTGACCGAAGAACCCAGCCTTCCCAGTGGCTAGTGGGGTAAAAAGCCGGCAACAATGTTTTTGAGATTTGTTCTTGACTTTTGTATTAGTGCATGTTCCTAGGTAGAGGCAGCGCATACTCTTTTTCTTGAAGGATTTACCCAGATCTAGACCCTTGGCGGTGGTAGCTATTGTTGCTATTGTCCCCCTCCTTTACCTGACTTTGCTTGGACTCAGCAGCTTGCTGCTGCAACTGTATGGTGATCTGCGACTCGGCCGAGTTTTGCGAAATGCTATTTAACTTGATTTTCGAAGCTATATGCTCCTAAATCGAACTCTTTTCCAATTGATTTAGAACTCTTTATGGGTTCTTAATGAGCTAAATTCTGATCCTGATTTATAGAATCGGGATTTTATTTCCTTTATGGAACACGCTTAAATGCACTGATATTGATGATTGACTTGTATAACCAACTTTTCCTAATGATGAGATTTCTGTAAACTTAATTGATTTATGGACTAACTGAATAAAGATAAAAAATAAACAGATATTTACTAATCTCTTAATGAGGAATAAACTTTTGAAATGACAATACAACTCTCATTATTGACTGAACTTAAATTGTTATTGATTTGAAATGTCAAATTGCTCCTTGACTCTTAACACACAATTCAACGATCCATGACACAAGCAAAAAGATTATAGAGCAGGGATGGGGCCTTAGCACCGACAAGCGATTATAGTTTTGGCCCATTACCATGCTATCAGTATCCTCGACCTTAGTCGTATGTGGCGAAGGAGGAGAGTGTACTGATTTGTCCTCACTTGACAAGGGGGTCTGGCAGGGAGGAGTCTTTGCACAGATTTTGTTTTTATTATATAGCAATAATGTTCATTCTTTTTTGTATTACCCATAGTCAGGATATGCCAAAGGTGAATTCAAATCCTATACCTGCTCTTCTTTATGCAGATGCTGTCCTACTGTCTCACATCCCTAATGGCCTCAGGTGTCTAATAGACCATATTGTCCTTTTTATGAGTCTTGATCTTAAGTCTAACTTCTCCAAAACGTATTATACGGCTTGTGGCCCCAATAAATCCCAAATACAACCATCAACATCAAAGGGATAAGATTCTGTCAATCAGTTGGTTTCCTGCTTGGCTTCGCCTAGAGTGCGAACAACAAACCAGTCCTACCTCTGCTGGAAATATATAAATGCAAATGCCTGCTAGTTTTAACCTATGAGGCTGGCATTTGGGGGTACCGTGGAGCCAATACCATCCATGCGTAAGAAAACCTTCCCTGCAAGCGTTTACTGCTCTATTTTGTGCATGAAGAGCAGGGTCGAGGCTAGCTGAGGGTATTATTAAATTAGCGTCAATGCTCTTATGATTTTCAGTCTGATCTAGCAACCGTGCTAGCTTAAACAGACGGATCACTGAGGACTGCCTAAGCTATGAGTTTGGCTATAAAATTCCATGGCTTCGCTATATCAAACAGGTAGCTATTGACTTAGGCAGAATTTTATGAGACCCCACACTTGATAACTTGTGGGCATGGTCAAAAATAATAACTGACTACATAGGAATTCCATCAGAGAGACTGCGGAGCGCCAAAAACCATCATTACACCGAAATCTGGTCCTGCAAACTTCCACTGGTCTACAACAGTCTTTGTGGACTAAATTCAGGCTGTGAAGTATACACAGACTTCTCAGGTTTCCATTGGGCCAATACCAGTTGCCTTCAGTTCTTCTTTGCCCTTGATGAATCCTCCCCACAGACACTGCTGCACATTATCTTTTTTGTCAATTTTATTAACCCCTCACACGCCACTTTCTAATTCCTGTTTTAAAGATCTACAGTTTTGATAAATGCAGACCTGCACTTTGTTTCCTTCACATATTAAATAATGTAGCAGTCTGCAGTTCTGTGGGATGTTTCCTAAACTCTGCAGTCAGATTGCTCAAGTCAAAGCTTTTTTAACATGCTTGTTTTATCTATGCATTTACTTTTATTGTATCATGATATGTACATATTTGTATTGTTGTTCTTTTATGATTATTCTTTTACTAATTAAGTAAATATTGGCTTGGCTTGAGTTACAGAGGTAATGGGTGGGGCAGGGCCCATTCTGTTATTAGTGGCCCCCCCACCTCCTGTAACAGGGAAGGAAGGCGTGTCTTTGATGGGCAGTAGGGGGACCCATCATGTGATGAGGTCCTCGCACCGCTGTCATAGGAGAGCTGCATATGAACCTCCCAGCTTTCTCTTTGTCTAGATTTAAAACTTTGATGCTTTTCATCTTATGACTTGCTGAGCACAGAGTACACTGGCGGCCATGGATGATGGCGTGCTGGAAAGGTGAAATGAGTGTCATGATATGGAACAATAGGAGTGAGGTTTTGGGAAAACTTTAAATATGCATGTCACTTTGTTTTTATGTTTTTTTTTATAACACAGTTTATTGTTTTCATATGCACCATTATCAGGGTAGAACGACGTCCACAAAGCTCTCACAATGTCCCTCTATATTTCCATCTAGTGTAAACTGATATCTCAACACTGAGACATCCAAAGAGGTCTCGAAGTGAACCTCTAGCCACCTTTGCAGTACATACGTACCTGAGAACTCACCTATCCACAGAGCTCTCACAGTGCATCTCTATCCTGATCTGCACCATGAATCGAGGTCAGAGTAGTCAGATACTGCCTGAGAGGTATACATACCTCTACACTTCAATGTAGCATGCACTAATGTCGCAGTACTGAGACATATTCAAAGGTCTCAGCCTCCAGTTCTGCACCATGCACCATTGTTATAGCAGTGATATGTTGTGTATGAAGACCTTAGGCAGCCTATTGTATTTCTTTAAGATATCGTAATATACAACGAGCCAAGCAAAGCAGATGACATTCATCATTTTTTTTATCATCAAATATATACATTTTTAAAATCAAAGCAGATCGCTGATGACTCAAAGTACAAAACAGTATTTAGGCTTAAAATGTGGCTAATTCTTGGTCAGATCGTATCAACGTGCGTTTCGCACTTTTGAAAAATGTGATGCCCGACCATCACGGACGAATAACATGATGTGAAAGATTGGTTACTGACACAGACATGAGGTTGGATGTACGAACTATTCTTTAATTCCCCTTTGAAGACTATCTTCATCGGTGACGTCCAGTGCTTAGAATCCTGCCATCCATGTCGCCGACGGCCTGCTATTTCCTGGTTACTCCTTGGGATTCCCTCACTTACTCGGACTCACGCCGACGAGGTGCACCCTCTACTAAGGATCCCTCCAGACAAATATTCCCGACATATTTATTATCGAGCCCCCTGACGTCCTACACTACACTCCGGCCCTCTGCCTTACAGGCCCACCTATACCGGACGTCCTCATTCAGACGCTAGTTGTATCCGCTGGATGCCTACTATCTCATCTGGGCGCCACGCTTCTCCGATCTCTTGCATTGTTCCAGGGCACCGTGGCTGATGGTGCCCCCTCGTTCCCCTCGACATTGCCCCTCCTATTCGGGGACACGTGATTGTTTCCTACCCCAGACCCCCACTCAGGTCAGCACGGATAAAATTGTAACCTGGTCCTGAGGATGACCTGAACTAACAACAGGTTGAAACGTCTTCGACTCCCCAGCGCAACTTTTGGCGCAACTCCATGGTTCACCTAAATTGTCAAACTTTCTTCAATTTTTGTAACGTAACATTTGTGAACCAAAAAAATCTCTTGTAAATATTGTCACTACTCTTTGTTCTGCGCCGTTTTCTGCTGTGTCACTTGTAACTTGCGCTGTTCACCTTCTTCCACGAGCACATATGTGCACAAGTGCTTTCAGGTTACGCTCGCATTTAATGTAAATAGTGCTTGATACTGTTCTTTTGTCCTAAATTGGTTCTAAATATAGACCGCTCTTTGCATTATTCATACAACCCCTTCAGTCTTCCTGTCTCTCTTTTTGCAACAAATGTGCATGTTTTATTAATGGTCTTCCTAATATTACCTGTTGAGACATTGTTACTTGTTACATATAACGACCATCATGGCTGACATTAAGAACCATCTGTCAAAACGTTTCCTAGATTAACAGGAACGGCCAATACGGTGGTTCTCGTCAGTGCAGAGAGTTGTCCGTAAGGCCAAGAAGCAGCTCTAAATTTGGCGAGATGAGCTCCTTTGGGATAGCGGAGGTATTTTCCTCCACCATCTCAACAGAGTAAACACCTTCCACAAACTCTAAATCAGTCAATAACTCACAATGCAGTTACAATAAACTCGACCACCCCTCCAGTCTCTCATTTATCTCTACTTTACACTGTTATTAACCATAGAGCACTCAGTGCTCCTCTGTCCTACACTTTAGCATGCACTGATATCTCTACATACATGAATATGCCACAAAGCCCCTCTGGACAAATGTGCACCAAGCATTATTAATTATCACATTCTGAGGCATTCACAGAACTCTCTTAACTATCTCTCTGTCTTTCACTGTAGCGTGAATGGAAAACTCAGTACTGAGGCATGCAGAGAGCTCTCACAGGGCACCTCTGACCTGATCTGTACCATACACTGTTACCACAGAAATCTCAAATTGTACTTTTATCCTCGTCCTCAGCGCGCACTGAAGTCTCAGCACAGACACACAGAGCTCTTACAATGCATTATGATTGTCCACATCATGTACAGGAGTAAGATATCCTCAGTACTTTCAGGACGTACCTCTTTCCTTCCCTAACGCATTCACTGATGTCTCAGAACTGAGACACAACGCTCTCACAATGTACCTCCATCATGCATGAATGCCCAATGGAATTAGAGCGCTTTATGGGAGCACCAGATTAAATTTCAGAAATTAATTGTTTAGGTACGGAAATATTAAGTCCCGGCATCACACGATGTTGAGCCGACACCAGTACTCGAACCTTGTTCTCCAGTTGGGAGCTCTGGCTTTGGCCACGCACATTGCCTCAGATGTCAGTCAGTGAAGTCTTATGATTATGGACGTCCACTAGGTGTCGCTGCTGCAGAAGATGCTCTGTAGGTCGAAAACCTCTGACCTGCTGAACAGGCTGCGCAGATTTAATACAGGACGTACAGGAGTGTCCTACCCAACAAAACCTTCTATTTACACAAGGCTCCCTCATTGTAATGCACAGCACCTAGCATTACACAATAGGGCGGAAGTGCAGGCTGCTGTATTCTCAGCACGAGCCGCTTCCTCTTGGAGGACGCAGCGCTTACGTCCTCCGAGTTCGACATTGTCCTCACCAAAAAGAATGCGTAGGTGAGCTCTGTATTTTGTAAGACAGGGAATTGCCGTGTTTGATGTCAAAGCCGAGGACACAGTTTAAACTCTACTTCAACCTGCTTTGACTGATCTCCGATCTCTCCGGAGAAGAAAGCCAGGCGCGCGAGCCCGACAGTGGCAGCACAGCAGTCAGGATGACACACCGACTTTTTAATTAAAATCAGTGCCCAGGCTCCCCCCAGACGATTCCTCGGTGCATTTCGTGCTCCAAGCAATATTTGGCTTTTTTTTTAATACGCCAGGAGGGAGTTTGCAAAGAGCCCCGCAGGACGGGAAAAGCAGAGAACACGTTTGTTTCAGGTTCTCGGCTCCGGATTGTATTAGGTGGGCCAGTCTGACAGAGGAGTAGCTGACGCCAGTAATGAAGCAGGTGCAATGGCTCTGTGTTCCAGAAGGTTCAGTAGCCCGCTGAATCCCAATTATGACACATCCCATGACTGCAGAGGGGCTGCCATAACCACCACAGAGCAGTGATTAATTTGTTAAAAAAAAAAAAAAAACACGTATTAGGGCTCTCGTCAGGAGGCCACTGCAGCTCGCATGCCCCTGCCATGCTACCAATGTTAGTAACAACACAACTACTAACCATCACACTCCTACAAGTGTAACAATTCAAACTATTCCAGGCCCCAAAGCTATAGGAATGGGTTGGGTGGAAGGTAATAGCCATTTTTAATGGGCTCCTAATTAATAATTGACTGTTGTTGTGGTCATGTCAGACAGCGCCACCTTGTGGCAGACTGTCACAAGTTCTGGTGTTGACAACTAAGTGCCGGCGCCGAGCAACGGAAACCACCCTCTCAAATTAAGCTCTGCACGGAGGCCCCTTTTCCATTAGATTCAAGATGTACATGGCCTCAACAGAAATGTCTCCTGACCTACTGTCTCATTAGCTTTAGCAATGTGTAGCTCTCGGACTTCTACATGCGTCTCAGGGTCAATGAAGTCTTTATTCCACCCTGTTCCTCACCATTAAAGAAATGGTTCTAGCAGTGCTGGACATCTGGAACCCCATCCAAATATAGACTTTGATGTATTTATTTCATTAATTTAATTTTATAGGCAACATCATAAAATGCATGCTTTAGAGACAACATTCCGGGTACACTGACACATGGAGGTCACATCACTGCCCTCTTCAAAGTCGGGTAAGTCAGGCTTCCGGGATGTATGTCAGAATACAGAGCACAAAAATATTGTGCTGCAAAAATATTATCCAGACTGTGGACTACAAAATGATTGCGAGGTTAAACATACATAGGTAAGAATAGACTTACACATCCAAAGTACCTTGAAGATATATGTATCATCAAAGTACATACATGTGGATCCTACCTATACTTATCTACATTATATTTTTGTCATTGATATTCTGGCTGCTATATTTTAGTAGCAAAGTATTTTACATTTGATACTATGGCATTATACTGGCTTCAGACAGCAGCACAACAAGAGTATGGTAGAGATATACCTACTGGAGACTCAGGGCCAGAATTACCATTTACTCACGCAGTGCAGTGCATCAGCCGCAAATGCTACACTGCGTGAAAAGGAGAGAGGAGGGGAGTGCCATATTTACAGAAATATGGCACTCGTCTCTCCTTTCCCTAGAGCCGGTGCTAAAATCAGCTGCTGTGCGCCTCAGAGACACCTGTGCGCCATAGTGCTACGGTGTCTCCGTGAGTCTAGCACAGGTTTTGTACTGGAAGGGTACCCTTCCAGTACAAAATACTATGCATAGACAGACTTTAACTCTTTTCCCTCTTTGTATGTGTGCTGTAAAGTGCAGCACACGTACAAAGTCAGAAAAGGAAGGAGAAATAAATGCATTTCTCCTTCGTTGCGCCTACTTCAAAAGGGCACAGTATTCTGACACTAAACCCTGTCTACTTTATTTAGTAAATAGGGTTTAGCATCAGAAACCTTGGGTGGTTGCATGAGAATGCCCATGCTCCACCCATGGTACGCCCTCTTGTCGCTAAGTAATGAAAAGTAGCGCTTTGCACTGCTTCAAGTTACTTTCACGTTATTTCCTGCACTAAACAAGTTTAGCGCTGGAAAGTAAATAGAAAAAAAATATTTTGCGCGGATTAGTGACATAAACACTGCATAAAATCTTAGTAAATCTCCACCTCAGTATCACCGGGGGATCACTGAGGAGGGGCAGTGTGATCTTTCTCACTTTATCAACAGAGCTGAGTGCCCTGGACATTGACATCAGATAATTTCTGAGCTCACATTTCCTCTCCTGGCTTGACATACACTTCCTAATATTGTGGTGTCTCTCATGGTTCATTGTTGCTTCCATGCCATTCAACCTCTTTCTCCGAATACCCCCAATTTAACGAGTCCGTAATATGCCATTGACGTCCAAACACCAATGTCATTATCAACCCTCATGTCAGCCGTCTTCGGCAGAATGTATCCTCTTAAGTATAGTCTTTGCAACATGGACCAGCCAGAGACCAAAATCTGGACAGATGATATAATGAGTGTTTCTTCCCTTTGAACAAGATGATTTGATGGTTACCATTTTTAAGAACAGAGGAGCTTCCCCTAAGGAAAAGACTTGGTCGTCAGCAGCTACATCATCTACTTGAGTGCTCAAACTCATTCCTGTTATCTTTAAACATCTAAACCACTCCCTTCATGTTGATCTCTCCGATCTGAACTAGTTTGATGCCCTCATCAAGTGCCTACTGATAATAAATTAGGAAACTGCATTCAGGGCCAGCACTTCTATAATGCTAGTAAAGGCAACAGACTTAGGGACCCACCTAGTGGTGAAACCAAGTTACTACAAAAGGCTAAAACAATGACCTAGTAACCAGTTTACTGAAAGCCCTCCAGCAGACAAAAGGCCTGTAGCCCTGAAAAACACTTTTCACCTTTGCTTACTGCATATTATGCAAAACAATACAGCAAGGCTGCTCACCCTTTTCAGACATTAGGCCAGATTCACTCTGAAGCCTGATGGCTGCTAAATGAGGCGAAAAGCAAGTTCAAGGCACTATATACGCGTTCCAGGGCCAATAAGATCCAGACCTTGCAATGCCAGATAGTGCCTCTGAGATACGCGGGGTGCTTATGCCCGTGATCAATATGTAGAGGATATGCCACCTCTAAAGAATGACGTTGCCAAAAGAATATCCTGATGCCCATCGCCATCTACAGGATCTTTTAGATGTCTTCCGAAGACAGTGCATTCATTTCTGCTTTCAAAGGTTCACCCCCACCCTATTCTCATGGACCCATTGCTAGAACCCTGTTGCATACACCTGTTCTCCAACAAAGGGCACATGCTCTAACATGCCCCTGCTGGTCTATGTTAGCATATATCAGTGCTTAATTTGTGCCGGTGTTTGCAGGTGGTGAGCACGGCACTCATTTTTGTGGGGCCATCAGACTTTGACCCAGAGCAAGAGCAAGGATAACAGAAAAGGGAGAAAGGAGGAAGAAGAAATAGATAAGAAAACAGTGATAATGGGAGAAAGGGAAATGAAAAAGAACCTACCGGAATGAGATAAAGAGGCAGGAAGTGTAGGGCAATACAAGACAGAGGCATGAGGGGCAACCAAAACTATGCAGCAACCTCTGCATTCAGAAGCACCAGTGGAGGGCTCCTAAGAAAAACTGTGGCTTTGCCACTTATTTTTCAACAAATTAAGCACCAGCGGCGGTACGTGCATGTAAGCGCAGTAGGACAGTGGGGAGGTGGGGCGGGGAGTCGACAGACGACAGAATAGGGAAAATTTAATACATTTTAAAAATCCTATTCCGTCGTCTGTCGACATATTTCCTGCAGAAACGATTCCAGAGTGCTCTGGTGCAGAATCCTCAAGGTCCATTAGAATACAGTAATCAAAACTATTAATGTAATTAGAAAATTAGCCAGAGGCATTGCCTGTTAATGCACATTATCAGAAGATGGCCGCCGTGAACTCTGCCAGCCTACTGCATTAACTCGAGATTCCTGGGAATCCGGATATTGAGGAGTTTATTTCAGTTTTTCCCACTTGTCAGCATTTTCTAATTTGTGTAATTTACTGGTATGTAAAAAATCAAGAATTTTGTGACCTCTTGGCCAGTCTCAACAAATGGCTTGGAGTTTAGGAGTCTGGTGCAGACCCATTACATTATAATGGTATTTTAAAGAGATTCTGGCAAGGGTAATGCAAGGATATTTGTTACTTTTCTGTAATGTATGTCTGTTTCTATAATGTATATATAATACAAAATAGTAACAAACATGTTTTTCCATTTTTAATTACAATGAAAGATATACACCCTTTAATGAAAGTGTTGAAGTTTTTTGAATGCGCAATTTTGAGTGAAAAAATAACTTTGAATATTAATGATTTTATGATGAATTTTAGTAGAAACAGAGGCATTATTAACATTGCACTTAAAACAATTTTGGTATATCATTTAGAAGTGTATTTATTGATGTAGTTCAGTTGTGCCACATTTTCATAAATTTGCCATATTAGTTAATACGGATTCAGTCTGATGCTGCTAAAACTGCTTCTGCTCATTCCCCCTCCAATCAAGTCCTCCTACGTGTCTTCTCTCCCCATGGTCCTCCCAGAGCAAGCAACACTATGACATAACTGGTTATTTTCCTTAGAGTGCATGTATTGCAAACAGACTTTTCTCCATATTGCAAAAGAATCTAAAGTCCTAGGAATTTTACACTGTATTTCCATTGTGGCCCAGCACTCTTGGACTGGCGTATGACTAATTGTTTTATTAATGCTCCATTTAGTTGAACTTCCTATGACGATGTGTTGCTGAGGCTCCTCAATGCTTTCTTAGAAGAATGGGTTAGTGCTAACGTGTAATGTTATTACATGGATTTCTCTGATTTGTCAAAAGAAATGATACATGCGATCGCTCCATGCTGAATCTGTGGTTTTACTCATTTCAAAAGCAGAATTTATGTATGAGAACCCCTTGATTCTGGGGGTGAGCCAGATTATGTTTGATGACTTTCCTTTCCGCTAGAGATCCTGTCCGTTTCTCTTATGATTTTGCTATTCATTGGGACTTAGAATCATTCTGATTTCTGACTACATGTTTTGTATTGTAGCCTTCATGGCATATATTTTGCATTTCTCTTTGCTGCTTTCTTTGAGATTTTGTAATAAAACTCTTTAACTTTTCCCCTGATCTAGAACACAGTTATTGAGGAGTCCCAGTTACTTATTTTATTACTCTGCTAAACTAATGTGGCCTCATGTTGAGGAGGTTGCTCTTTATCGCAAGATCAAGGGTGATGGAGCAGAACTTCTATGATAAATCTGGGTGATCTAGATTCTGGGGTGCTATAAAAGTGGGATTTGAGGTTCTGTTCCCACAAAGTATCATTTATTTCTGCTGTCAAAGACTGTTCATGACCTTTATCAAAAGTGTGGAAGATATCTCTAATGAAATTGGTTGAGATGAGTGTTCTAAACAAAACAAGAGGGAACCAGGTCCTTGCTTTCACACACTCTCAGAAGCACTTACCTTTGATCAATGATCAACATTATAGGAAATAATTATTTTTATTTTCATGAATTACCACTAAGGTAAGTCTAAGAGGATTATTTAGAGTTTAGCGGATGTGGGACGTCTGCCAAAAAAGTGGCGGGGGTCCCTTCTGTCTTGTTTAGAGGGTCTGCCCATGCAAAAGCACTGTACATCAGCACCCTCTAGAATGCAAAGACCAGTTCACCTAATTAGCATATATACAAAGTGGACATTAGCTCATCTCATTTGCTTGCATACCTAGCATTACTAGGGTGAACAAAAGTGTCTAGGAGAGACCAAAAGCAGATATATGTGAGAGTCTGTATTCGAGTATGAGGTTGGGAGAAGATGGATGGAAAAAGGCGTACTGCCCTGAAACTGCATGAGGTTAACAGGTATTAGATGCCCTTATCTGTGTTAATGCACCCTCACTTTCAGATAATGTAGATAAATGCAGGGTGATCAGTTAACAGGCATTTACACTGAGTTGAGGGCAATAGCTCCTAATGTTGAATTCTACAGAAGTCTTTGTGACTTTAGGAAAGTGATGCTTAATGTTATCTTAGTAAGGGTACATGTGTCTGTAAACTCAAAACACAAAATGCACAACTGTATGGGGGGACCAGCATGTTTTCTCAGCTCCTGCTGTGTTGCCCAGTGGCTCTTTTTGAAGGTACCTGGCACGTATTGCTAGAACGCCCAGACGCAAGCTTTTTCGTGCATTCCAGAAATGTTTCTGCCTTACCACACGCACCCATGCAAGCCTTCAGTGTAAGGATGTCAGACACTGCAGTTGCACCATACCCTAAGAGGCCTGTGCGTCATCAGCCAAAGGGATTCACTGGTGGACATTAGCTGGCAGAACCTGAACATGACTAGACCTCCAGGAGCGGCCATCTTGTTGTTTTTATGTGACTAAATAAGAAGATGAAAGATGTTCTTGCGCCTTATTGATCCTGGGAGTGTAATCACCGGAATAGAATAAATATAATTTCTTCATGATCCTGTTTGGACGCCAGGAGCCCTCTGGAATTTTAACCGCCCCAGCTATTTTTGTTCTTTGTCCAGTTAGGATCCAGTCCAAGCTTTGTTTCATTTCTTGGAGGAAAGCAATACATTCAATATGAAGGGAACAGCTGGGAGCAGAGATATGAAAATGCACATCTGGTTCCATTTTGAGGAGAATGTTATGAACACACTGCCACTTGTTCAATTTCTCAGGCTTAAAAACGTCAATCACCCCAGCTGCTTAAGGAGCAGGTGGAGTCACTGACAAGGTGGATCAGACACGTAGCCAACTGTCAGTGCTGTTTGCTCTTAATAAATTCCTTATTTTACATTTGGCAAAAAGGAAATTGACAAAGCTTCCAAACTTTCTTCTCATCCTGAAGAGAATCCCTCCCCATCATGGCATGTTGCCTAGTAGCTCAATGGTTTACTTTCCAAACAGCAAGAACACCTGAACTCTAAGTAAGAGGTTTCCTACTGGATCTCAGTGTATGCTTCTGGATAAACCACCAAACGCCTGATTTTCAGTTATGTGGTTATCTGGAAAAGAATGCTGTGGTGGATGAAATCACTGTCATGTATTGTTCCCCAGGTTTTCCAGATTTTACTCCAGAGTCTGGGAAGCATCAGCTTCTATTGACCGGTGGCCGTTCTGAGACAGGACATCATATTGATGGAGGGGACGTGCCACCTACTGGAATTCCAAGAATTGGAGCATTTAGTGATCATGCTGTTTGTGAAATGTGGCAAGAAATCATCAGGGGTAATATTACAAACCTCATTGCTTCAGCAGCCCAGACATGAAATTGAAGTCTAATGGTCGATACATAATGCTGACGTCCCAAAACTTCTATACCTTTCCCTCGATTTCCTAAGTTTCCAAATGCTCTGAGCCGGAATCTTGGTCAGGACACCATGCACAAAGTGTTTAGAGATTGCCACAGAATTTTTAAAGTGGTAGTACTCAAAATTAAAGGGGTCATTTCGAGTTTGGCGGACAGGGTACTCCGTTGCAACTGGGACAGAGTAACATGCACACAAGACTGACAGTCCACCAGCGCTACTTACGGTCACAAAGACCACCAGCTTTCTATGTACAAAGCCCCCATTGGCTTTGTCTACAGAAAGCTTCCTCCACTGGCCTGATGGAGTTGGGGCTATTGAGGATATCGAGGGGCTATCGTAGATTCGGCCTACCCTACTTATGGTCGGCGTGTGAAATCAATTCTTTCTGTATGCCAAAGTCAGGTAAACCTGTCAGGGAGGGGCCACACAAAATAAATAAAGACCTCCCAACCAGGAAAAACATTCCCTGGGTTTCTGGCGTCATTAGGTTTTTGTTTTTCAATAGCAAACTCCCACTTGAGGAGTTTGTTTATCAAAAGCAAGAAAATGTTAAAAGTTTAGTGGACAAGCATCAAAAGTAACAGCAGTTCCTTTCAACATACAGAGATGACTGCTGGGCTAGGGGTCACCTCTAAATATGACAGACTACCTTCTGTAGCAATGGCGGATGTTGAATCCTTTGCCACCCCGATGGGCGGTACTCTGTCCTCCAGCATCTAAATCAACCTCATGTGTGATCATTTTACTTTTCCTAGCTTTAAGGGAGCTTATGCTTACAGGATCTAGTAAAAAATGTCTTTCTAACACCCATCTTTTTCCTGGTTACCATCTAGAGGGCAAGTTAATATTAAGGATATCGCACCATGGTCCTAAATATTGATCAAAAGATGTTTTATCAAGGTAACTTGTTCTTTCATTATCCAATCCACCAGGAAAAGGAAGGAAGTATTTGCATATTTCTTAAAAAAGAAAGTATAACTCTTGCCACCCAGAGCATAGAGACTCAAATGTCCAACAGACCATAGCCTTCGATAGCACGCTGCAAGTAGTGTCTTGACCAGCCATGTTGGTTAAAGGAGCGAGAGAAGGATTTATCTAACGTCGCTTCTAAAGGAACGTTAATGTCCCCTCTTAGCATATAGGGAGATGAGAAATCAACCCGAGGATCTATCAGGTCTTGAAACTGGGTATGTCATCCATATTAGATCTATTAAATGAAACAAATGTTTGAATAGCTTGATAGCATCTCAATGTGGCAATTACTCATCTCCCCGTGTTGGTAGAGCTTGTGTTCAGAACTTCTACATGACCCCCATCACTGATTTTAATTGACATACCCTCAGTGTGACAAGTCTGGGAGGAGCAAATACCTCCTCTGAATCCTTTAAATGTTAATAATTTCTTAGCTTCCGCTTCTGTTAGATGTGTTTCTTGCAATAAATGAATCTTGCTGTTGGTTTGAAGATGATAGCCTATCACACTAGCTTTCATCAACCCCCATCAAAACCCACTTACATTGCAGAACAGTCACCTTAGGTAATGAGGCAACCGGCGGTTCGAGTAATATACTAACTTGACATAACTGACTTAGGAGACCTAAATGAGTAGTGAGACTAATGTTAGTAGTGTGGGAAAAAAGACATTCATGTCGTTTAGAGGATCAGAGAGTCTTCTGTGTTATTCATGACATACTTTTTTCCCCAAATTGCCCCTGCCCTGTGAGATACAACCCCATCCATGTTAAACTGCCCTTTTCTTTATGTCTGGCACGCTATGGACCGGTGATGTTCCGCATGATGTGATACGTGACCATTCTTATAAAGCCAGAGCAGAAACTGACTTATTTTTTCCCTGCACCTCTATGAAGACCATCAAGCAGTATATTGGTTGAAACAGGAGATTTCAAGGCACTCATCTTATTATTTTTCATCACTTTTAGGGGTGGACATACCCGGCGTAATTTTCTCTAGCATACTTACTCTTAATTACCTCAAAACTACTCGTAAATATGCATAATTAGGTGAGAAGCATAATCAAGCATTTAGCGCTATTTTATTAGTGTAAAATGCCCCCTCGCAAACAAAAATAGGCCCATGGATGCATTTTGTGTTAAGAAAAGAGCACTAAATGCTACAGGAAACAAACAGCAGTAGCCGGCAGCTGTTCACTCTCTCTTAGTTCATTGTTCCTGTCCTCCTGCAGTAGGATTTTTGCCAAATTACTCTAAATTACTCAAGCTGGTGTAATCACGTAGTTTTGGTAATTTTGCATCACAAGAGTAATGCGTAATTACTAAGATTAGTCTTGCGTCGTTAGAATTTCACCAACACCGACTTTTAAGAGTGCAGGGGACTTCATTTGAGCGCTATCATCAATGGATTTAAATTCATTTATTATTTTTCAGAGTTACCTTCATCTCAGCTCTGTGGCTCGAGAAATTTTGGAACAGAATGTAATATAAAAGGAGACACCATCAGCTTAGATCTCCTTGAGCTTCAAAGCTTTGTTAAAGATTTTTTTTTTAAAGGGCAGAAACTTTCTGCTCTTTAAAAAGAAAATCTTTAACGTAGAATAACAGAATTTTCCACGGCTTTAGTTTTTTTTTTTTATTAAGCACTAATTGCCCCTTGTATTTCATTGAACTAATCCACAAGTGTGTTATCCTTCAGAACAGCCTTTTTAAGGGGTTTTGTGAGAAATGTCGTTATGTCTCCGCGCTCCACTGTTTCCAGGACATTATTAAGGCGTGGATTGTTATGTCTGGTTCTATTTTTAATATCTAACAGTTGTTCATCTGTGAGCTTTTCAGAGATTTGAAGCTTGGTGGTGACCTCAGTGCTCCTTGTGATCTGATACTTCAGTTTGTTGTTCTAATGGTAGGGACAGTTGAACCAGGCCCTTAAGCTTACAGTCTCGCTAGCATCATTAGCTTGTATTTCTTTTCTATGATATTCAGATGTATGAAATTTGCTCATAATGGTGCCCCACAAGTCTTTAATTATCTGCTGAGCTGAACCTGGGCCAACACTTTCTAGCACAATTGACAAGGCTACAATACCCGCTACAATACTCAGGAGTAGGCTCTCCATTGGGCTTAGAGGCACGCGTGTGGGTGGGATGTTTAATACTGTGAGGGAGCACCCACGATAGGCCTAAGTGTACAATCCTCTGTGGTGATGCTAGCCCAGGATGCTCCTCTTGGTGCCTTGACTGGGGTCTCCATGAGGACCACAAAAGCGTTAGCTGGAGCAGTCTCTGGAGCCACAGTAACTTCCTGTCTTAACATCAGGATCAGATACTGAGAACTTGCAATGCTACCCTCAGGAAGAATTACATCTTTAAGCTTCGGCTCAGGCCAGGTGGATGCTCTGCCGTCAAACCATCGCTGATTGCTAAGTTAATCTTAAACGCCTTGAGGTTTTGGGTAGAGATTAACTGTTTGTTTGAGAGTATTGTGATGGGTAGTGAGTTGGAAGAGCTGCCAGAGTTAGGAGTAGAATTGGGTAAGCCTGCCTCCGACAGTGCCAATAGACCCAGTAATTTACTCTAGGCCTTTAGTGGACATGGGGTCACTGGGTAATAAGTCAGGACATTTTTGGTGGGGACTGGAGGAGTTAGGGAGTCTCAGAAAAGAATGAAACAAAGGTGTTATTCTACTGTGCTGATAGTGAGGTCACCTTAGGTTAGGCATTAAGGGGCCGATTACAAGTCTGGCGGTCCTCGGACCGCCAGACTTGTGGTGGGGCGGTGGTGGCGGTCTTGTGACCGCCACATTACGACCCTAGTGGTCGTGCCTCCCTGGGACCACCAACACTGCCAGGGAACCGCCGTTCCCTGGTGGTGGCGCGGCAGTCCAAAGGCATCTATATGCTTGGCGGGACTGGCGTGGTCCCGCCAAGCATATTAGGAGTTTCCTCTCTGCCAGGGTTTTCATGGCGGTTCCTCCTCCATAAAAACCCTGGTGGAGAGGAGTGTGCCTCACGGCCTGTAGGATGCACACATGTGCCCCCTGTGTGCATGCACAGAAGTTCCAGCACGGCACAGACTTTTCAGTCCATGCCGTGCTGGAACTGTTTTTGACGATCCCATTGCTGCGCCTCTTTTATAGGCACTGCTGTGGGAACGCCAAAGGAATTGCCACCAATGACTAAAAAAGTAATTATGCGGCATGCAGCTCTCACATGGGTTTGGCAGTGCGGCGGCGGGGCAGGTCTGCCGCCGCACAGTCAAACTTGTAATCGGCCTCTACGTTTTTCTCTAGACTAACGCCCATTTTACCCTTGGGAGATTCACCTTTGAGTAATTTAAGCCTCCCCAGGAGGGAGCATCTATCTGTAGTCAGGCTCATATTCCATATCCGCAGCATTGAAGGACTTGAAATGAAAGAAGAGCACCTGGTCCACTCCAAGAAATGTAGTGATGTCCTTTTCTTATCATATATTGTATTCTAATATCAGAATGTAGTTACCAGAAAATAATGTACGCCCGTTTGTATGAAGATTATCCAGTTATTGTACATATATAATAAATAGCTCTTAGAGCACCTGCTACTCCAGGCAGTAAACAGATGAATATTTGGCCTAATGCACCTGCAGGTAGTGGGTGAAATATTGTAATTAATTCTGATCACTGATATCCAAGACCACACCAAAATACCTTGTTAGATCACCTGTTTAAAAAGCTGCACTACTCGAGAAATAACCTCATTAGCATATGCCCTGTAACTAGTCTTAAAAATATGCACAGGGCTTTTGTTGTTCAACTCTGGACCTGAAACACTGCGACTTCCCTGCAAACATGGGGCGAGAGAGAACTAAGAGATCAAAGACGAATGGGAAGAGAGCAAATATTGAATGTACACACTGGACTCCAAGGCTGTAGTGACGTGCTTTTAAATTATTAAGAGATCATGAGAACAAACAACAATATTGATAGAGCAGGAAGTCGTTCACAAAGGAATCGAAGCTGCATTTAGCGTAGGATCTACAAAAGCAGCATGAGGTGTTAGAAGAAGATGGAGAAAGCGAGGTAAGTTAAAAAAACACATAACAATAAAAAAATAAGTGAATGCATAGAAATACATTTTACTGCCCAAAAAGAAAGAAACGAGTTTGAAAAATTGAGGGTGCGCTATATAAAAGGTCTCAAAGTTCTTGCATGGCAAGGAGGGGTGGATGAAGTTTCAACCATTATCTGTCGATATTTCATCCTTCCCGTAGCCCTTCCCAGAGTGAAGAGAGAGGGAACACTCCAGTACTGGAGTTTGGGGAAACAGGTGATGAGACAGAGCAAAAAGGAGAGGGAGAGGTGCAGACAAAGGGGCCAGTGGCGTAGCTGAGAGGAGGGGAGGCGGTTCGTCCCGGGCGTCACATTTTGGGGGGGCGGCGGCGGCGGCGAGCCGCGAGCATATGGTAAGTTTTGTTTTTTCTTTATTCTCCCTCGTTGGCGTCACTAAACGCCACCCTCTCATTGTCGGCCGCACCCCACCCCCCCCTCATCGTTCGCCAGCACCCACGCTCTTACCGGCACTGGGCGGCAAACTGAGGTATCGCCCCGGACGTTAAAAGCCCTAGCTACGCCACTGAGAGGGACAGAAGGACAGACAAAGACGGAGAGAGCGAGAGCAAGTGAGAGAGAGATAAAAAGTGTCTACCCGTTGGTCGGTATAATGAAACCCAGGAAATCTCAAGACTTGGAAAACTGTAACAAAGAGGTAACTCTTGTAATTGCTGCTGTGCCAGCTCTGTGCGTCCACTTCTCCCCAATTACATAACACCCTACCTTAACTACCTCCGAGCCATTTGTCCACATATCCTACCATATATTGTATTCTATTTTTATATAGTATCACTATGTATTTTTATTTACTCCACATGCATCTCATGTTATTGCTGCTGTGATATCTCTGTAAAGCGCTCTGATACCTTCGGGTCTAGTTCGCGCTATATAAAACCTGATAAATTAATAAATAAAGAGATAAGTGAGAAAACACCAAATCAAAGCATAGCAACACAGACACCAGAACTAGGTATGAATCCATACCAAAGGGAACCGAAAGGAGAAGAAAATAGTGAGGAAATGTGGAGCTGGGTGACAAACTATATGGGAACGAAATTGCCATAGCAACTCACAAAGCGATGCCTGGCAAAGTTGTAACGAGCAAACTTCAGTTTTTTTATATAAGCTATTTATTGAGATTTAAGTGAGATTGAGATTGAGAGTAAATCATGGAACAGGAAATCAAAGAAAAAGGAAACAGAAAAGACGCATCATGTGTTCACCTGATACATCGTTGGTCATGCCCGCAGGCAACATCTCCCCATTTACCCCGTTCTGGAGGATTGGTAACATAAGCAAGTTATATTGTACTCTCCCGGTATCGTTGCCATTTTCTCCACACCCTCTTGTGATTTGTGGGCAACCCCTGGCTTCATACATCGGTTTCAGCACGCCACCTCCCCTTAGGGGGAGCCGCTAGTTGCCGCCATTGACCGGCAAAGTCCCTTATCCCAATCACAAAGCTCACCCCCAGTCATCTCTGCTAAGCGTGGGTGAATTCCTCATCACCAAGAATATTGAGGACGGCCATCTTCGGTGTGAGAGCGAATGAGTGGCTAAGGACCACTCCAAGCGTTATCTCAATGGAGTTCCAATAAGGACGAAGGACCTCACAGCCCCAGTGTGGAGAAAACTCCCATTTCCTCCAGACATCGTAGACAGGCTGGGTCATCTGTTCCATTCATTCACCATAATCATTGCGGAGTCAAATATTGGCGGTGCAGATGTTTAAACTGTATGAGGCAAAACCTCACTGTTATAGGAGTCTATCTAGGGCTCATGATTGTGGTTGGCCACTCGCCCGCATCAAACTCTCCCAGGTCGCCCTTCTATTTTTCCTGAAGTGTCTAAAAAGAGCCTGGGTTATTGATCACTATGTACTTATAGACAGCCGCGGCCACTGCAGGTAAGAGTGGTGGGGCCAGGTGAGGGGGGATTTCGAGAGACGACCACAAGGAAAAATTAAATAAATAATTAATTTTCCCTCCTGGTCGTCTCTTGAAATCCCCCCTCACCTGACCCCACCGCTCTTACCTGCAGCGGCCGCGGCCGCTTATAGATAAAGGAAATGCAGCCTTTGCTGGGAAGGAGAGGCATTGTCAATTTTGCCTCAAGAGGGCTGAATAATAGGATGTCATCGCACCCTCACAGGTAAGGTCTCAAGGCATGGTGCAGCTGCAGATACCTGTAAAATGGGGGCTTTTCCAGTACAAATTCTTCTTGGAGCTGTTTAAATGACTTCATGGCCTGTATTACAGATAGGCTGTACCGTCCATGTTTCCATTGCGCACCTTAAAGCAGGTGCGCCAGGTGCAAATATGGAAAGTGCGCCCTATCAGGAAGAATGCACTGCCCTCATGGAAGCCATGAACTCACGCTGCTCCCAGGGCAGCACATTGAAGAGGAATATGGAGCAGCTGTTTAAAAGCTGCCCCAAGTTTCTCTGTGCTGGTGGCAACCCACCTGCACTTTTAAAAGGGATTAGAGCTCCCCTTGCAGGCGGGTGCAGTGAGTGACTGCACCAGCCTGCAAGAAATGTCTAGGGGGTCCATGGGACCCCCTTTCTTCCCTTTAGAAGGCACACTGAGTGTGTGCCACCTTTTTATGGCACACTCTCAGTGCGCCTTCTAAACACATGTTTGCTTCTGTGTCCTCGTCCGTAATTGCAGAGGTAAAAGTGATTCCCTCATTTGCATGGGGCCACCCCCTTGCAAATGAGTTAACACCCTCCAATGATAGCGCTGGTGCTGTATGTGCACCAGCGTTATCTGTATTACAAAAGGTTCTGCACAAGCATCTGCAGCCCCTTTTGTAATACCAAAGTACCCCGGGGGTGCATAAAGCAGGCGCAAATACCCAGTGCACCCCTGAACGCTTGAGTAATACGGCCCCATATCTGTACCAATCAGAACACGACCCAGGGTAGTAATGCCGATGGAGTCCCAACCATTGAAACTCTTCAGCTGTGAAACATTGGGCATGAGGGTTCCACACCACAGAACCGTCTCACATGTCACCCTGCCCTCCCAGCAGACGTCTTTGAGTGAGGATGCCCATATTTTCTGCATTGCACATGTCAGAGAGTGCCATGCGGTGGCAGCCTGTCTGCATATATATGATGAAGTGGGGGATGACTGCCCATGAACCACATTTCCAATCAATATGTTGAGTCATCCACAGGTCCATAGATTCAATCGTTGAGGACCAAGATGGGAAACTCTGTACTAAGATAGCAGATCAATCATCGCTAATCCGTCATCAAATGTTGACTTGGAGCTCTTGCTGAAGGTCACCTGATGGGGGCCTCCCCACCAGATGAATGCAGTAAGAGCCGATGTGAACGTCACCGATGTCTACTTTAGTATATAGTAGGGGTAGTTTTGTACTGCATACAGCAGCCGAGGAAGAGTAATCATCTTTAGCGGTGGCACCTGGATAGGGGCAGCGAAGACCAGTGCTGCAGATCACTGCGAGTTGCTTTAAGCAGGGAGGTGAGGTTGTCTGCCCTAGCCTGTGTCTTTGTGTCACGGACGTTTACCCCCCACATAGCAGTATCTCGCTAATGCAGCGTCAGTCCCGCACTCCCAACCATTCCTCAGCCTCACCGTCAACAGCTTCGTCTTGCTCCAGTTTATCTGGAGCCCAGAGTAATCCCCAAAGATATCTAGGTTCTCTATGATTATAGGCCCAGTAACATGCAGGTGACTGAGACACACCAGCAGATCATCTCCGTACAAAAATACTGGATCCTCGCAAGTCTTGGACCATTTATAGCCGTCCATGCATGGATCAGTCCAGAGAAGATGCCTGAGGGGCTCTGTCATCACTGCAAATAATAAGGGTGACAGGGGGCATCCCTGTCTCATGCCCCTTTTAAGGGCTATCAGTGCCGGCAGAACTTTCCGTACACTAATACGAGTGTGTGGTTTGCTAATAGAGCAATCAAATATATGACAGGTAGCGGGCCGAAGCCTACATAATCAAGCAGGTGAACATGTAGGCCCATTGCAAACTACCTTTTTTTGTGCTGAGTCTGTCTATTCTGCTCAGGAAGTGAAACTATCCGATCCACAAATCCCACCCTATATTCTATGAAGAGCTATCTGGCATAGACCCCGTTTCTACAATCTTCAGGATTCCGATCTATTGATCCTAGAGGTACTGCAAGGGGAATACAGAATTGAGTGGATGCCATAGGGAGTGTATCAGATCTTGTGGTGCCTTAACAGTAATTGTGTCATTTGTAATTTCATGTTCCTTCCCTTACCCCAAGCTTGAAACTTGACAAAACTTCACCTGATTGCGCAGTTTGAGAAGTTTTTTTCGTTTATCAACTTTACACAATTTGCTTTCAGAAGATGTCAACACAAAAAAAACAATCAGTGAGAGAACTTTCTGCAAATGTTATTTTGGTACATTGAATAGTTCACTAATTGTTTCCCTCACATAAGCATTTTAAGAATAATCTATTTTGAAAAATACCAGTTGCAATTTTAATGTTTATCATTATATATAGTGCCTCGATTAGAATAGGGTGGTAACAAGTCAAAACTCAGCAGATTTCAGAACATACCACTCTTAGTATCCCTGGCCCCTTTAGAGGAGGATAAACCACTTTGTTTCCAATGGCAGAACATAGCAAGCTTTAGCGTTCTTAAATATCTTACTGGCAGACAGCCACCAAAGGACTGCTGTCATTATGGCATCAACAGCACTGACCTATTTAGGGTCGGTCTTTGATGCTCAATTTCCTGCTCCGAAATACTATGCAAAACATGGTAGATAAAGGCAAAAAAAGGAACTAAGGGCCTGATTACTATGATGGTGGGACGCCACTGACAGCCCGCCGGCGGCGGTCCCACTGCCATCGCAATATTGTTTTCCGCGCGCAACATTAGGTTGGCGGGCGGATGGGTGGCAGTCAGAGAGACCGACCGCCAAGGATCCGACGGGCTCAAGGAGCCCGTCGGACCGTCGGAGAGAACATCGATCCCTACAATGGTGGCGGTGCCCTCCCCGTCGGCCGTTTCATGGCAGTTTACACACCATGAAAAGGCTGGTGGAAAGGGGCATTGGGGGTCCGTAGTGGGCCCCTCTTGCCCTCAGTTTTGGGTTTATGGGGGCACCTATAGTGCTCCCCTACATATCCCTGCACCATGTGGTAGGCACCGCATGGAGTGACTGGGTGTGTAAATGTCTTTATGGGTGAGTGAGTGAGTGGCTGTTTGAGTGAGTGTTTAGGTAAGTGGGTTGGTGTGTGAGTGGCTGTATGGAAGAGTGAGTGTCTGAGTGAGTGAGTGGCTATGTGAGTGGTTGTATGGATGTGTGAATGGGTATGTAAGTGGTTGTGTGGGTGTGTGAGTGGTTGTTACAGTGAGTAAGTGGCTGTATGGGTGAGTGAGTGGCTGTGTTGGTGAATAACTGGGTGTCAGTAGCTGTATGGGTGAGTGTGCAGCTGTGTGAGTGGCTGTATGGGTGATTGACTGGTTTTATGATCAGGCTCTATGAGTGAGTGAGTGGGTGTGTGAGTGGCTCTATGGATAAGTGAGTGGTTGTGTAAGTACTTGTATGGGTCTGTGAATGGGTATGTAAGTGGTGGTGTGGGTGTATGAGTACATGTATAAGATGTTGTATGGGGTGTGAGTGGTTCTGTGGATGATGTCATCAGTGATGTCATTTGTGGTGTCATCAGTGATGTCTTCAGTGATGTTACTGACCATGTCATGAGTGAGGTCATATGCAGAGCATTGCTGGGACATAAGTTATAGTTAGCTCAGGTAACTATAACTGCAGAATTTCTCTGGTTTTGCATGAGTTAAATGGGACCCTAACTATAATGTTGCTATAACCTTTGTTTTTTTCAGTGAATTTCTAAGTTTTTTAAATCTATTTCCTAACTATGACGTCCCTGTAACCTTTTGATTTTTTAAGTGAATTTCTATGGGTTTTTTAAATTCTATTTCCTAACTATAACCTGTAACCTTTTAGAGTGAGTGTGTGATGGAGTGCATGAGTGTCTCAGTGGGTGTGTGAGTGAGTGCGTGAGTGAGTGTCCCAATGTGTGTGAGTGGGTGTGTGAGAGTCTGAGTGGGCCTGGGAGTGGCTGCATAAGTGTCTCACTGGGTGTGCGAGTGGGCGCATGAGTGTCTGAGTGAGTGTCTGAGTGGGTCTGTGAGAGGGTATGAGAGTGTCTCAGTGGGTTTGCGAGTGCCCCCTGTGTGTGTGTCTGTGAGTGAGTGCATGAGTGTCTAAATGGGTCTGTGAGTGGGTGCATGTCTGAGTGGGTCTGTGAGTAGGTGCATAAGTCTCTGAGTGGGACTGTGCATGGGTGTGTGAGTGTCTGAGTGGGTCTGTGTGTGAATGTGATAGTGTCTGAGTGGGTTTACGAGTGCCTCCATGAGTGTGTCAGTCAGTCTGTGAGTGGCTGTATGAGCGTCTGAGTGGGCCTGTGAGTGGGTGCATGAGTTCTGAGTGTGTCTGTGAGTTGGTGTGTGAGTCTCTGAGCTGGCTGCACTGGTCTTGCAGTATCACACTTGTTCAATGTTTTTAGGGAAGATTGTGATGCTCTTGACCAGATCTGTATGTTTTATGTGTGTGAGCCAAGGACCCCCTGCGCTCCTCCTCCCTGTGGTCTATATATTTCTGGGTGTTTTAGGTATGACCACAAGACTGCTTTAGCTGTCTCACCAGCCTCATGTTTTCTCAAAAATAGTACATAATCTTGCATAGAGAAACTGGGCTTTAGGTAAGCCAACTTCAGTTATTAATCAGACAGAGGGCCTCATTACGATGTTGGGTGGAAACGTTCCGCCCGACACCGTGTCGGATTCGGGATCCGACCGACTCGCGGTTCCTCCTGACTGATTACAAAAGGACTCCCATTGACTCCTATGGGAGCCTGTGTTCCAACAGACAACACAGGCTCCCATAGAGAAAATGAGTATCTGCGGAAAACCTTGCTCTCTGTGGCGGGCACCCCATGGTGCCTGCCACACAGTGCATGGTTTTAAAGGGGGGTCCCATGGGGACCCCTACAGTCCCCATCAGGAGGCATCAGGATGAAGGGGGGCCTGCTATGGGCCCCCAAAGTCAGTTTCCGACAGCCGTTTCGTGTCAGACAGACCGAGTCGGAAAGGCTGTTGGAATCCGACATCGTATTCGGTCAGTCGGAAACGCTGTCCGTAGAGCTGTATGATTCGGCTCCGACCGACCTGGATTCTCCTAATGCGAGCATCGTAATCGGTCGGTCGGAATTGTTTCCGACCGAGTCGGGCGGATGGGTTCCGGCACGGTCTTGGAGAATCCGACTGTAGGTCGGAGCCTTTCCGCCCGACATTATAATGAGGCCCAGAGTGTCATTCATGTATTAGTCCACCCCTTCAGAACAGCATACATACAGTTAGGCAGTGTATCAGCCCTCTTGGACTGATGAACTAAATAATCACCCTGTGTCTCCTATGCCACCATCTGCCCAAACTCTGCTCCGACCTGTGTGTTTGCAGGCTGCTTGAATTAGTTCTGTATAGCCACCATATTTTGTGAGTGAATTGTGAGGGATGTGCCTGTGTGAATGGAAGATTAACATTTTCTTTTGTGAGTTCAGGGTAATGGCCTACAGGTTGAAAGTTGTGACTGTGTAAGTGCAGAGTGAGGGATGTGCCTATGAGAGGGCAGCAGTGTGAGTGGTGGGTCCCTGCATGTAATGCGTTAGTGTGCATGTACTTTACAATGGAAAAACCTATTGGCTTTGGTAATGCTTTTTAGGGATATGGCTTTGAATTGCGGAAACTCAGTGCAGTAAGTGGAAATACAATACTGTGTATGTTAGAATGGTTGTGAGTTTTGATATGGCTAATGCAGACTCTGTCGAAGGAGGTTGAGAAGTGTCAGGGTTAGCTGACAGATTGAAATGTCATCCTAGTGAGGAGGCCCAGTTACTCTGTGCACACTAGGGCCTATTGCAACCTGGCTATGCCAAGGAGTGCTCTATGGTCTTAAGGCTCGACTACGCTTAACTTGCAGGTCTGTAATATGCTTTTTTTTCAGATATTACATATGTTGTCTTCTGCATTGCTGAATGGCATAGCTCACCTAATGTCCCCGATTAATACCCTTAAGTGCATCATAAACTATGATTATGTGGGCACTTCTTTTAATGAGCTCATCGTACTCTTGCATAATGCATTTCCAAATGTTATGAACCATGCATCCTGCATAAGTGTTCATTCAAATGTCCATCAGAGCTAAAGAAGTGGAAGAGTAAAAAAAACAAATTGGTCAATTACCATGTGGTTTGCACTAATGATTAATAGCGTGTTGGCCTTTTGATAGGTTTGTAGAAATCAAACCTAGGTCACAGTGCTCTATGAGTTATGCATCTCTGAAAAGAAAATGAGCTATTAGCTTGGAGGATGATGATACCCAGATATTTCCACGTGATTCATAGTGTGCACATAGCCTGAGAGCGAATGTTGCTTGCCCTTCAGATCACCTATCTACTGCAGCCTGGGATGCAGGTAGGCGATGGGGGTGAAGCTGGGGTGACTACCCAAATAGGGGCTGCCAATTTAGGTGGACTCCCTCCTTCCTCCCATGCCACCCATCTTTCCATTTGTTCTGTGCCAACCATATCAGCCTCAGTAAGATTGGCTTTGTCTTCAATCTCCTTTCACACCACTCACTCCCCCATCATTCTCTTTCTTCACTGACTGCCCCTTCCCTTTGAACTGCTACTCCTCTTCAAGGGACCTCCACCCCTCCTCACTGCTGTGGTCGGATCCCCTCTTCTTTCCTTTTTCCTATCACCCATTACTTATTCTGAGTGGGTCTTCCACCACCCTCTCTCCATCTCCAGTGCTTTCTCTCTCTCTCTCTCTCTCTCTCTCAATCTCTCTCTTTCTTTCTTTCTCTCGCCCAATAATAAATCATTTCCTACACGTCTTGCACCCTGTCGAAAAAACACACTTTATTTTCAGGCAGAATCAAGAGGCAGTAGCAACTCTGTTTCAATAAATCAAAGGACTATCTCCCTCTCTCAACTTGCTCAGATTAGTCTGGTCACAAGGAGATCCTAGTATTTGCTAACTGCGACCTTTCAACAGAGAGGAGGCAATCCCTCATGCTTAAGGCAGACCCAAAATTAGGTATCTGACTACCTCTCAAGTGGTCCCGGTTGCACAGTGGGTGGTGTTTTTTTGAAGACCCACTTGTGAAGGAACTGAGAAAATTTGTGGCCACTTCATGAACACTGGACAAGGCCCAAACCTCTATAAAAAATATTTGGAGGGAAGTTATTCCCCAATACCGGAAGAGGCAGTGGATATTCCCCATTTCAAGAAGGGCCCCTTACAGGACAGAGTAGAAGGAAAACTGGCTAGCAAGATGGAAGGTAATTTAGGACTTTCTTCTTTTCAAGGGGAAATGCCAGAGGTGACAATGGTGGTTTCAGGGGCAGCGCTAAAATCCTGGGAGGTTATTCCAGAAGGATAACCCTTTTTCCCTTCTAAGTATTTCGGGAAATTGGAATTGTTCAGGAAAAAATTGAGGGGGATTACTAGAGATCCTTGGCTGCTGGAAACTGCAAGGGTTTCACATTGACTTCTGTGGTTTCCTAGATAGTAAGAGCCAATCCCTTGAAGTTTTCAGTGCAGGAAACTGCACTGATAGACAAAGAAGTTTCTGAGAGGAAAATAAAAAGGGAACATTTGCAGGTCGGTATTGCACCTCAGTTGTTTCCTCGGCCACATTATCTGGGTGGAGAAAACAGACAAGTGCTTCATAACAGTAATAAACCCCAGAGAGTTCAACAAATGGTGTGACTATTGCCACTGCAAGATGGAGGTTATCCAGTTACTGAGGGATGTGTTATACCCAAGCAATTGGATGGTCAGATTAGAACTAAAAGATGTTTGCCTGATGGTTCCTATTTTCACTCCTTACAGGAGGTTTCTGTGTTTCAGCTGGAGGCACCAAATATTCAAGTTTGTGGCTCTTCAGTTCGGACTGTCTTTAACTCCATGGTGCTTCACCAAGCTACTGCAACTGGCGGTAGAGCACCTGAGAGTAAGAGGCATAAGTCTAATTATATACTTGGAAGCCATTGTAATGATGGATCAATGTACTCGGCAACTGAAGTGCAACTAGAACACAACTATTACATTGCTTCAGGAGCTGGGGTTAGTGATCAATCAGAAATACTCAGAACTGACACTAAACCAATCTATGAGTTTCCTAGGATTTGTAATAGAGTCAGCAATAGCCACACTGAGCTTTTCATGAAGAAGAGTGCTGAAATCAAGAAAGAATTAGGGAAGACCCTCAGGTGAGGCAGAATATCCCTCAGGCATTGGCCATTATAATCGGTCTTGTCTCATCGTCCATTTGGACCATTTTTCCGTGGCTGCTTCACTGCAGGTAACTACAGAGACTAAAAGCATCCTATCTCAGGGGGTTGGTGAAATATACCGAATTAATTGCACTTTCATGAAAGTCTAAACCAGAAATCTTCTGGATAATATGTAAGTGTGGAATGGATGGGCAATCTTCACCTCCACTTCGGACCTGGATATCTAATCAGACGCCAGCCATTGGCACTGGAGAGCCACATATGGCCACATTCTTCCCATTGGAGGAAGTTGGACAGAAGCAGAGTTGAATCTCCACAGCAATTGTTTGGAACTTCTGTCGGAATAGTTTGCGATAAGATCTCTGACGAAAGATAGAGTGTCCTCCAGTACACTATTGGAGAGGGACAGCGTGTCAGCAGTCCAGTACATCAGCCATCTGGGAGGCCCAAGATTCAGGAAACTGGCATTAATAGCGAAGGATTTCTCATATTTCTGTCTGGAGTGGCAAATCTCAGAGAAAGCAGAGTACCTTCCTGGTCACCAGAATGTGGGGGAGATTGAAATGTCTGTTTTATTCAGAATGTGAACAACTGGAAATTGGACCGTGGGATATTCTTATCTCTGTTGCGGTGATGGGGTCCTTATGAGTCAGATATTTTGCATCCAGATTGAACAATCAACTGATAAAATATTTCAGGTGGAGACCAGATCCAGTGGTGAGAGCAGAGGATGCTTTCCTACAAAACTGGCCAGTGGCTCCACGGTATGCCTAGCCTCATTTTGCCATGATAGCCAGAGTTTCAGCGTGGTCGAGGCAGCAGACAGGGGAACTGGTTATGGTGATTCTTATCTGGAGACGTATGGTTCCTCACATTGCTGGAGCTGTCATGGGATTTTCTGGTGACCCTACCACAATTTCCAGATATCCTGACAGATTTCTACTTGGAATCTCAAGTGCTGGTACTAGAAGGTTCCCTTATACTGATAGTGTGGAGAATCACTGCGGATGCTGGACGTTCCAGGGCCTTTAGGAATTCACTGCTCATTTAACAGGCTTAGACAGAGGGTATGGTCAAGATGTACTAAATTGCATGGAGAAGATAGTTTTGTTGGTGTTTGGAGAGCCAGTTGGGTCCATTGAGGACAGGAGTTGTGCTGTCATGAATTGTTTGTCAGGGCTGGTGATTTTTGCAGGGTATTTCCTCACGAATAAGACACTATTAGTGGAGTATCCTTGTGTGTGCATACTGATGAGAGGGATTCGAATCTCAGGAGGGAGAGGTTTGGGATGTTAATAAGAACTTGCACATGCAGCTTTCGCGTCAAGATAATGAATACCCATGTAGGAAGGAGCTTTCCACCAAGTTAGCTATGTTGTTTTGCCTCATGTTTTGCAGATTGGTGTCTAATGCCAGAGCACTGGACATGCTTGGAAGAATATATACCCTGGACAGGGTTACCTTCACTATCACCGGAAATACAAACATGAATTCTTGGTCAATTTCATATCCTGCTTCTGAAGTAAAACCCATATTTTGTGTTATCAGGTATGTCAAGGTTTAGAAAGAATGACAGCAGAGCTGAAACCGGCTGGTAAAATACAATTGATGAGTGTGCTAAGGGCACCTTTTAAAGTGGTGTCTTCTCCCTCTATTGCCAGCTGGGTAAAGTGGACCATGCAGGAGGCAGGCAGTGATGTGACATGTTTTTGTGGTCAATCTACCAGAGATGCAATGACATCCAAAGCATCTACGCTAGGGGGGCCACTTGGGGATATCACAAATGCAGCAGATTGGTCATCTGAATCTACTTTTAAAATCAGTAGCAGCATCATTAGTGGTAAGTAGACTTTCAACATGCAAAATTCTTGCCTGTGGATCTTGGGAGGAAGATCTTTCCCTGCCCAAAGGAAAATATGTGTTTGGAGTGAGTGATTAAGAATATGTTATTAGAGTAGGTAAACAATGTTAATTCTGATATTTTTTGTTTTTTCAAGACAAATGTGTGATAAATGGTCTTTGTGTTTATTGTAGACGGTATTGTATATATAGTGTGGGTAAAAAAAAACGAAATTGTGCACTGTTGGGGCGAGTAGACAGGCAGTTGTGGTCAGAGGCCGGAATATATATGATGGGGGGGGGGGAGTTTACTGGCAGACAACACATATATCACATTTAAAAACATATGTGAACAAACGGAGCTTGGTGCAGGGTGATTTCTTGCCCATTCATTGGTCATGGAGGCCGCGAGACAAACTTGGCTCACCACACTAGAAGGTCCCCTGTCATCAGGCTTTCTCATGTATCTCCTTCAGGGCCGGCTTTAGCGCTGGTGGCGCCCGGTGCGACAATCACATCCCTTCACCGCCTCCTCGGATTCTCTCACTTCAACCTGCAAAAGTGGCCCTCATCTCTCATATAATAAGATATTGCTAAACAGAGCGCCCCCCTGAGGTCAAAGCACCCCCCTCCACAGGTCAGCGCCCAGTGCGGCCACACCAGTCGCACTGCCCTAAAGCCGACCCTGATCTCCTTACTCTCACGAGTTGTCGACATACATTGACTCTCGTTCATGGTGCTCTAGCACCTGCCTTTCATTTAGATATGTCATGACCCAGGCTGTCCAGGGAAACTTCATTGGGGAATGTAATATCAGAGGAGAGCTGGAGCAAAATATTAGAATATGCTCTTGTCACTTGCCATGCGCGATTCAAATTTACGCAAATGAACAATATTTATCAGTCATACATATCCCCTATAGGATAAACGCTGGGTCAGATTAGCTTATAGGGCAATCAGGCAGCGCCTGATGGGCTGGTCTTACAGGTCAGTGAGTGGACCAGTTTTTTGGGCTGTTTATGGTCTGCTAGGCATGTTTTACTGCTATTAAAGCAAACATTGCGGGCAGCAAGCTCAAATCCATAAAGTCTTCCATACCTTGCAAAACACTTATATGGCTCTTTACAAGTTCAAAACTACACCATTTTCAAATATTGGTCACTTTTTTTAGATATCTAATTCACTAATAGGGGTACTTTTATTTTGTGCCCGGGCCTATTTTCCGTTCCATTTTCTGACCCTGCCTTCCTCCACTATAAATATGTCTCTTTTTGGGGGTCTGCTCTCTGACTTTGGCCCCTAAACGAGTCTTCGCCTCTGCTATTGTGTCTGCTGTGACATGTCGCCCTGCTCCAAGCAGCGTTAGGACGCATTTGATTTGTTTCCAGAGCGTCCAACGAGCGCGAGCTGCACGCACGGATCCCTCGAGGTTTGCGCTGTGACGCACTTGTCCTTTCAACCCGAGATGAATCTACTACCAGTTTCAAGCTAGCCTTCTGCCAATTAATGATCTTCATATGCGTCCAACACTATAGATTCTGCATCGCGGATTTTTTTTAGCACTTAATTAAATCAAATTAGATCCACCTGGAAGCACAAAGCCCTCGCGTCCGGCTACGTGTACTTTTCGAAGCGCTCTCGAGGGAATGCAAAACCTATTCATTCCGCCCAGGTTCCTGCTAATGTGTTTGTAATTTTTATCTGTGAATTTTAGTGCTGGTGACGGCAGCCAGACAATGAGGCTGGAATCTACAATACTCCCCGTACTGCTCGCTGTATTCATTCACATGGTAAGTTTGAGCCTGTGTAGGTATTAGACGTAGGAAAGCCAGCAAATTAATAGGGAGAGCTGAGCCAGGGGGTGTCTGCCTTGGCTCTAAGACCTATATATAGCACGAGCCAAGCCATCAACATACTTAGCATGTAAATTGTGCAACAAAATATGTAAAAATATAAACTCTTCAAAATTAAAAAAAAGTGTATTTAATTTACAGAAGGCTTTTACTTTTAGTACATTGGATTCTATCACGGCATTGAGTGAAATTTATTGGACAGAATAGTTTCTAGACGTGAATGGGCAAACATTCATGTCCTTTGAGCAAGGAAGGGTAATCTCTAACTCTTCATTTTCTCCTTAACTAACAAGAAAACTACCTGCCCTGCTCCTTTTTATGTAATGACTATTTGTAGAGTGCACATCTCACCCGGGAGGGTATCCTTGAATGGATTTTGGCTACAACAGTTACACTGATTAAAAAGGATGTCCCTTCTGGATCAGGAAACAATGGAACGAACTCCAAATTATAACGGATAACAAAGATCTGTCTCTGTACAGAAAATCTATCAATATTGTTACCACTGATGACGGCTGGAATGCCAGAAACCGGTCCTAGGATGCTTGTTTCCGGTCCAGGGAAGACATGGCTTGGCAGTTCGGGCTGGACTGTTCCCATGAGGCACAGGGTCAGACTGATTTGCATATGGCCATGTCTGAACTGGGGTGGTGGAGTGAGCTAACGAATGATGATGGATTAAACCCAGATCAGTTGACTGGGGGTGAGTGTTTGATTGGCTCAAACGTTCCGTCCATCATCCCCTTTTGTATCGCTTTGTTCGCCCTAAGTTGGCGGGGGTATGCCCAGACGTGGGTCCCTTGCTCACTTTGCCACTGGATTCAAGCAAGCCTGGCTGATGACGGCTGGAATGCCAGAAACCGGTCCTAGGATGCTTGTTTCCGGTCCAGGGAAGACATGGCTTGGCAGTTCGGGCTGGACTGTTCCCATGAGGCACAGGGGTCAGACTGATTTGCATATGGCCATGTTTGAACTGGGGTGGTGGAGTGAGCTAAAGAATGATGATGGATTAAACCCAGATCAGTTGACTGGGGGTGAGTGTTTGATTGGCTCACACGTTCCGTCCATCATCCCCTTTTGTATCGCTTTGTTCGCCCTAAGTTGGCGGGGTATGCCCAGACGTGGGTCCCTTGCTCACTTTGCCACTGGATTCAAGCAAGCCTGGCTGATGACGGCTGGAATGCCAGAAACCGGTCCTAGGATGCTTGTTTCCGGTCCAGGGAAGACATGGCTTGGCAGTTCGGGCTGGACTGTTCCCATGAGGCACAGGGTCAGACTGATTTGCATATGGCCATGTCTGAACTGGGGTGGTGGAGTGAGCTAAAGAATGATGATGGATTAAACCCAGATCAGTTGACTGGGGGTGAGTGTTTGATTGGCTCATACGTTCCGTCCATCATCCCCTTTGTATCGCTTTGTTCGCCCTAAGTTGGCGGGGGTATGCCCAGACGTGGGTCCCTTGCTCACTTTGCCACTGGATTCAAGCAAGCCTGGCTGATGACGGCTGGATTGCCAGAAACCGGTCCTAGGATGCTTGTTTCCGGTCCAGGAAGACATGGCTTGGCAGTTCGGGCTGGACTGTTCCCATGAGGCACAGGGTCAGACTGATTTGCATATGGCCATGTCTGAACTGGGGTGGTGGAGTGAGCAAAAGAATGATGATGGATTAAACCCAGATCAGTTGACTGGGGGTGAGTGTTTGATTGGCTCATACGTTCCGTCCATCATCCCCTTTGTATCGCTTTGTTCGCCCTAAGTTGGCGGGGGTATGCCCAGACGTGGGTCCCTTGCTCACTTTGCCACTGGATTCAAGCAAGCCTGGCTGATGACGGCTGAAATGCCAGAAACCGGTCCTAGGATGCTTGTTTCCGGTCCAGGGAAGACATGGCTTGGCAGTTCGGGCTGGACTGTTCCCATGAGGCACAGGGTCAGACTGATTTGCATATGGCCATGTCTGAACTGGGGTGGTGGAGTGAGCTAAAGAATGATGATGGATTAAACCCAGATCAGTTGACTGGGGGTGAGTGTTTGTTTGGCTCAAACGTTCCGTCCATCATCCCCTTTTGTATCGCTTTGTTCGCCCTAAGTTGGCGGGGGTATGCCCAGACGTGGGTCCCTTGCTCACTTTGCCACTGGATTCAAGCAAGCCTGGCTGATGACGGCTGGAATGCCAGAAACCGGTCCTAGGATGCTTGTTTCCGGTCCAGGGAAGACATGGCTTGGCAGTTCGGGCTGGACTGTTCCCATGAGGCATATGGCCATGTCTGAACTGGGGTGGTGGAGTGAGCTAAAGAATGATGATGGATTAAACCCAGATCAGTTGACTGGGGGTGAGTGTTTGATTGGCTCAAACGTTCCGTCCATCATCCCCTTTTGTATCGCTTTGTTCGCCCTAAGTTGGCGGGGGTGTGCCCAGACGTGGGTACCTTGCTCACTTTGCCACTGGATTCAAGCAAGCCTGGCTGATGACGGCTGGAATGCCAGAAACCGGTCCTAGGATGCTTGTTTCCGGTCCAGGGAAGACATGGCTTGGCAGTTCGGGCTGGACTGTTCCCATGAGGCACAGGGTCAGACTGATTTGCATATGGCCATGTCTGAACTGGGGTGGTGGAATGAGCTAAAGAATGATGATGGATTAAACCCAGATCAGTTGACTGGGGGTGAGTGTTTGATTGGCTCCAAACGTTCCGTCCATCATCCCCTTTTGTATCGCTTTGTTCGCCCTAAGTTGGCGGGGGTATGCCCAGACGTGGGTCCCTTGCTCACTTTGCCAATGGATTCAAGCAAGCCTGGCTGATGACGGCTGGAATGCCAGAAACCGGTCCTAGGATGCTTGTTTCCGGTCCAGGGAAGACATGGCTTGGCAGTTCGGGCTGGACTGTTCCCATGAGGCACAGGGTCAGACTGATTTGCATATGGCCATGTCTGAACTGGGGTGGTGGAGTGAGCTAAAGAATGATGATGGATTAAACCCAGATCAGTTGACTGGGGGTGAGTGTTTGATTGGCTCAAACGTTCCGTCCATCATCCCCTTTTGTACCACTGGGAGTAAGAAATAATGGTTTATGGATTTTATAGGCGTACCTTTAATCCATGTTAACCTTTCCAGATTTCGCCCATTTGTAGTTCAAAGCGTTTGAGTTAAACTTCCTATCAAATGTAAATCTTGTTCAATCTTCAAATAATGTTTACCAAAACTACAACAGGTCAAAACAATACTTCCCATTGAATAGTTTCCTCTTTGAATAACGCAGCAGTATTTAAGGGTGCCATTTCTCTAGTCAGATGGTTGATGGTAGTGACGTTGGTGCCATTGTCGCGCCTCCATTGGTCAGCCCCAGCATTCGGAGATCCTTGTGCTTGTTCTTGTCCAATGAGGTGGGCTCCTCTTCCTCTGCCCTAGCTTGATAGGCTCATGTGACGTCCAGTCTGGAATGTGACACCTGGAGCAGAATATGCAGTAAGTTTTCATAAAAAACTAAGGGGCCGATTACGATGGCGAAAAGACCGTCACCGCCAGCCCGGCGGTGGCGGTCCTTCCCACATCGGAGCGCGATTTTCCCACCGCCAGATTACAATGGCGGTGAGATCCAGACAGCAACCGTGGCGGACGCAAAGACCGTCCGCCACGGAACCGCCACAGGCAATCGTTCCGATTGCCTGGCGGAGCGGTCTGCATCCGTAAAATGGTGGCGGTGCCTAGCAGGCACCGTCCTCCAAATTACGATGCGGTCTTCCTCCAGCCTTTCCGCGGTGGGTAAACTGCCATTGAAAGGCTGGCAGAGATTGGTTTTGGGGGCCCGTTGCGGGCCCCCAATGTGTTGGGAGGGGGTGTTTGTGCACTGGGGGGTACCCATGGTACCCTCTGACATTTCACTGCACCAAGTGGCAGGCACCGTGTGGTGCCTGCCACGTAGTGCAGTGAAATGCACAACATGCATTTTTTGACATAGCGGCGGGTGCTGCTGTCAGCAGCACCCGCCGCAATGTTAAGAGTGCAAGGTGCGACCGCCATGGTGGCGGTCGCATCCTAATTCGGTGTGCGGAACCGCCGCAGGTATTGCGGATGGTCCCGGTCGCCACCACCATGGCAGACGGACTCCAGTCCGTCCGCCATCGTAATCGGCCCCTAAGTTGGTGTCAGTGGCAATGTGCTTTTATGAAGTTCTAATCATAATGAAACAATGTGCTGGCAGGAAAAGATGTGCACTACCACGCATGTCCTCCAGCACTATCAAAGTGGATTTTTTTTATAGCATTTATTCTCTATTACTCGACTCCTAGGAATTGGAGCAAATCATTGGTGTGTTCTCCAGCAGATCATCTCAATGTGTTAAGTGTGTCAAGTTCACATTTTTGTCCAGGTTTTGTTTCCCGTGTGTGTATTGTTTCCCGTGTGTGTATTAGGTGTGCAAGTCTCAACGTGTTACTTCTGTTCCGGCGCTCATTCCGAAAAGTTCTGTTCTTGATCATGGCTCTTCTTTTTCTTCTAAGCCTGTTGTTTGCAATCCGTAACACCACAAAAAATACTCCTGTAGACTAACTAGTGGTAAACAAAAACTGTGTTACCTAAATACGACAAGGGAGGTGTCTATGTAAAGATCTAGAACTGCAGACACCCAGGTGTGCGCAAGGAAGCAATTCCTTTTTGTTTAGTTACCCTCACACACCCTAGTGGTGTCATGCTTCATCATCGGGTCACCCCGACGCCTATAAGTTGGGGTGGGCTCGACCACAGTGTTGGGAGCTCTTTGGAAAGTGAAGACCAGGGGGATTAGAGATAAAAACCCTCAGACAGACCCCGGTTTCCCTTTATTATTGGGTCTGTCAGGGATATTAAAAATAATTAAAAGGGCGGGTCAACGGGAGTAATTATGGTCCTATGACCCTATTGCCAATCCGTAGACATGACAGGAAGAAGTGGTTCAGCTCCTCTAGGGGAGGCACACACCCAGAAGATAGCTTGATGAGGGAATGTTATCGCATTTACCAGGAAGGTGCGCAGAACCTCGATAACAGCAGCAAAATTTCAAAGTGAAGGGTATGACGGAAGTCTTCTTTGACTGCATTCTACAGGCTGTGCTGAATGTTATCCGAGTGTAGTTGTTCTGGTGTGAGTTGATCTCTTTTTTCCATTGTTTGGGAAGTTTGTAATCTGACCTAGACCATCTATTCCGTGGTTTCTTGTCCTTTGTTGTGTGTTGCTTGTAACCTCCTTTAGGAATTTTGGGACTTCCATGGTGGTTTATTGTAGGTCCCTAAATTATGAATATACCCTTTCAGTGTGACGATGTCTTGTTCCATTTATATATATATATATATATATATTCACTGAAAAAACCATAGGTTTCAGGAACGTTATAGTTAGTTGGACATTTCACTCGTACAAAACCATAGAAATTCCGGTGTTATAGTTAGTTCAGCTAACTATAACTCGCGCCCCCGCAATGCACTGCTGATGACGCCACATATTACATCATTCATGACATGGTCAGTGACATCACTGATGACATCACTGATGACATCTCAAATGACATCACTGATGACATCACTGATGACATCATCCAGTGACTGTGTGTTTCTGTAAAGTTTAAATATGTTTTATATATATGCCAAGGTGTATTGAAGAATGAGTGGGTGTATAAGTGTCTGGATGGATGATTTAGTAGGTGCGTGACTGACTGTATAAGTGAGTGATTAAATGTGTTTTACTGAATGCATGGGTTAGTGACTGATACAGACATTCACACAGTTTAGTTTGTCAGTTGGTGTGTAAGCGGTTGCATGGGTTGGTGAGTAGCTAAATGAGGATCTATATGGGTTATTGATTGGTTGTCTGAGTATCTGTATGGGTGCCTGAGTGTCTGTGTGGGTGGGTGGGGGTGTGACTCTGTGCATAGATGTGTGAGTGGATGATTCACTGGGTGTATGGGTTCAAGAGTGCATCTGTGAAGGGCTGTATGGGTGGGTGAGTGTGTGTATGGGTGTGTTGGTGAGTGAATGGATGCCTCAGTGGTACATGTGTGAGTAACTGCATATGTGAAAGGCAGTATATGTGAGTGTTGGAGTGTATAAATGACTATATGTGAGAGTGAGTGATTGTGAGAGTGGCTGTATGGATCAGTGTGTGCTTGTATTAGTTATTGTATAAGAGTGTAAGTATGTGTTAGTATATGTTTGAATAAGTGAGGTGGTGTGTGTATAACTGTATAGGTGAGTAAATGGGAGTGTGATTGATTCTTTGCATGACTGACTAGGTGTGTGAGTAACTCTATGGATGAGTGGCGGTGTGTGAGTGTCTGTATAGATATGTGAGTGCATATGATAATGCTGTATTGATGGTTAACTGCATGTATGAGTGACTGTATGGGTGAATGAGTGGATGTGTGTGTAGACCTAGGAATTAGTGAGTGGGTATGTACTAACTGGTATTGGTGTGTCTATGGTTTCGAAAATGGTAGTCTGTATTTTAGAGTGGGTGTATCAAAGGTTATATTAGGGTGTGAGGAGGTGCATCAGATTATCGCCTGGATGATGTCATCAGTGATGTCATCAGTGATGTCATTTGAGATGTCATCAGTGATGTCATCAGTGATGTCACTGACCATGTCATGAATGATGTAATATGTGACGTCATCAGCAGTGCATTGCAGGGGCGCGAGTTATAGTTAGCTGAACTAATTATAACGCCGGAATTGCTATGGTTTTGTACGAGTGAAATGTCCAACTAACTATAACGTTCCTGAAACCTATGGTTTTTTCAGTGAATTTCAAAGGTTTTTTAAATGCTAATTTCTAACTATAACGTGCCTGAAACCTATGGTTTTTTCAGTGAATTTCAATGGTTTTTTAAATGCTAATTTCTAACTATAACGTGCCTGAAACCTATGGTTTTTTCAGTGAATTTCAAAGGTTTTTTAAATGAAAATTTGTAAGTGTAATGTACCTCAATGCTATGTTTTTTTTAATTTTCTATATATATACATATATATATATTTTTTTAAATTATGAATAATTTTTAGTTAGGAAAACTTTATTCATTTTTTTTTTTTTTTAATATTATACAGAAGTCGCGCACCCTTCCCGCACCCTACACGATGGCTGCGCGCAGTCCGGTAGCCATTTTGAATAATCGCGCTGGGGTCGCGACTTCGGCGTAATTTGTAAAGTATGAAATATCTTTAAATTAATTATAAATAAAAGTTTTCCTTTAAGTGTTTGTCTAAATTTATTCATAAGTTTTCTTAAAGTATTATTTTCAATATAATTTCGACGAAAGTAAAGTTACGAAATGCGCGGTGTAGCTGCGTAATGTGCGCGACATCTCCCCGCACGTATTTCCGGGGTCGCGCCGTGATCGCGCTGAGATCGCGCCGAAGTCGCGATTTTGGCGTATTTTTAAAGTTGAAAAAATGACTATAGAAAGTTTGAATATGATATTAGACTGAACAGTTTTGCTAATATACTTATTAAAAGTTTATAGAAATTTTTATTTATAGTGTATAATGATATAGATGATTTTCGCGGGTGCGCGACGAGTGCGTGACGAGTGCGCGCACCCTACGCGACTTCATGTCAGCAAAAGAAAAAAGGAATCTGATTGGTTGAAATCAATTTCATTGTGAAAGAGGGAGGATCCATCCTTCTGATATTTCCCTTACTTTTTAGCCTTGATAGAGAGAAGACCTGTTTCTTGCTTCTCTTTAAATTGATATACCTTTCTTGTGTGTTTGTTGATTTTTAATACAACTATGGCTTCTAGTTTTGCTGAAGTTGATCCACTTGCAGTAGAGGAGGAAGAACAGATGGTGCAGCAGAAGAAGAAAAGAAAGCATCGTTTGGTCCTTTTTTAGTGTACCGGAGGGAGAAAAAAAGGTGAATGCAAGAAAAGTAACTTGCATTTTTATTTTTTTGAGTTTTATATAGCGCTGGCTAGACCCGGAGGTGTCAGAGCGCTTTACATGAGGAACGGTGAGTTACAAGTTACATCTGTTGCAAGAGCATAGATAAAACATAGGACAGAAAGGCAATGTAACGGTAGTTCGTAGGTGGGATGGGTAGGAAAGGAGACATGAACAGGGAGACGGGGAGAAACTGTGCCCAATGACTGCCTGGGTAGGTGACGGCAGAGGGGGTGAACCAGGGCCGATCTCCTCTATAGCTGTCGAGGCAGCTCCACCGGGCATCAGCCAAAGTGCTCGGACTCCGCTGTCAGGATGGTGATCAGGGTTTATCTAAAGAAGGTCAAGTTCAGATGGGGAGTAGAAGAGATGAGAGCCGCAGTCAGATCAGAACCCAGGAGTGGGTGGGGGTAAATGTTTAGATGTTATCAAGGCGCAGTCCAATCAGGGGCTCGACGTCCGGTGGTGGCAGCCGCCAGAGAACCAGTGAAGGCTGCGGGCAGAACGGAGTTAAAAAGGCGAAGGCACCATCTTAAGGTCAGGCGTTGTTCAGGCCCGTCCTTAAAGATGATACCCAGGTCACAAAATGCCCCCAGAATAGAGCACCATCGCAAGGGGGTATCAGCTGGAGAGCCCCTACTGCTAGGTTTGGGAGTGCCCCGAAGTCTCAGGAGCCCTCCACGGTGGTAATCAGGGATGGCCCTAGCCGCCATCTTGAGGTCAGGCACTGCCCAGAGAGGGCTTCTCGGTGAGAAAATCGGCCTCAAACAAAGTCCCCAGGCCAGATCACTAAGTTAGGAGGGATTCCCTATACAGCCCCCGTTGCTCCGATACAGAGGAGCACCGGAGCCACGCTCACCTCCCGAAACTGCTGGCAGCGCTGGGGCTGTGTCAGTCACTGCGGTGGTAGTCTCCCCGGGGCAATCATCACATCCGAGGCTCCTGCGGGGGCCCAGAGAGAGACCACAAAAACACTGTGCAATCTCCTTGGCAGCGAAACAAGTCCGGTTTAGGTGTCTGGTTTCGACGGGTCAGTATCGATGTCACTCGGGATGAAATGGACGCAGCCAGTACCGGAGCTACGGCAAGGGCAGTCAGGTGGAGAACGCCCCTGGAGTTCGGTGGGGATTTCACTGTCCGGGAGTTTAAAGGGCCAATTCAAGTTGCAGGTCAAATCCAGAGGGGATAGAAATTGCTCTCAGCCCGGCTGATGTCGAGTTAGAAATCTGCCGGCACCATTTTGCACATCAGGTCCGGAAGATTACAAGGGCCGATATCAGGTAAAAAACGTCGAATTAACACAGCGGTTTACAGCTCAAACGCAGCTGCTGGTATTCCTGTCTCAGAAAGTTCGTTTTTGGATGGGCTTAGTTTTGAAAAAATAGCCTTTTAGTGCTGCGGTGCTCGGAGTCTTCACGGAGCTGCAGCTCCGAGCAGCCATTTCGGCCGTCGGCTCCTCCTTGCATTATCTGTGAGAGAGTGCTGTCCAGAGGCTCCGATAAAAAGTACTCTTGCGGTACGAGTAGTATGAAAAAGCATATGGAGACCATCCACCCTGTACACCTTGCAAGAGAGGAAAGAAAGAGAAAGTTGAATGCTGCTGCTGAAGAAGACCCCAGTACACCATCAACTTCTACACAGATTCCATCTGCACCAAGGCCTCACATCATGCCTGAATTTTTAAATGCAGCAGTTAGTTGCATTAAGTGCGCCACCGAGCTCTGTTTTGGCGAACAGTGCATTGATGTCATCTCTGCTGCTCTTAAAGCGCACAAATGTTAATTTTTTTTTTATAATGCGCTTTTGTTTTTGTTCAAGAGATCATTTCCTGATATTCATTTTTCTCTGTTGTTTTTAAAATCAAAATCACACAAAAAAAGTATAAAAGGTTAAAAAAATTGTTCCGAAAAATAAAAAACGGTTCTTACGGAACCACATCTACTGGTTAAAAAAAGAAAGATTACCTGAGTGATTGCATGAGAGTATGGACACTATGTGGGTGATTGGAGAAATGCAAGTATAGTGCATGGTTATTTTATGAATGTTTGAGAAGTGGCAACGTGATTGAATGAGTTCATGGATAATAGCAGGGTAATTGGAAAAGTGCATGAGTAGTGGGTAAGTGATTAGATGAGTGCATGTGTAGTGCACAAGTGATTGTAGTAGTGGATGGTTACTGCCTGGGTCATTCAATGAGTACATGGCTAGTGACTGGATGATTAGAGTACTGTAATGCGAGTGCATGGTGAATTTATAAGTGCTTGGGTATTGGCGGAGTGATTGGATAAGTACATGGTGCTGGATGGGTGATTGGAGGAGTGCATGGGAAGTGACAGGGAATTGCTGGAGTGCATAGGTACTAGCTGAGTAATTGGAGGAGTGAATCACTAGTGTGTAGGTGTTAGAGGTCTGCATGAATAGTGTATGGAGGATTGTAGCAGTGCATGAATTAGTGCCTGGGTCATTGTATGAGTACATGGGTAGTGACTGGATGATTAGAGTACTGCAAAGAGAATGCATGGTGAATTCATAAGTGCTTGGGTATTGGCGGAGTGTTTGGATAAGTCTATGGTGCTGCATGGGTGATTGGAGGAGTGCATGGGAAGTGAGAGGGGAATTGCTGGAGTGCATGGGTACTACCTGGGTAATTGGAGGAGTGAATGAGTAGTGTGTAGGTGGTTAGAGGTCTGCATGGAAAGTGCATGGAGTTTTGCAGCAGTGCATGAGTTACTGCCTAGATCATTGAATGAGAACATGGGTAGTGACTGGATAATTAGAGTACTGCAAGGAGAGTGTATGGTGAATTTATAAGTGCTTGGGTATTGATCGAGTGATTGGATTAGTACATGGTATTGGCTGGGTGACTGGAGGTGTGTATGGGGAATAACAGTGTGATTGCTGGACTGTACGGGTACTACCTGGGAAAATGAAGGTGTGAATAAGCAGTGTATAAGTGGTTAGAGGACTGCATGGATAGTGAACATGTTATTGTAGCACTGCATGTGTTAGTGTCTGGGTCATTGCATGAATACATGGGTAGTAACTGGATGATACTGCAAGGAGAGTGTATGGTGAATTTATAAGTGCTTGGGTATTGGCAGAGTGATTGGATTAGTATATGGTACTGGCTGGGTGACTGGTGAAATGCATGGGGAGTGACAGTGTGATTGCTGGACTGCATGGGTACTACCTGGGAAACTGAAGTTGTGAATAAGCAGTGTATAAGTGGTTAGAGGACTGCATGGATAGTGCACATGTGTTAGTGTCTGGGTCACTGCATGAGTACATGGGTAGTGACGGGATGATTAAAGTACTGCAAGGAGAGTGTATGGTGAATTTATAAGTGCTTGGGTATTAACAGAGTGATTGGATTAGTACATGGTACTAGCTGGGTGACTGGAGAAATGCATGGGGAGTGACAGTGTAATTGCTGGACTGCATGGGTACTACCTGGGAAAATGAAGGTGTGAATAAGCACTGTATAAGTGGTTAGAGGACTGCATGGATAGTGCACATGTTATTGTAGCACTGCATGTGTTAGTGTCTGGGTCATTGCATGAGTACATGGGTAGTGACTGGATACTTAGAGTGTTGCAAGGAGAGGGCATGGTGAATTTATAAGTGCTTGGGTTTTGGCAGAGTGATTGGATAAGGACATGGGACTGGCTGAGTAACTGGAGGAGTGCATTGGTAGTAACAGGGAAATTAGTAAACTGTATAGGTAGCAGTCAAAGGAATGTAGAAGTGCATGAATAAGTGCCTGGATAATTGCATGAGTACATGGGTACTGACTGGATGATTAGAGTACTGCAATGTGAGTGCATGGTGAATTTATAAGTGCTTGGGTATTGGCGGAGTGATTGGATAAGTACATGGTGCTGGATGGGTGATTGGAGGAGTGCATGGGAAGTGAGAGGGGGATTGCTGGAGTGCATAGGTACTAGCTGAGTAATTGGAGGAGTGAATCAGTAGTGTGTAGGTGGTTAGAGGTCTGCATGAGTAGTGTATGGAGGATTGTAGCAGTGCATGAATTAGTGCCTGGGTCATTGTATGAGTACTTGGGTAGTGACTGGATGATTAGAGTACTGCAAAGAGAATGCATGGTGAATTCATAAGTGCTTGGGTATTGGCGGAGTGTTTGGATAAGTCTATGGTGCTGCATGGGTGATTGGAGGAGTGCATGGGAAGTGAGAGGGGGATTGCTGGAGTGCATGGGTACTACCTGGGTAATTGGAGGAGTGAATCAGTAGAGTGGAGGTGGTTAGAGGACTGCATGGATAATGCACATCTGATTGTAGCACTGCATGTGTTAGTGCCTTGGTCATTATACAAGTACATGGATAGTGACTGGATACTTAGAGTGCTGCAAGTTGACACCATGGTGAATTTTTAAGTGCTTGAGTTTTGGCGGAGTGATTGGATTAGTACATGGTACTGGCTGGGTGATTGGAGGAGTGCACGGGAGTCATAGTGTGATTGCTGGACTGCATGGGTACTATCTGGGTAATTGGAGGACTGAATCAGTAGTGTGGAGGTGGTTAGAGGACTGCATGGATAGTGCACATATGATTGTAGCACTACATGTGTTAGTGCCTGGGTCATTGCATGAGTACATGGATAGTGACTGGATACTTAGAGTGTTGCAAGGCGAGTGCATGTTGAATTTATAAGTGCTTGGGTTTTGGCAGAGTGATTGGATAAGGACATGGGACTGGCTGGGTGATTGGAGGACTGCATATGTAGTAACAGGGAGATTACTAAACTGTATAGGTAGCACTCAAAGGATTGCAGCAGTGCATGTGTTTGTGACTGGGTCATTGCATGAGTACATGGGTACTGAGTGGATGATTAGAGTACTGCAAGGAGAGCGCCTGCGTGAATTTATAAGTGCTTGGGTATTGGCAGAGGGATTGGATTAGTACATGGTACTGGCTGGGTGACTCGAGGAGTGCATTGGGAGTGACAGGGTGATTGCTGGACTGCATGGGTAGTACCTGGGGAATTTAAGATGTTAATGTGCAGTGTCTAGGTGGTTAGATGACTGTATGGATAGTGCAGAGGTGAATGTAGTAGTGCATGGATAGTGTTTGGGTTACTTAATCTTACCTTTACAATAGTAGATATCAAAGTATTTGAAAGAATTTTTGCAATTGTTTTATATAATTTAAATTTTAAAAACTTTCAAACTTTAGAATTAGGGTCTGTAAAAGAGAAGAAAAAATACAGTTATAACATATAATATTATAATTTTAAGAACACAACATAATTTTACCATTATATAACATATTCAGTTTGCCTTTTTTGCTGTTCTCAGAATCTATTGAATTTCACCATAGACAGTGATTTCAATGTTGCTCATCATATAACAGCGGGCAAAAAATACAATCAATAAGATTGTTAAAAAAAAACAAATCTGTGTCCAAAATATTTACAACAAAGTCAACTATCTGTTCACATTTCCTAAAATAAACATCCTCAATAACATTGCATATAATACAAATATCAAATATATAAAATGCTTCTTTCTAAGAAATTTTTCTAAATACAATATCAAAGAACAGAAACGATAATTGAATCAGCAATTCTTCATAACTTCCCTATAGTCTAAATGATGTTCTTTAAAACATTTGCAGTGAGAATATCCAAAATACACTTCTTAATTCATATCCATATCTTCCCACTAGGCCGAATGATATTCCTGAAATCCTTTATATTGAAATTATCCAAAATAAATTAATTAATTCATATTGACATATTCCCAATAGGCCGAATTATGTTCTCAGAACTTTGGCATTAAGAATATTAGGTATGAATTTGGTAATCGTTTGGCAACCGATATTTGAAAACCAAATGGGCATCATTACAATATGTCCATCCTTTATTGCACTTTAAATAGACAGTGTAGTGTCCAGATGTCGTAGAAGGTCCATCGTGGAAAATAATTACTACTGCTACGAAAGTTCTTCCTGATATTGATAGTTGACTTGCTACAAAATTTTTAGTTAAAGTTTCCAATTTTCTTCCACCTGCTCTACAACGTTGTATCATTAAAATTATATATTGTCCAAATCTTTGTATAAATAATGTTGATAACATTTCTGATTTGCAGTGGCTACACTCCATATTTTGATTAGCTGATTTAACTAATTTGTTAAAAGACACTGTTTTACAATCTGGTATTGTCAAATATATGAATCTTTCAGTGTCTATCTTAGTGGTAGAAGTAAATGTACAATTTTCACATTCATGTTTCCATGTATAACAAAGTCCAAACAGATTTTCAATTTGTATTCCTTCATCTTCCAATACTGCAAGCATATACATAAGAAATTCCTGAGCATCTTGTTGCACATTCTGTGTAAATTGCGAAGAACCAGAACATATATCCAGAAGATTCCGAATACCAGAAACACTTTGGATTTTAGTTTTATCAGTTCTCAATTTTTCAAAAATAGAATGCAACAAGGAACAAAACCTTTTTCTCGATTCTCCATAATTTGCTGTTGGAGATTTTCTAGAAAAAATACGACGTTCACCACTACATTAGCATAGCAGTTGATACCTGAACTATTTTCTAACTGATATCCAACAATCTCTTCAACACTGTCCCTTTTCTTTTTGTTTGGCATCTCACCTTGTCTTGATTTTTTTTCTTCTTTCCAACTTCACTACAGAGATTCTCATATCTTCGTTTTTGACCTACTACACGCTTTTCATATACAGGATATTCACCTAAATTGGGAGCATACAGTCTTCTTAACCGATTATACTCTCTTACACAATTTGCATCTGCACTAATCTTTCTCTCATCAAAATCAATCAAATACAATCCAGATAAAGTTCTGACTCGGGACAATGCAACATACGCCATTCCCTCTTTAAACACAGTATTTCCAATGTTTACCAAAGCGCTGTCTACACTTAAACTTTGAGATTTATGAATGGTCACCGCATATGCTAAAGAAAGAGGAAACTGTTTTCTACGAACATACAAATCTTTAACAAGCAAAAACGAACAGAACAACGTCCAATCTGTTTTACTTCTTCAATCTGATCAAATTTAATCTTTAAAAATTCAATTCCATCTCTATTTTGATAATTAACAAAATCAACAACTTTTCCCATTGCTCCATTTACTAAACCTTTTTCTACATCCAAATTACGCCGTAAAATTACCCGACAGTTTTCACATACATATAAATTATTTTCTAAACCAGCAGTCTTAGATATAGATTTTTCCAATGAATCCAATTTTGTTTTTAATTTTTCTGTCAAAATAATAGTAATACCTTCGTGCTCTATTTTATCAATGGCTTCCATTTTTATTATTTGTTGTTTTTCCAGCTTTAAAAGTTCTTCATTGAATGTAGAACACTCTCGCAGTGTTGGCATTAGGCAGATTATAGATTTATTTTCTCTGATTTTTTTGTATATTATTTCCGGAGCAACATCTTCATTTGGAAACAAGTTTGTAAGTAGCCAACTTTGCAAAGCTTCTTTACCATGTACTGTCAATACACCAATTCTTATATCTTGAAGAATACTTACATAGTCTTCATCACTTGCCTGTCGCATATTTTTAATAAGTTCTTTGTATTCAAAATATGACCAAATGTACACATTTCCAATACTTCCCAAACACTTTCTGGTGTCTTCATGCACAAGTGTTTTAAATACTGGTTGCCCTTTTACAGGAGTAAGTTGCAGTAGATCGCCAAAAACTATCACATGTTTTCCTCCAAATAAGACATCGTATTCTGTTTTTAAAATTTGCTGCATTCTTAAATGCACAAAGGCAAGCATTAAGTTTGAGACCATGCTCACCTCATCAATAATCAGAAGTTTCATTTTCTTTAGCACTCTTGAAACTTCATAACAAGCTTCTCCAGATAGCTTGTGATATTCCAATTTGTTTTCATGTTCTACAGGTAGCATTAGTAAGCGATGTAATGTAATTCCTTTAATGTTGTGTGCTACTAACTCAGTTGGAGCGGTTACAACACAAGATAAATGTGATTCAGTGGTTTTCTGTAGATAACTGGTCAAAACTTTAATTAAAAAACTTTTTCCTGTACCAGCTTGACCACTGACATACATTCGGATAGGTTGAAATGATGTGCATGTGCATTCTTTTTTTCATGAAGAAAACCATGGTCGATCTGTTGTCTCACTTGCTGATATATTTCTTTCTGTTCAATATTTAGTTGTTCTTCCAAGTTTCCTAAGTCCATAATATCATGTTGAGCTTGATGCATTGCTGTTTCCACTTCACTCATGGCGATTGCTGCTTCATTTTCAAGATTTGGTTGTCCTAGTGGATCTTGACTCAGTGGAGCAGAACTTTGACTGTCTTGAGAACTGTCTCTAGCAATCTCAGCTGCAATAGTAGCTTCTTGATCAATTTCTTCATTCAACATTTTGAGATAATTTGGAAAAACTGTGCATTCAATGCTATCTTTACATGCATTAAAAGAATCTTCATAGCACTGAAAATCTCCAAGTAATTCCAGTTCCGTACGCCAAGGCTTGAAGAGTTGCAGAAGTGCTAAATTGTAAAATTCTCTTTTATCAGGAGTATCACAACTCAGTGTCCTATGATTAATCAGATTTCCTTTACTATGTTTCACCAAACATCCTTCTGAACCAATCACTGCATATTTTTCTTCATTTATGTTCTCTGTAATATTTCTCTTAAAACTGTAATATTGCAGCACTTCATACAGACATATGTTTTCAAGATGAGGACTTCTATTTGGATAGTACGTATCCAACATGTTTGTTTTAACAATATCTGTGCTTTCCGGTTCATTTAATGCTAAATATTCGATTTCTTGTATAGATTTAAGTACTCGATTTCGTGTTGCAGCAAGACCTAGACTAACCCAAATTATTCCTCTTGACTTTGAATATAAACTTGCAGAGGACAACCGATCCGAGCATTCGTAGGATCCAATCTCTCGATGGGACAGCATCTTCAAACTAAAGCTGTACAATTTCTTACTAAGACTCTTCTTGTGGGAAATTTCTTCCCACATTTCTTTCAACTCCGTCTTTTCAAATTTTGTAATGTATGACGTTACATACCGAGCAACAGCAATGGAATTATCCGCAACATACTGGATATCCATATTAGCATTCCACATTGACAAAATAACTGGATTATAATCATTAATATACTTTGATTGTTCACTTCTTTTTAAATTGTAAGTATTTTTGGGAGATTTTCTAGTGATGGTATGTCTCACTGCTGACATGAAACTGTTTACTCTTCCTTTGGATATTACTGGACGTGGAAAACCAAAACGACATTTCGTATAAAACTTTTCCTTCGACTTGTATTTCCGTCAACAGTATTTGCCACATCGATGAGTTTGAAACCGTAACACTTGTTGCCTTAAGGTGTTTTCTTCTCTTGTTTTTGGTATAGCACATGTACATAGTCTTCAATAAAAGATAAAACAGTCTCATCCGAATCAGTTCCAAATTTGGGTGCATCCTTGATCCATAAAAGCATATGTATATGAGGAGCACCTCTAGCTTGATACTCCTTTCTCCAAAAGAAATCAATAACTTCTCCAAGAGGAGGATTGTTTTTATTGCAGATAAAAGACATCATAGCTTGAAACCTATGATTAAAATATCTGCACACATTTACAGGATCCAAGGAACACAGTTCTCCAGGTGTCTTGAATTCAATGTTTTTAATATTTGAATTTGCTTCTCGAAGAAATTCAAGTAAATCGTCCCATGCGTATTCAGCACAGCTTAGCGTAACAAACCACGTAGGAGTTCCTAAGTTCCTTAACATGCATTTAAGTTCTCCATGACGACGATACCAATACTCATTAGTACCACGCTGACATGCCATCAAATTAATCAATTGAGATTCTAAATGATCATCTCTCTCATGTACTTTGTCCATGAGTTCCTTTGCAGAAACATTTTGAAGATGAACTCCTGTTTTTAATATGTGGTTGACTGCATTTGAAAGTCCAGACAAGTCACTTTCAAACAAAAGGTGAAATATATATGGGATACATTGTCGAAATCTTGGATCTTCTGAGTACAATCTGGTTGTCCGATATTCTGATGCGGGAATCTGTACTGGTCGTTCGTCATATCGTCCACCTTTTCCAGTGGGGAAGAGCTGTGGAAAACAACGAGTTTCCAAACTTTTTTCCCAAACACTCATGGGATTCCCCTTCGCTTTCTTCATTTGGAATAATTCAATAGTATTTCCTATCACTTCTTTGGAATGTAAAGGATGTACACTATAATGTTCATAAATTTCTTCACTTTTGGACATGTCCACTTTTTCAATTTGGCCACTTGACATTTCGCTATCATCTCCTAAAACTATTTCTTCTTCTTCCACATACACATTTTTGTAGTAATCATTGTTTTTTATGAGATATAACGTTGCCTTTTGCACTTTGCTGACATCTACTAATTCTTGCCATATTTTCCGACTCTTCGTAGGAACACCATTAACTAGAATAACTACCGGTTCAGTTTCCTCTTTCTCTACACCAATAGTTTCAATATTTTTCTTTAAATCTAAAGGTAAATATACAACTCTTCCTTTTAATCCTCTCTGTAAATCTGTGGGAGGCAACTTACCTGTTTTAGGCTCCATACGAACAATAGCCTGAAACGGGTGCACAGATTGAATCAGAATAGACTCATACGTGTTTAAATCTACCAGTTCTGGAGGAATAGCTACCAACTCTAGGTTATTATGTACAGCTCTAGCTGGCATTTTGTTGTCCTCTAATTTGTTATAACAATATTTACAAATACGTAGATCACTACCCAAATCAAAGCAATCTTCTACCAACAAATAAGTTGCAAATTCCTTCCACTTATCATTGTTTTCTTTTTCACTTTTTAAATACAGATCAACATTCCTAGTCTGATTTTTATAGTGAGTTCGTCGACAACAAATACAAACATAATTTGGTCTTTCACAACAAATTACCTTAAAATTCGTAATTTCTTCTTCAAACTTCTCAGTACTGCTATGTTCCATGTCTTCTTCAACACCTACTTCTATCAATGTCTCACTTTGACTACACTCTTGTTCAGGACCAAAGTAACGAAACTCTATTTCATCACAAACTTTTTTTACAGCTGATACTGACCCATGCAAAAGAGCACTGTTTAAGTCACTTAAAAGTATTTCTGGACTTTTTGCGTAATACAATCTTCTGACTAACTTCCGCATTTCAGAGTGATGTACTGCTAACATTCTGAAATGATGAAAAATACTTTGACACACTTTTCTAGAAAGACAAGCCAGAAAAAGACCTTGCAAACGAGTATTTTTTCTCACTTTGCAAGGATCTAGTCCTTGCAGCATCTTAATCTTTTGTTTAACACTCTTTTTACTACACGCTCGTTAGAAATGTCGTAAAATATCAATAGACTCCTGTCGAATACTACAAATACTACTACAATCCCAAGTATACACTGGGGCTTTAGTACGTCTCCCTAGAACTTCATCAGCTATCACTTCTTCTACATTTCTAGGAACCATCTTTTCTTTTTCAATTGGACAACCGTTTTTTACTTCATAAGCACGACCACTGGTATCAACTGCATGCAATAATGTATTGGTTTGAAAATAACTCTCTTCATTAAAAAAAGGCTCTGAACTTGAACTGTGCTTCCATTCACCCAAAAAAATATCACAAAAGTTAGTTCTGTTAATTAGACTCTTCTTTTTACTTTTGTCCTTCATAAAATGTATTGGCTTATCTAATGATCGAATTCTGTTTAAAACTAAAATGAATAATTTCCTTTTTAATTCAAAAGCCTTCTCAACAATAGTTTCAATCTGTTTCTTCTTTTTTATAAAATGCTGATCTTTTTTTATATTTCTTCACATCTTTTAACAAATTAAAGACAACTCTATTGTGAAACATTCTTTTCCTTATTTCATCAAATTGATTCTTTCTCCTTTTACCACACATTGTTTTTTGAAAACGTGATTTCCCATTAATTTCTCCTTTTTTCTTCTCATTCTTCTTTGTTGTTGAGGTATTCTTTCTACTTTCTACATTGTGCAAACTGTTTCTAGTCTTTGAAAGTCTTTTAATAAATTCTTTTGTTCTCTTACCACAAGACTTTTTCTTTTTTCCCACATGTTGTAGTTCATCTAATTCTTGCTGTTGTCTTTTCTTCAAATAATAGTCCTTCTTTTGTTGTTTCCTCTTTTCTGTTTTTTTAGTCATGGTAAGTTTTTTGTAATGATGATGAAGAATATCTGTAAAAAAATATATATATATAATATTATTAAAATAAATCTATAAAATATACTGTTCTATTACTAAACAAACACGTTCTACATAAAAACCATTTAAACGCTTTGTTTTGAAATCACAATGCATTTACTACAGTACACAGGTACTAACTGGATAATTGTAGGAGTGAATGAGTAGAGTTTACGTGTTTAGAGGACTGCATCGGCAGTGGATAGAGGATTGTAATAGTGCATGTATTAGTACCTGGGTCATTGCATGAGTAAATGGGTAGTGACTGGATGATTAGAGTACTGCAAGTTGACAGCATGGTGAATTTATAAGTGCTTGGGTTTTGGTGCAGTGATTAGATAAGGACATGGTACTGGCTGGATGATTGGAGGAGTGGACAGAGAGTGACAGTGTGATTACTGGACTGCATGGGTACTACCTGGGTAATTGGAGAAGTGAATCAGTAGTGTGGAGGTGGTTAGAGGACTCCATGGATAGTGCACATTTGATTCGGGCCGGAAAAAATACCGACCGACTCGGAGCCGGAATAAATACCGACCGACACGTACCGGTGCAGCCCGACCCGCAAAGTACGATGAAAAGCATGCTAAATCCGACCGACTCGTACGGAACACAAGCCGAACGACCGAGCCGCGCGGAAAACAGCCATCCGGCCGGAAAACCACGCGAATCGAACCGACCGACACGCACCAGGAAGAATCCCGAACGAAACGTACCCGCGAACTCCGACCCGCCAAGTACGATGCAACGCGTGGAAAACACGACCGAGTCGCACGGAGCCCAAGCCGCACGACCGACACGCATTCAAAACTGCGAGCCGAAGCAACCCAAAACCCCGCGACCGACGCGTACGCAGCACAGAAAACAGCACAAACACAGCGTGAACGAATCGGAGAGGCACGCACGAGACAACTGGAGGGTCCGACTCGGTCAGAAGAACGTCTCCTACATGCACAAAAAGAACCAAGGAAAAAAAAACACAAACAAAGGCCAAACAAGCAATCACAAAGCAAATAAATACTGGGTGGGGAAACAGGGAACAAAGACACACCCACAACTCCACCCATATAAAGGACACAAATCCCTACCATGATCCTTTGCAAATTCAAATTATCTGCCAGCACTCAACAGACAGCAACCACACACCCACAGCTCATCCATCACACAAGCCACACACCATCAGCACCTCAACAAATAGCACCCTCACATACACCCAGCAAAGCACACACTCACACACCCTCACTTGCCCACCAACACACACATCACTCACCACCACCACCCATCACCATGCCCCCAAGAAGAATCCAAAGTTCCTAGATAGTGAATTGGAAGTCCTGGTAGATGAGATCCTCAGGGTAGAGCCACAGCTGTTTGGTACACTGGTCCAACAGACCCCCATGTCGCAGAAAACCAAGATGTGGGCGAGGATCGTTGACAGGGTGAACGCACAATCACCATGTTTGCGCACAAAGGAAGACATCCAGAACAGGTGGTATGACGTGCGCAGGAGGGTCAAGGAGCTGTTGAAGAAGGACTACCTCTTGAGCCAACACACCGGCAGTGGCCCTCCTGCCAAACCACTATACCTCAGGCCCTGGGAGGAGAAGGTGCGGGCCATCCTACCACCAGTGAGCGTCTATGGACTAGAAAACATCCCAGAGCCTGGTGAGTACACAACAAATGTACACAATATTGTGCCACAATACACACACATCACTGTCAAGGGGAGAGTCAAACCATGCACCCTAAGCAAATACACACCAACCAGAACAGAATCATCCCAAAATGTGTATGTCAGTCAGATAAACACAACACATGCCATCTCATAGTGATATGTAACTGTGTCATCACATGTACAAACACAACTACAACTACAGCTAGGCAGTGGCACAAATATAACTAACAAACACATCCAGACATGTAGCCACCACTACAACACCACCTCACAGTGAAGCCCACTCAAAGGAAGGAATCTTGTGTATGCTGGGCAAGTCAGTGTAGCCAATAGCATCATGGGAGTCGTAGTCACAGATATTGCCCACCCTCACAATGCGCACATCAACACCACCATGAACCATGCTCACATCACAGGGAGTGGAAAACAACTGACAAGATGGCTGACACTGGCTACTGCTGTGGGGAGCACAAGGCCCTGCTGGCAACTGTGCACCAACCAACAGCAGGACACCACTGACTGACATCCTGAAAGACAACTTGCACTCCCTGCAACGGAAGCACGTTCCATGGTGGAGAATCTGGCTGGGTGGGAAGGAGGACTCACAGCACTGACCATAGTTACCAGCAGCTCCACTCACACACACCCCTAACACAAACTCCACACAACTCACCTGGGAGAATGCATTGCCTCACACTCAAATCAAATATCCCACAAAGAACCACAACCCTGGGTCATGCAGTGTGAAGCACAGGGACACACATGGGACGTGTAGCAATACTAACCCCAGGATAACACTGTCAGCCATCTTGTCAGCACAGGCACACAACCCCACAGGGAAGCAGAGTCAAAAGGAAGGAAGCATGGGCATGCTGGGAAGTGGGGTGGAGGCAATAGCATGATGGGAGTGGTAGTCACAGATATTGGTCACCCCCACAACAGTCACATCAACACCACCCTGAACCATGCGCACATCACAGGGAGTGGAAAACAACTGACAAGATGGCTGACACTGGCTACTGCTGTGGGGAGCACATGGCCCTGCTGGGAACTGGGCACCAAGCAACAGCAGGACACCACTGTCAGCCATCTTGCCATTGCTCTCACACTCACACACAGTGAAGTCCACCCAAAAGCAAGTAAGTATGGGCATGCTGGGAAGTGGGGTGGAGGCAATAGAATGATGGGAGTGGTAGTCACAGATATTGGTCACCCCCACAACTGTCCCATCAACACCACCCTGAACCATGCGCACATCACAGGGAGTGGAAAACAACTGACAAGATGGCTGACACTGGCTACTGCTGTGGGGAGCACATGGCCCTGCTGGGAACTGGGCACCAAGCAACAGCAGGACACCACTGTCAGCCATCTTGCCATTGCTCTCACACTCACACACAGTGAAGTCCACCCAAAAGCAAGTAAGTATGGGCATGCTGGGAAGGGGGTGGAGGCAATAGCATGATGGGAGTGGTAGTCACAGATATTGGTCAGCCTCACAATTGGCCCATCAACACCACCCTGAACCATGCCCACATCACAGGGAGTGGAAAACAACTGACAAGATGGCTGACACTGGCTACTGCTGTGGGGAGCACAAGGCCCTGCTGGCAACTGTGCACCAACCAACAGCAGGACACCACTGACTGACATCCTGAAAGACAAATTGCACTCCCTGCAATGGAAGCACGTTCCATGGTGGGATATCTGGCTGGGTGGGAAGGAGGGCCGGATGTCAACCAAATACAACCAATGCAGACCATGTACACACCCCAACATTCACATAGAAATGCCCAAATAATGCAGGACAATGTGCTACACCAATATCAACCCCTGACTGTGACAACTTAGGACAATGCAATGTACAGGCCCGCATCCAGAGGCACAGTCACAACTGTCAGGTGTGTCAAACATTGATGCCTGCAGAAACATAACATACATTGTGTGTGTCTCCCAAAAACAGGTGATGATGGGGACACAGCAGCAGACGCTGAGGAGTCCCCGACCCAGGCTCAAGAGGATACGGAGCTCACTGGTGTGGAACAGCCTCTGCCCTCCTCGGATGAAGAAGACCAACCTGGCACCTCCGGAGCAAGTCATCATGCAGCACCAGCAGGACCACCAGCTGCACCCCCTGCACCCACCCCTCCAACGACTGTCAACACACATACCACCCCTGCCGACATGGAAAGACCAAGGAGCACCACCACCACCAGCACAGGGACCCTGGACCAACGTGGGGCCATGGACACCAACACCACCAACAACCCCCAAGGGGGCCCAGGGTCACCTGTGCGTGCCACCTCAGGTACTGCACGTGTCGCCAGGGGTGGTGGGAGGGGTGGGAGACAAAGGTCGCTGCTTGCAGAGGGGTCTGGACTGCATGATGACCCACAACTGGCACGCATAGCCGATGCGTACCAGTCCAGCACCGGAGAGCTCAGCCAGGTAGTGGGGCTCCTCAGGGACATTAAACAGCAGCAGGCTGCCCATCATGCCCGCTTGGACTCACACATGTCCCGCGTGGAGTCCAAGTGGGACACACTGCAAGAGATGACGGCGGTGCATAGGGACATATTACAATGCCTCCGCCAGATGAGCAGCAACCAGTCAACACCTCCCTGTGTGCCCACAACATCTGCTGCTGAAACAACTGCAACTGCCACAGGGAGGGAGGATGACTCTGGCGGAGAGTCCCCTGCACCGCAGCAGCCTGCACTTGAGGGTCCCCCCCAAAGAAGAGGGGTCGTCCGAGGAGGGGCAAGTGAGAGGCCGATGGCCATGTGCAACCCCCAGGAAGCCAAAACCTGTTCTGGATAATCACCTTTGTGCGCAAACTGTTCACCCTGTTGACTGCAACACAACTCTCCCACATGACATGGGGAGCTCAAGTTGGACCAATGTCTCAGATGACTGTGGACTCTACTCTGGACATTTCTGCTACCAGGACTTCCAAATCATCTAGGAACTTTGGATTACAATCACAATGTACAGCACCCACCATCCTGTGCACTATACTCACACATGTATGTCAATAAACTCACTAATACACCATACTTGCCTCTGTTGTGATTCCTACGTTGTCTCTGAAGTGGCGATGATGATCTGGGAAATGACACTGTGCATGCTAACTGCTACAGCAAGTACAACACCGGCATGTGAGTCATGGCGACGTCACACATATGAGGGAGGCACACCACCAGGGCTACACAACACATACACACCATGGCCATCTGACTCATCGCCTACACTGATGTTGCCAGGAAATACGTTGCATTGCACAGACCCAACACCTATTCACAGTCTGTGTCAACTAGCCCACTGGTGCAGTAAGCAAATGTCAGTCAGATGTGTGACCACAGACAACGCACATCACAAAGTGAAGCACAGGTTTATTACACATTTGCAACATGTTGTAACCACCACAGATGCAAGGTAATCCCACCTGGCAGCGGGCACACAGTCAACAAGTGTAGAAGGAAGGAAGTCCATGGGTGTGGTGCACATCACCTGTAGGGACACGACAGCTACCACCCTGGAAGTCGAATCACGGTGTCGGGGATCACAGTTGACCAAACGACTCTGAAAGTACCCTGTGAAGGACAGAAATGACACACAGTCAAAAGCACTGAAGAACAGGACAGAACTGCAATACTCATGCCCAATACATGTCACAAGATACCCACCCAGAACCAAGTTAGCATGTCAACACTGTTGGGGAGTACAGACTACCTGTAAGGACACATCGCTACACGCATACAGTCATGTAGCACATGGACACACTCAAACAGCACCAGAGCACCACCAACACATATCATGCAAACTCACATCAGTTACATGACATCTCTGGATACTTACATTCAGCTGAAGAAGTTGGTGATGAGCTGTGTGCGGACATCACCATCATCATCATCATCATCACTGGCATCGTGGTCCAGGCCAGGATCCTCCACAGGTGGCGGACGTTGGTCATCGTCATCCAGGATGAGAGGCAACTCCTTCCGCACTGCCAGGTTGTGTAGCATGCAGCAGACGATGACAATCTTGCACACCTTTGCCGGGGCATATGGGAGGGACCCTCCTGTCTTGTCCAGGCAGCGGAAGCGGCTCTTCAGGAGACCAAATGTCCGCTCAATCACTCTCCTCGTCCGACCATGTGCCTCATTGTAGCGCATCTGGGCTGGTGTCACAGGGTTCCTGAGGGGCGTCAGCAACCATGGCATGTTGGGATATCCGGAGTCACCTACATACAGACAATTGCACATTAGCTGAGTTGGAAAAGAGGGTGGAACACTACATTGCAGAACACACACAATGGTACAAAGTCAGTACACACCAACAAGCCAGGCACGCTGGTTCCGCATCTGTGACATCATCCTCGGGATGCGACTACTCCTCATCACGTAGGCATCGTGTGCAGAACCGGGGAAACGGGCACACACGTGTGTGATGGTCATATCTGCAAGACAGACCACCAGTGCATTGACCGAGTGGTAGTGCTTGCGGTTCCTGTATGCCTGCTCCTGGGCCTGTGGTGGTACCAAAGCCACATGTGTCCCATCAATGGAGCCAATGACATGCGGCATCCTCCCCAGGGCATAGAAGTCACTCTTCACGTCAGTGAGTTGCTGGAGTCTAGGGAAATAGATGTACTGGTTCAGGTATATCAACATAGCCTCCAATACATCGCGGAGCACACGGCTGAACATGGTCTGTGACATCCCACCAGCAGTCGCCAGAGTGTGTTGAAAGGTACCGGTGGCAAAGAACTGTAGGGCTGCCATCACCTTCACCTTGGGGGTCAGCGCTGTAGGGTACGGCCGGCCAGGTTGCAGGTGTGGTGCCAAGCGCACTGCCAAATCATCAATCAGCTGCCTGGTGAAGCGGTACCGTCGGATGCTGTCACGTTCCACCATCGTTGCCAGGTCAGGGAATGGTCTATGGACAGCTGGTGCCCTGCAGTGCATAGGTGAAGAAAGAAAGATTGTCACTCACCCCACATATGTGGCATTGTACACACTCAATATCACACGATACATCATTATGAGGCACAAGTACATGATGTGTGCAGTTCCGTAAGGACATGTATGGCACATACATGGCCAACATCCAACATCACAGTTCAACAAGTGGCATCAATAAGTCCCAGGTTGTGCCATTGGGTATCATGAGGACGTGTCACATTTCCCATCTCCTGCTGCCACGTTACAAACACACCCCACAGTGACATGTGAGGACAGATGTGACCAAGGCATCACAGCTCAACAACAGGTAGATTCCCAGGGACCCTGTATTGCCACATGGACACTGGCATGACATGGCGTATCATGTATACACCACAGCAAAACAACCATGACCCCCACAGGTAGTGGTCCCTGTTGCCTCGGCAGGACAGACATGGACGTCTGTGACACACACACGCACAACATCAAAGTCCATGCACAAACAACGTGGGTGTGGAGACTGTCTCCCATTGTGCACATGAAATCAGAGACATTGTAAACACAACATGCACACAGACTGTGGAGGACCATCACTATTGTGCCAATGGGTCACCCTGGGTTAAACATACCGTCCCACATGGGACTCAGGGGGCATGTGACATGACATACACATACACCACCGTGAAATGTGACCATGCCACATGCTCAGATATGAACAGTTGCACATCACAGTGGTCATGTACACGAAACACCAAGGATACTGTCCCCATGAACACGTGCACAGCCTGGGGGTGGCTGCCCCAAGTGACACCCACAGAACAACATGTTCACCCCCATACACGGAATAGGTAATGCAGCCTTACATGCCTTAGGATCCAGTTTGGACAGGCTGTGGTGTTGTAGGTGTGCCCCTCACTCCCTGGGAAGTATATGTGGCTGGCATATGTTCACCTGTGACAGGCATGGTGACATATGCCAGTGACATGTACAGGGACGCGTTGGACAGCAATGGACCGATCGGTGCGCACACATTGGCCATTGCATTCAATGTGTGCTGGTACGCGTTGTATTCGCAATACGCGTTGGACAGCAATGTACCGATCGGTGCGCACACATTGGCCATTGCATTCAATGTGTGCGGGTACGCGTTGTATCCTAGGTACGCGTTGGACAGCAATGGACCGATCGGTGCGCACACATTGGCCATTGCATTCAATGTGTGCTGGTACGCGTTGTATTCGCAATACGCGTTGGACAGCAATGGACCGATTGGTGCGCACACATTGGCCATTGCATTCAATGTGTGCGGGTACACGTTATATCCTAGGTACGTGTTGAACAGCAATGGACCGATCGGTGTGCCCGGCCGGCCCATTGCATTCAATGTGTGCGGGTACGCGTTGTATCCTAGGTACGCGTTGAACAGCAATGGACCGATCGGTGTGCCCGGCCGGCCCATTGCATTCAATGTGTGCGGGTACGCGTTGTATCCCGGGTACGCGTTGAACAGCAATGGACCGATCGGTGTGCCCGGCCGGCCCACTGCATTCAATGTGTGCGGGTACGCGTTGCATCCCGGGTACGCGTTGAACAGCAATGGACCGATCGGTGTGCCCAGCCGGCCCATTGCATTCAATGTGTGCGGGTACGCGTTGTATCCTGGGTACGAGTTGAACATCAATGGACCGATCGGTGTGCCCGGCCGGCCCACTGCATTCAATGTGTGCGGGTACGCGTTGCATCCCGGGTACGCGTTGAACAGCAATGGACCGATCAGTGTGCCCGGCCGGCCCATTGCATTCAATGTGTGCGGGTACGCGTTGTATCCTAGGTACGCGTTGAACAGCAATGGACCGATCGGTGTGCCCGGCCGGCCCATTGCATTCAATGTGTGCGGGTACGCGTTGTATCCCGGGTACGCGTTGAACAGCAATGGACCGATCGGTGTGCCCGGTCGGCCCATTGCATTCAATGTGTGCGGGTACGCGTTGCATCCCGGGTATGCGTTGAACAGCAATGGACCGATCGGTGTGCACCCATTGGCTATGGCCTGGCCTGGCAACGGACGCGTTTTCAAATTTTGAACAAGTCTGATGCTGGAAATTCAGTTGGTCACCCACAACAATGTTGCAAATTCATGGGTGTCATGAAGTTGAACTTTTGAAGGATGCTGTGGGCATGTGTAAGTGGTGCAATTCCATGGATTGGCCAGATTCATAAGATGCTAACGACTTGGACCTATCACTTTGGACACATGGGACAGTAACTGCCTCTGCAGCACACATTAAACGCTGGCTGTTCCCCTGAGAGCTCACTTGCCTGCACTACATGCTCCAGGACAACATCTGCCACCACCACTGCTGCTGTATCTGCACCCTCTGGACCCTGCAATGGCACGTACTGTGGAGAGAGCCCCAGCCTTCAGCACTGAGGAGAACCAGGCCCTGCTGGACAGCCTCCTTCCACAGTACAGCAAGCTGTATGGGAAAGCAGGGGAGCAGGTGAGTGTTCTGTCCACTGCCTTCCTAAATGTGCATGTTGTCTGACTAGCAAGGCTAACAGTCTGCACGCCACTGGCTAGCAGGCTCACTGAGTAGTTGTCACCCCCCATAGTGTGTAGTCACATGCACTGGACAGGTATAGTGCAGTGACAGTGCATTTAAACAAGGTTTTACTTCCCAGGCAATGATACCATGTAGTTACTGCTGGCATACTGTCCATGGCCATCGTTGCACTGCCTGTGTACATCATGTGCCCCTGTGATTGAGACATGTATACACAACTGTGTAATGCACGGATATGTTGCATGTGTAGTAATAGCATTCTCACTTTGTCATCCTCACAGGTTGATGCCCACCAGAAGCAGAAGATATGGCTGACCATCGTCCGGGCAGTGAGATCCGTGGGGGACTACAAGCGCCGGATCCGCAACTGCCAGAAGAGGTGGCAGGACCTTCGGGGCTGGACCCGGAGGATCGCACGGGTCCAGCTGAAACTGTTGCCTCCTCGCAGGAGGGGCGGACACCGGACCCTGACCCCCCACATGCTCAGGATCCTGGTGGTGGTCTTCCCTGATCTGGATGGGCAGCTGAAGGCCAGGGAGCAGCACGGAGGGGTGAGTCCATGACTGCATTGTGTACTCTGTCTGCCATGCTATGTGCCCTCCTCTGGCCTGGTTAAACTTCCACAGCACATCAGTCATGTGGTCCAGGACCCATGTCCCTCGATTGTGCACTGCCCACTCCTCATCTGATACCCAGGTGTGGCCCTTGCAGTCAGGGAATTGTGTCACTTGGGTACTGTGTCCTTGCAGTTTGCTTGACTCAAGGTGGGGGACAGCATCTGTTCCCCTAACTGTGGTGGGCATCATGGGTGGGTCCATTGCTTACACAATGCCTGTGTTCTGACATGTAATCTGCGTGTTACTTTGATCTGTGGTCCAATTGCTGAGCTGATCCACCACATGTGCCTGGGGTAACTGGCACACACCCAAGCTGCGGGTGGGAACAATGTTTGGGCCCCAGGAGTGTGTATATTACGTGTGTCACACATACTCAGCCAGCTGCCTACTGTCCAGGGTTCATCCCTCATTCATGTGGGGCAGGACAGTCATGCCTACTCCAGGCCATGCAATGCACTCTGTACTCCCACTCCCGTGTATCAGCTGACACGTTGTGCTCAGTGATATGTCCCCTCAGGTGTCAGCCTCTGTGTCAGTGTGCTGTGGCTTCGATGTCAGGACTGCTGGGGTGTTTATCGGTTGGGGCTCAGCATGCCACCGGAGATGTGACCATAGGAGACGATACTTGTGTGACACATAGGTGTTTGAACACCTGACCGTGCAGACTGGGGTATGCGAATGTGAGGTCCATGCAGCTGTTTCCCATTCACAGCAGATTGTGAGGTGCTCAGGTTCAGAGGCTTGTGTTACAGGTCACCCATATGTCCAATCAGTATGACCTGGACAGATAAGGGTTCAGATGATGTGGTGTGTGGGGGATGTACATGTGCACTTGTTCAGCTCCAGGACTTGCATTCCCCATGACCTACTATTGTGACACAGTGCAGACTGTTGTTGTGTGGCTGCCCTGCCCATGTGACTGGAGACAGTGATGTATGACTTAGCAGGCATGCCTGTGCCATGGCATGTGACTTCCTATGAGTGATCCTGCAGGGGAGTGACATGTGCTACATGCACACCATAGTGGCAATGGCTATCTGCACATGGGTGCATCGTGGTGTCTGTCGCTGGTATGCATCACATGCATTTCATATATCTGACTCTGGGCATCACTTTCATCCGGGCACCTGTACTGACTCAGTGGCAAGAGTTGTGATGTGTGCATGTTCACATGCTTCACCGTGTTCTCTGCACCGTCCAACTACTGTGTAGGTGGTGCATGTGTCCACACTGGGGTATTGCCAGCCAACGGACGCCAGACAGATGGGTGCAAGGCCAGGTGTGATGTGAGTGCCATGGTTGACGATCAGACTGACAATTGGCTTCTCCTATTCTGTTTGGGCACTTTTAGCAATGTTCAACTTAGGATGCCAGGCCTTGCTCTGTATTGTGCTGTACTTACTGTGGTGTGTGCGTTCGGTGCAGGTGACTGATGTCTGTCTGTCTCCCTATTGTTTGCAGATACATCCACGGCCACAGGAGGGGACAGCTCCACGGACCAGGAGGAGCCGCAGAGCCAGACTGGGTCGACAGCCGAGGAGTGGTCGGAGGGACCCAGTGGCACGGAGGGCGAGGGGAGCCACACCGAGGAGTCCTCAGCACCATCCACCTCAGCTGAGGACCACAGCAGCTCGGAGGATGACTCCCTTATGGAGGCGGGTGTCAGCAGCCACCACACCCCAGCTAGTGTTGCTGTCCCCGCCACCACCACCACCGCCCTCCCATCGGCTCCCATTCCCGAGGTCCGTGGAGGCTCCCATGTACGGGAGCGTGTCTCCTTCGGGCCAGGCACCGCACCCCCTGCCCCTGTGTCCCCTGCTGCCCTGAGTGAGGAGTCTGTGTACCTCCTTCGGCAGCTCCATGTAGGGCAGACAGCGATGCTGAGTGTCCTCCATGCACACACCACTCTGTTGACTCAGCTGGTGTCGTTCATGGAGGGCATCTCATCGGGCATGTCTGCCCTACAGAGGGGCAATAGGTCCATGGACTCCTCCCTGACGGCAGCAGTGTCCCTCCTCCAACAGTCCCTCACCCCTCCTGTCTCTGCCCCATCCACACTCCCCAGCACCTTACCTGTCCCAAGCACACACACACCAGCACAGGCCCACACCAGCACAGACACGAGCAGCACAAACACACACACGCACGCCACAGACAAGACGCACACACACACGCACAGTCAGGGGACTGAAACCACACTCACAGGGGATGGGGCCCAGTCACACACACACGCATCCACGAGCACTGCGCAGTCCACAGTTGCCTCTCCCTCCAAAGCCCCCTCCGTTGCCTCACCTGCAACCCCAAAGACCCAGCGGCTCTTCCTCAGTGACCTCGGCCTCTTCCCCTCCGATCCAGCTGATCCAGCATTCAGGGGGAAGAGGAAGCCCACCCACACGGAGCGGAGTGCCCCTCGCCACCGGACACCCTCCCCCAGGCGCAGACCGACTGACGCCCCCATCCGCAAGTCCCCCCGGACCCGGAAGAGCAAGACCCCGCCGCCGCCCTGCAGCTCAGGCACCAAGTCTCCTTCCTCCATCCCTCAGGCCCCCACTCCACAGGTGCCCCCACCACACCCTGCCCCAGGTTCCCCCACCCACACATACACCATCCCCAAAAGGATCAGGCCTTCTCCCCCTGCCACTTGCTCTTCTGGCCCCACACCCCCGCTGCGCTTGTCTGTGCCACTGGTGTGGAGACGGTGTCCTCCCCCTCTGTCCTGCCCACCTTACCTGATCCCCATTCTCCTCCCCTGGAGGTAGGCACTGCAGTGGAGTCCACTACCACCCTGTCTGACTTGGGCACTGCAGTGGGGAACCTGTCCACTCCATCTGCACGGTCCCCTGCAGTCTTGCCGGCACCCACACCATCAGAGTCATGCCCCCCAGTTGTGCCGGCACACACCATGTCAGACACCTCCACTGCAGTTGTCAGTGGCTCTCCAGCACCCACCACCCCTTCCCTGCCTCCTTCTGGTGAGCCATGATCCTGTCCCTGCGGTGCCTGGCCTGCCCCCCCGTATGCCCCTCCGAGGGGATTGTCCCTGGCTTTCATCAGTGCAGGCATGTGTAGGGTGACATCTGCCACTGTCACCCTGTTTTGACTTTCAAGTTGGACTGGCCATTGGCCTTTGTTAATTTTTTGCTGGACATCAACTGTTAGACCCACATATGCTGAATAAAACACCTTTCTGTTCTCTAGTGCTTTTGCTTCTGATATACATGTTGTTGATGATGCTAACCATGCCCTTTCTGCAGTGATGGTGATATTTGGTCTCATGATAATGAAGTGTTACTGTGCAGGAACACATGTGGTCCAGGAGGGAATGTGTCCTATCCTGTGGTGTATCCATGTCATCCTTAGCAGCATCTGAGGGTGTCATGTGTTCAATATTTGGCAATGGGATTTCCTACTTACATTAGCAATTTCACATCTGTGGCTTCCACCCCTGCAGATCTGTTGTGCCTGCCATTGTTCAATTCGTCTACTTCCCTGACCGTGTGGCCATCTCCACTGGACATGCAGGTTTGGGCATCAATGGGGAAGGACTCATCTGTGTTGTCAGTGCAACATTGCTATACAAGTGTGTTGGATCTGTGCTGATGATTTCGTTGGCACTCCCATGACCAGGCTGATATGACGGGAGCCGTCATTTGGTGCTAATTGTTGACTGTGTGACCAAGTGCTCAGCTGACATGATGGAGCCCTACTGAGGCAACATATGGCACAGCTTTCCTCACACAGGAGTGGAGTCCCCTCATGGCAGTGTGTACTCCTGTGACATTGCCTGCGCCCAAGGTGTGTGTTATATGAGCATGTCTGTGTGTTCACTTCCGTTTTGCTGTGCATGCTGGGATCCCTAGTGTTGTACCTGTTTGTGATGCTTGCTGAGTTGACCTATGTTCCCCCAAGTCTTCTCCCTGGATTCTCTGTGATGTGGGTGCATGGCACATTACTGGTCATCAGGGTGTCACCCATAGGTGTGTTTGCTGTCAGGGCTGAGTTTGTGTGCAGACGCAGATGGGTCACAGTCAGGATTCCCCTTGGCACTTGTTGTTTACACCTGTCATGTGATTTCCAGTTTGTGTTATCTTTCAGTGATTGTGACACGTTGTGTGTGTGACTGCTGGCACTCCTCAGGGTCCGGGCTGCAATGTTGGTAGTTGTCTATGTGTGTTCTTTGTGGGTGTCCTTGGCTTCTTCATTGGTGTGTGACTGTGGCTGGGATCCCATTGGTTGGTGTGGTATTTCCGTCATGTCCATGTACAGCGTAGTGTGCAGTGTGTCAGACATTCAGGAGTCTTGTTGAGTGGCCATGTGTGATGTGTTTCTGCACCTTGGTTCCCACCCACCAGCCTGGGATTGTCATGGGTGCATGTGCAATGTCACCAGTGCATGTGTGCTTCACTGCTGCACATTGTTGGAGGTCGAGGTGTGTGGTGTTGAGTGTGTGCAGATGAGAGTTCTTGCCCGGCTAGACCCCTGCCTCCATGTTGGCCTTGGCTTACTGGCTGTGCTGATTGATTTGTGCTTGTGTAGGTGTGATGGTAGTTTGTTGCTCAGGACACATGACTGTGGTTCACAGTGTGAACGACATTTGGCTTTGTCATCACAGTGGGATTGTAATGCAGCCCAGGGTCACCACATTGTGGGGGCCCTGGGGGTAGTGCTGTGGTGTGTCTGTGTCTTGCTGTGTCAGTTGCTGTTCCTACATGCTTGTGTGACATGTGTGATTTGTGCTCCCTCTCATCTGACAATGCCTGATTGCCCACATAGGGGATTTGGATCCATGAGTTACCTTTGTGTGGCACTGTATGCACATCTGTGTAATTGGTATTCAGGCCTCCTCATGTGTTGTGTGGTTGCCTGGGGACACTGGCACCCCCCTCACCTGTTGTGTTTGATGTGCAGTGTGGGTCTGCCTGTTTGTGTTTGTGCATCTGCACCACTGCATTGGCATATCTTTGGTGTGCCATTGGCTGTATGTTGTTTGGTGGGTTTCCCCTGCTGTCCCTGGGACTCCTAGGTCATCGGTCAGCACAATGAACATGGTTTGTGTGTCCCATTGCTGCCATGGTATGGTATCTGTTCACCTCACATCTACAGTCTCCACAGGGTATCTGCATTTGTGTGCCCATTGGTGCAAATATGTGGGTCTGCATTCTGATGGTCACTTCTGTCATTGTGTCATTGATGAATGTTGACAGTGTCAGCCCCCATGGGTGTTGTTTGTCTGCACATGGCCAAAGGTATGTCTTATTTGCACTGCAGTATTTGCCTCCCCCAATCTATGTTGCAATGGGACACATGCACTACTTTGCCACTGATGTGTTTTATGTTCTGTGACCAGGAATCATCCATGCAGTTTGGCAGTTGCAGCTTTTTCTTTGTCAACACTTGCATTTTGGTCACTGTGATGATGGGGGTTTAGGCCCCATTGCCACAATGTTCAAAATGTGCTTCAGCTATGGAACCCACACTTACCTTTTGTTCACTGTGATGATGGGGGTTTAGGCCCCATTGCCACAATGTTCAAAATGTGCTTCAGCTATGGACCCCACACTTACCTTTTGGTCACTGTGATGATGGGGGTTTAGACCCCATTGCCACAATGTTCTGAATGTGCTTCAGCTATGGACCCCACACTAACATTTTGGTCACTGTGATGATGGGGTTTTGGACCCCATTACCACAATGGTCATGGCCTGCTTGCATTGTGGGGGCCACACACATATATGTGTGGCACATGTGATAGGGGGTCACATTGTATTTTCAAAGTCATGTTCAGTGTTGTAGGCATTTGACACAGTCTACACACGCTTGTCATGGTGTTGGGGGGATGTCTTTTTCTTGCATTCCCTAGGTTGTGGTGTGCTGGTTGTGTCATGCATTGTCCATCCTATGAGTGGGGGTGGTGTTGGTGGTAGGCATCTGGCACCCCCTGGGAAAGGGTAGTAGTAGTGGTAGGCATCTGGCACCCCCTGGGTAAGGGTGGTAGTAGTGACAGGCATCCAGCCCCCCATGGGTAGGGGTGGTAGTAGTGACAGGCATCTGGCACCCCCTGGGTAAGGGTGGTAGTAGTGGTAGGCATCTGGCACCCCCTGGGTAAGGGTGGTAGTAGTGGTAGGCATCTGGCACCCCTGGGTAAGGGTGGTAGTAGTGGTAGGCATCTGGCACCCCTGGGTAAGGGTGGTAGTAGTGGTAGGCATCTGGCACCCCTGGGTAAGGGTGGTAGTAGTGACAGGCATCCAGCCCCCATGGGTAGGGGTGGCAGTAGTGGTAGGTATACAGGCCCCCATGGGTAGAGGTGGTAGTAGTGGTAGGCATCTGGCACCCCTGGGTAAGGGTGGTAGTAGTGGTAGGCATCTGGCACCCCCTGGGTAAGGGTGGTAGTAGTGGTAGGCATCTGGCACCCCTGGGTAAGGGTGGTAGTAGTGACAGGCATCCAGCACCCCATGGGTAGGGGTGGCAGTAGTGGTAGGCATACAGGCCCCCATGGGTAGAGGTGGTAGTAGTGGTAAGCATCTGGCACCCCCTGGGTAAGGGTGGTAGTAGTGGTAGGCATCCAGCCCCCCATGGGTAGAGGTGGTAGTAGTGTTTGGCATCTGGCACCCCCTGGGTAAGGGTGGTAGTAGTGACAGGCATCCAGCCTCCCATGGGTAGAGGTGGTGGTAGTGACAGGCATCTGGCACCCCCTTGGTAAGGGTAGTAGTAGTGACAGGCATCCAGCCCCCCATGGGTAGAGGTGGTAGTAGTGGTAGGCATCTGGCACCCCCTGGGTAAGGGTGGCAGTAGTGGTAGGCATCTGGCACCCCCTGGGTAAGGGTGGTGGTAGTGGTAGGCATCTGGCATCCCCTGGGTAAGGGTGGTAGTAGTGGTAGTCATCTGGCACCCCTGGGTAAGGGTGGTAGTAGTGACAGGCATCCAGCACCCCATGGGTAGGGGTGGCAGGTGGTAGGCATACAGGCCCCCATGGGTAGAGGTGGTAGTAGTGGTAGGCATCTGGCACCCCCTGGGTAAGGGTGGTAGTAGTGGTAGGCATCCAGCCCCCCATGGGTAGAGGTGGTAGTAGTGGTTGGCATCTGGCACCCCTGGGTAAGGGTGGTAGTAGTGACAGGCATCCAGCCCCCCATGGGTGAGAGGTGGTAGTAGTGACAGGCATCTGGCACCCCCTGGGTAAGGGTGGTAGTAGTGACAGGCATCCAGCCCCCATGGGTAGAGGTGGTAGTAGTGGTAGGCATCTGGCACCCCTGGGTAAGGGTGGTAGTAGTAGTAGGCATCTGGCACCCCCTGGGTAAGGGTGGTAGTAGTGACAGGCATCCAGCCCCCCATGGGTAGAGGTGGTAGTAGTGACAGGCATCCAGCACCCCATGGGTAGGGGTGGCAGTAGTGGTAGGCATACAGGCCCCTATGTGTATGTGTGGCATTGGTGAGGGCCATCCCGCCCCTATGGTGCTGCTGTTGCTGGTGTAGGTATTTCTGCATCCCTCTGTGTGTGATGTGTCGGGTACGTGTAGTTTGTTTTTGTTGTTGGTGTCTGACTTACCTTCTGCGCCGTACGCGTCAGTGCCTGTTCCGGTAATAGAGGTAGAATATTGGTAGGATCGGCATGAAGGGATTCATGGTTGGTTCGTCTCGTTCGTCTTTCTCTTTGCTTCGCCTCGTCCTCGTCGCTGGCGTGTTCGTCTCGTAGCCGTGGATCGTGTTGTGGCGCGAATCGGAGCTTATGTGCGCCTCGCCCGGATGCTTTGACGTGCCGTGCGTAGCGACGGGTTCGGCGCGTACGGGAAGCGCATCGTACTTGTCCGGCCGGACGGGGCTGCATTTTGCTTCCGTGCGGCTCGATTCTACGATTCCGGATCCGGCTCGGTCGGGGAACAGGACCTGGATTGGGTGAGTACGACTGGGTCGGAATCTATGCTGTTGTGCGCATCGTACTTGCTCGTTCGGAATAATGTGCGGATCGGTCGGGAAACAGGCATTCGCATGGCTTTTTTCCCGACCGAATGGTGTTAGGTGCGCCTCCGACCGAGATCGGAAGCGGCCCCTTAGAGTGCTGCAAGTTGACAGCATGGTGAATTTATAAGTGCTTGGGTTTTGGCGCAGTGATTAGATAAGGACATGGTACTGACTGGATGATTGGAGGAGTGGACGGAGAGTGACAGTGTGATTGCTGGACTGCATGGGTACTACCTGGGTAATTGGAGGAGTGAATCAGTAGTGTGGAGGTGGTTAGGGGACTCCATGGATAGTGCACATTTGATTGTAGCACTGCATCTGTTAATGCCTGAGTCATTGTACAAGTACATGGATAGTGACTGGATACTTAGAGTGCTGCAAGTTGACAGCATGGTGAATTTATAAGTGGTTGGGTTTTGGCGCAGTGATTAGATAAGGACATGGTACTGGCTGGATGTTTGGAGGAGTGCACGGAGAGTGAGACTGTGATTGCTGGACTGCATGGTTACTACCTGGGGAATTGAAGGAGCGAATGAGAAGTGTGGAGGTGGTTAGGGGACTCCATGGATAGTGCACATTTGATTGTAGCACTGCATGTGTTAATGCCTGAGTCATTGTACAAGTACATGGATAGTGACTGGATACTTAGAGTGCTGCAAGTTGACAGCATGGTGAATTCATAAGTGCTTGGGTTTTGACGCAGTGATTAGATAAGGACTTGGTACTGGCTGGATGATTGGAGGAGTGGACGGAGAGTGACAGTGTGATTGCTGGACTGCATGGGTACTACCTGGGTAATTGGAGGAGTGAATCAGTAGTGTGTAGGTGGTTAGGGGACTGCATGGATAGTGCACATTTGATTGTAGCACTCCATGTGTTAATGCCTGAGTCATTGTACAAGTACATGGATAGTGACTGGATACTTAGAGTGCTGCACAGAGAGTGCATGGTGAATTTATAAGTGCTTGTGTTTTGCTAGAGTGATTGCATAAGGACATGGGACTGGCTGGGTAATAGGAGGAGTGCATAGGTAGTAACAGGGAGGTTACTGAACTGTATAGGTAGTACGCAAAGGATTGTAGAAGTGCATGAGTTAGTGCCTGGGTCACTCCATGAGTACACTAAGCATACATGCAACTGTATAAAAAATATCTGAAGAGATAGATAACTCATTACATACTATCTAGTTAAGTAGATAAGTCCAACATGCCACAAAGGGTAATATATGGTGGTTTATTTTTGAATTACATCTTGACCATTCAATCTACAAATATGCGACAACATTAAACTATACCTCAGAACAAACTTAAGAAAGAAGAGCAATTAACAACACATTTAATGATCATTTTCAAAACCACATATATCTTCAGCTTTGTTTCCAAAATTATGTGGCACCATTCAACTATACCTTTGCTTAAACTACAAAAAAAAACTAATTAACACCACCTTATTTCACCATTCTATCTTTAATTATATGCCATAATTTAACTTTACCTTCTGTACAAACTAATAACAGAAACCTAATTAATAACACCTTATATGATTATCTTTCAAACACCACAGTTGTGCTGCATCTTTACCAAAGTATCTATAATTATGCAGTATCATTAAACTATACCTTTGTAGAGAGAAGAAAAAATGATGCCTAATAAACTACACCTTATATGAACATCTTTCAAAATACACATTTGTACTGCATCTTCAACCAACTATCTAAAAATATGAAGGATCATTTAGCTAATCCTTTGAACAGAGTTAAAAATATATATATTATTGTACAGACTATTTTTCAAAGAATCTTCAAGTACAATTAAACTAATTCCAATATACATCTCTACATTTAATAATATATTTCAAACAACACAGTTTTACAATAATGTCAAATCTTTTTAAATAAACCTCAAAAATATATAACTCACCTTTCAAATAAATCTGTTGAATGAAAAATCTCACACACTCAGACAGGATTTTCTTTTACACACAGTCAATATAGATCACCAGACTCTGCAAGGTGAAACCAGTAATGGCAAGGTTTCCCTCTATTTTTCCATACAAATACACATAAGCAACAAATGACATTGCTTCCCAGAGATTTTCAAATTGAAAAACACATTTCCATTGGTCATAGATAATAACCCTTTTCAACTAACTTCTTCACCCCTTCTGCTTAGTGCCAGTTTCCATAGCAACAGGTCATGCAACATTCAACTTAACTGACAGGTCAGAAGTTCACCACAGAATGTTGCAAATAAGAACAGCAAGTGTGGTTGCCTTTGCAAAACATGCCCTTATCCTTTCTGCTGTACCTTTCAAACATTTTTTACTAACCAATAAGAAACATGCTTTTTAAACAAAGTAAAATGCACCCTATTTTTGAATGTATAATCTTCTTAAACAGCCAATCAAATCTCTACTTTCTTAAAAACAGCATCTTCTCCACCATTTTAGATATCTCTCATTCTACCAACTGACTACCTCAGCTACAGACATCTTTTGATTACCTACAGAGATCCCTTCAAGATGCTTTCAGTGTGGATTGTTGGCCACAGCTATGTATTCTGGTGCAAAAGGTATGCTGAACACAGAGGTACTGACAAATACCTAACTTTGCAAAATGTAGACATTAAATGGATTGGACAGAGAGGATTATAGTGGCACCAATTGATGCCTTTGGTTAAAACCTTTTTACATCTCCAACCCCCTGACCTCATGATTGTGCACTGTGGTGGCAATGACCTAGGCACATTGACTGGGGTAAGTCTGGAAATGCTAATGAAGGACACCTTTGCAGAATTGATGTTGCTTTTCCCCCAAACTGCCTTTGTATACTCTAACATATGCCAAAGACAGAAATGGAAGTGGTCCAATCAATTTTGTCCTCAGATTGAGAAAGCTAGAAAAAATGTCAATAAAGCTGTTTCTGCTTACCTCAGAGACCATAAAATGGGCTCCATATATAACAACAATCTACGTTTCCATATGGAGGGCATCTACAGGAGTGACGGAGTACACTTCGCTGATGAAGGTAACAGAGTGTTTCTCAACAACCTAAAGCTCTGCATCCGCACTTACATGTAGCTGCAAGAAACTCATAATAAACACAAGGGCTCTTTTTAGAGCCACCCAATAACCCAACATATAACCTAGGTTTATATAAAAAAAAATCGTAATTATTTTTGCTAGGAGTCGCGAACCCAGCGCGACTTAGAGCCGCGCACCCATCGCGTTCACACTAGGGGGCCGCGCTGAGCGCCGCGCACCCCTCGCGTTCACACCAGAGGCCGTGCTGGGAGCTGCACATCCCTCACGTTCACACCGGGGGGCCGTGCTGGGAGCCGCGCACCCCCCGCGTTCACACCAGGGGGCCGCACTGAGCGCCGCGCTAGGGTCGCGACTCCAATTTTTTTTTTTTTAAACGTCCACTTTCATTAATTTATATTCGCCCCGGGGACCCCATCCCCCGGGGCATGCTCAAATATACATTTTTTCTGTTTTTTTTTAAAAAACTGAGGAGGGGGGACTGCCACCTCCCTCCCCGGCCATTTTGGGCCCCGGGGACCCCATCCCCTGGGACCTGGCCTCATGGTTAGGGACCGTGGGGGGAGCCCCAATGCCCCCACGCTCCCGCCGGCTCCCCATCTCCTGCGGGAGCCGGCATTGCTTTTCCACACGGGGAGCTGCTCACATGCAGCTCCCCGTGTGGAAAAGCAATCTGCTTTGGATTTTGGAAGAGAGAGCAGGTTTCCCTGCTCTCGCTTCCAAAATCCAAAGCAAGTTTGCTTTGGGATACAGCAGTATCCCGGGGGTAGGCACCCCAGGACACTGCAGGAGCCGGCCCTGGGGGGTGGCGGTCCCCAGGGCCATCAAGGGCTCCAGGAGGGGGACCAAGCGGCCCCCCTCCCTTTATTTACATAGCCCCGGGGAGGTGGTGGTCCCCGGGGCCCGGGGGTCCGTAACGGACCCCTAATTTACATTATTAATTCCCCGGGGAGGTGGTGCTCCCCGGGGCGTGTGGGGGGGGCTCAAGCCCCCCCCCACAGGTTTAATTATTTATGAAAAAAAGCCCCGGGGAGGTGGTGGTCCCCAGGGCTGCGGGTGCCCAGCGGGCCCCCGCAATTATGAATAGGACAATGCCCCCGGGACCTGGCCCACCCGGGGGCCTCATTTAAATCAAGCGCGGGCTTCATTTTTTTTTTAATAATTTCTGCGGGATTCGCGACCCCATCGCGCATTCTGCCAAAATTATAAAAACAAAATACTTTTTTGGGCCTTGGGGGTCCTTGTGGTACCCCCTGAACAGGCCTAAGGGGTCAGAGTGTTTCTACCCTGCCGCCTTTTCTTGTTTTTAAACATTTATTTTACTGTTTTCTTGTGACTCGGTTCTACCGAGTCATAAAATGGCTGCCAACAGTTTCCAGTTTGGAGTGTTGGCAGCCAATGAGAATGAAGCTCGTGCCTGGGAGGGTTCGCGAATCCACTGCGTCCCTAGATATCGAAACTTTTTCTTTTTCTAATTTCTCAGGAACTACTGAACGGATTTACACCATTTAACAAAAAGGGCTCTTTCTGAAACAAGACCTACGTTTTTGCCAAATTTGGTGTAATTCCGTTCAGCAGTTCGGGCTGTAGCTGTGTCTAAAGTTTCCTATGGAAAATTACATGGGGAAATCACGTTTTGGGACCCCCCTTTTTTCTCATCCCCCGCTTGTCGAATCACCCCGAAACATTCAAGACAGGAGCTGACCGGAGTGGGCCACTAGTTTTGAAAATTTCGCGAAGATTCGTCAACCAGCGCCAAAGATATTGAGAAAACAAAAAACGCTTTTCCTATGGAAACTAGGTCCTAACTATAACTACCTACTGGCGACCGCCAGTAGGTAATATATATATCTTCCTTGAAAAAAACAAAGATTAAAGTGACGTTATTGATAGGCCAAAATGTCAGATAAAATGTAACATTTGAAACGCAAAAAAACATGGAAATTCACCAGTTATAGTTAACAGAAGTAACTCTAATTGGCACTCTTGACATGCACAGTGTTGTCATCAATTATGTCATTTCAGATGTTATCAGTGATGTAATCAATTATGTCATACAACATGTCACGAATAATGTAGTATATGAGGTAAAAGCAGTGCATGGTGAGGGCGAGAGTTATAGTTGCTCAGGTCCTGCTCCCAACCTGCAGTGGCAACCGACCCCACACTGCCCACGGCATTTGGCTGTGCTCATCAGAGGTTGGCTTTAAGGCAAGACCCTACTCCCAACCCACTGTGGCTGTCCAACCCCCATTGTGCATGGCCTGCCATGTACCAGTTTTGACCTGTGCACAGTCTCACATCTCAATTTAACAACTCGTGGAGTAACTCTGGGTTTGTCACTCAGCCTTCTTTATTCCATATCTACATCCCACCTCTTATTAAGTTAATTTGTTTTTTTAACATGGAGGCAATGTCGTAAGCTGATGACACCCAAATCATCCTCAGAGTGGATGAAACTTCGATCTGATGGACAAGACGGAGGTCCTGAATACTGAGGACTTCAACACACAAGGTTTACTGGTCTAATGAATGGTAGACTTCAGAATTAGGAACATGCCCTTTGAACCTCCTACAAGACACAGAATGCCGGCGAAGCCTTACGGCCACAGATTTTGCTAGAGTGGTTGATGGGAGTGATGTGAAACTGCAGACTCCACGTTGCTTCGATCCTTGGTTAAAGGCATGCAAAGGAGCCCCCCAAAGGAAGTCACAGAGGAGTAATGGAGCCAGCAACCATGAGAAAGGTCCTTCCACCATGGGAATCATGCGCGGCAGGTCAGGGGCACTTCTGGTATGTAGCAAGGGTTGTAGTGAGGGAACTCGCCAGTGAGTGGATCATCAGGGACCTGGGAATTCCTAACCATTCATCCATCGAAGAGCAGATCAAAGGCCAGCACCATAAGGAGGAGATAAACCACTCTGACCATGACCCAGCACCCTCAGATCACCCACAGAGAAGGCAGCAAGATAGGTTTTAGGTTGGTGGGATAATTCTCTGACCCAGCTTCAAATAATCAGTGTATAGAGCTACAAATGTCTGAACCCTGCAAGAAGGATGAGCAGGGGCAGTATTATAAAGGAATCACCAAGAAAGTAGAGGTGTCTATAACTTTAAAACACCCAAAGGGTGCCTCTAACCAGTTTACCTAGATTACACATCTAATCTCCTTTCATCCACTACTGTGGTCATATTTTATTTTTTCCAAGTTAGAAATGCAGCAACCAGTGCATATGAAATCATTATTCATTACATATTTTCTAACGAAATACCCTAGGTAGTAATATTTTTTAAAAGACATATATCTTGCCTTTTGTAGTGTGCTGGCCCCACGTGTACAGCAGACAAAGTAGACGTAGCCGAGTTGTAGTTGATGTAGTTTATTATGTCCATAGGTAGAGGTTATAGGAAGGTACAACAAGCCCCACCAGGAGCAGCCTCTCTGCTGCTCAGCCCATCTTCAACTGTCATTCAACCATCCACACAAGCACCCAGGCATTCCACTCACACTAGCATTCTACACGGAACACTCACACTGGCTGAGCAGCATAGAGCAGGGTGAAAGGGAACATATAAACATTGCATGAGGATACTACATATCCTATCCCTTTTATACTGAACAATAAAAAGAACCAAATCAAAGATGAAAACAACTATACACAATAATGTACACATGAAGTTTAACCAACCATTAACCCAGGGATGTAAGGAGTGACACATCACGAGAGGAAAACGGAAGTACTAAGAAAGAAAGAAGAATGGAAGAATAGAAATGCACATGCACTATACCCATCCTCTTCCTTTAATAGTAAACAAATAAAGTAAATAGCATAATAAGAGCTCACACACACACAAGTGAGCAAGACATGTAACAAGTAAAGTGAAAAACAAAAATAGCATGGGACTGACACCCAAAATGTAACAAATGACGTTGCATGGGACTTACACCCAAGAACTTTGTGCAGCAGAAAGCAGCACGTGGGACTGACACCCAAAATGTAACATAAGGCGTTGCATGGGACTGACACCCAAATGTACATGTAACGTTGCATGGGACTGGCACCCAAGAACTTTGTGCAGCAGAAAGCAGCACAGTGTGACAAACGCACACAATACGTCGACACAACAGAAGCGACGCAAATGCACTGAGGGAAGCGCAGGGCGACTTATACACCACAAACATAACAAGACGTTCAAAGGTGTGACTGGGACTGACACCCAAACACAGACATCCAGACGAAAGGATGTACATCAAACCCCTTGTAAGGAATGACATAAGCCCAAAAACATGGAGCATAACTACTAATGTCACATGGGACTAATACCCAAGGACAGTACTGTGTGGCACATGCACACAAGGTACAGAGACCAAAAACTAGGAAATGGGACTAACACCCATACCATGCCAAAAGTGACAATCCGTAAAGAAGAGAAATGGGACTCGAACCCACTCCCATCCCAAAGACAGGGATAAAACATAATAAAATGCGTGAACCTGAGACATGGGACTAAAACCCACTCCCATCCCCTTGGTCGGGATTCTACATTTGTAAACCAAACATACGTGAAAAGGAGAAATGGGACTAGGACCCACTCCTATCCCTTAAGTAGGGAAAACAATGTCTGAAGTACAGGGACATGGGACTGAAACCCACCCCTAACCCTTGGGCAGGGATAACAATGTCATAAAGAAAAACATCAGAGATCTAATGCCAATATAACATGTACATGTGAAATTTCAAACAACAATGTAGGCATATAGCAATCACAAGTCACTCAAAATTCAAGTCTCTTTTCCCTGTAAATGAAGACAGATTTGCATTAAAACTTTTAGACAAGCTCAACAAACTTGTATTCTTTTTTTTTAAAACCAAAGGTGTGCCTGTCACCGCGATCTATTGGGACAAGCATTCCAATTTTCCCAAGAGCACTTCCAAAGAATGCTATGACACAGTTAAAAATATCCCTGAAATACAGTACATGGTGAGAGACCAAGGCACCAACACACCTCTCAGCCATTGTTCTATCGATCTCAAAACAACAATTAACTTTATTAAAACCACTTGTAGCAGAATGGACGTGGTTGGCAAAAAGTACTGGAAACGGTGTAGCAAAAAAAAACGGTAATGTGAAAACAACTCCGACATAAATGAAACGGAAGATTCCACTCAGAGGATGTCCAGAAGAAGCTACAACGTAATGTTCAAACCCCAGAGTTCTGCGTAATCCAAAGACACCATGAGGGCACCCAATACAAGATACTTCACACAGAAAGAAAAAATGTACCTTCAAGTTTCCATGAAGATGTGAACTAGAAGCCTGCCACGCCGTACAGGACCACCATGAATCCTGCTTGACATCACAAAATCGTGAGCAAAGACGCACACCTCTGTGCGTGGAGACGTTGAACGTTGTTTCAAACTTTATGGAAGAGGCCCTGGCAGCGTGAATGGCAGACAAGGAGCGTGGTTGGCAAATTCGGAAGCAAACACGGAGGGCCAATCGCCCGCCAACCACAAGATGGCGGCACGTAAGCAGACGTGCTGCCGGATGGCTCACAGCACGACTGTGTATCCTGGTTCCGGAGACAGCAGAACACCGTGAACGAGGAGGAATTCAGGTAAGAATCCACGCGGGCTGGGAACTGCGCGCGGACATTGAACAGCGCGCACCTACATATTCAAAAGTCTAACTGGTTTTAAACCGTCAAAAGTCCCAGGGGCAGCCAGCCAGAGTCCAAACCAAATTTATTGAAAAAAAAACACTTACATTTGCGCATAACACTGATGTATAGGGATCGCCTCTGAGCACCCAAAGACAGAATGGCAGCTCCTCTCCTCTCATGCCACACGCGCTGATTTGATTAATTAAAAAAAAAAATTGCCATAGTTCAACGTGGAGAGCTCCACAAATCCTGCGCTGACACGGAGTTACCAGGATTAGGAAGACCATCCAAACCCACGCCTCTTCTTAGCTTGAACGCTGACATGGATGAATAACTTTTAAAAATAAAACTCTCCACAGAACAGAATGACTCCACTCCGCACTGGAGGCAGAAACTTAGACAGCAACAGGTTACCTTTCTTCCTGATGCACTGTAGACGTTAGATATGGCACTTTTAGTCGTTTCTTTTGATTAAAATGTCCAGCAAGATGTAAGCAGACTTTCTTTTCTTTTTTTTTAAATGTTGTAGATGATAAGATCAATTCACAGCACGCCTTGACTGGGCTGTCCGGTGTGGTGGACACTGGTGGGGCAAAGATGCGCGCTTGACTGGTTTCTTTTCCTTATGTTTCCTGAATTTTGTTGCTCTTCATCATTAATTGTAGTAGGTCCTTTCCTACACGTTGTCTTGTTGTACTCCACATCCTTAGTTGACTCCAACTACCTTCTTTGCGTGAGATTAGCTCCAGATCGTCGCCATAAATATGTAGTGGTCTGGCCCACGTGTACAGCAGACAAAGTAGACGTAGCCGAGTTGTAGTTGATGTAGTTTATTATGTCCATAGGTAGAGGTTATAGGAAGGTACAACAAGCCCCACCAGGAGCAGCCTCTCTGCTGCTCAGCCCATCTTCAACTGTCATTCAACCATCCACACAAGCACCCAGGCATTCCACTCACACTAGCATTCTACACGGAACACTCACACTGGCTGAGCAGCATAGAGCAGGGTGAAAGGGAACATATAAACATTGCATGAGGATACTACACCTTTGTCCATCGTTTTAGGCAGAAAGCTGATGAAGGGGAATTCAGCAATTTAAAAAGTATTACTTTGAGGTAACAGGCTGGCACAGCAAAGGTCAACAATCTGCTGGAAATATATTAAAGCTCCTCTGCATTCAACTTTAACGACAAGAATGTAATGGGGTACGACTGGACCCACTGTCACTACTGTTTGTACTGTTTTTTCGTAAAAGCAATACAAATTTATTAAAAAAAAGAAAAGATTGAGGAAGAAAACAAATTAACCATTCCCTGTAATTCACCCTCATATGTTAAGGGGTACAGGTTCGGTTTTCAGCAGTTCATTTAATGAATCCAATAATTAAGTTATATTTTCATCCAAACAGAGAATACTTTGAAGAAATGAGTGGCACTCACATCCAGTGTCGATATTGAGTGGCTTGTAATGTGGCAAGGCAAGAGTGAGCGAGCCACCACTGCACTCCACACTCATACAAGCAGCTATAAAAGGTCCTCTGGAGGAGCACCTTTGTCTTGTGCTTTATAGGTTCTGTAATGCAGCGCTGCTCTAGGCACTGGGAAGTGCGACCCTAACTGGGCTGTCTGCCACTGATAGTGTTGCTGAATTCTACCTTTCACTGGCCTAGAGGGCTCTGTAGAATCACCCTTGCCACCGCTTAAGCGGGTGGAACGGGGTCCTCCAAATGCCACTGGGTGCCGGGTCTGCACCAGCATTAGGAAAGTGCTTGGCATGACCAGGAGTATGGCCAAGAGCACCAGGAAGCAATGCATCAGCACTGGGCAAGCAAAGAAATAGATTTATCTAAGAGGTATGTTGAAGGGAGAGGCCAGCAGATGTGGGAGAAAGAAGAGTGGATGGCCCAGAAGAAAGAAGGGATTCTTTACTGATATCATTTGGGTATTGTGACAGATTCAGTTGGCCAGCTGCCAAATTGGATCTATATCATACTTGTTGTTAATCTGGATTTTGGGAGCACTGGAATGATGAAGATCATAAGCCCAGAGGGTCTGTCATACCAACATGCTCTGTTCATGGTCTCTTTTTATTTAGCTTGTCTAGATTATGTCCATCTCATACATTTTATCCTCAATGGACACCCTTTTCTTCCAATTTCAAGAAATCTGTTTAATTTGGGGGTATGCTCCGGCCCCCCATTCCACTTATCCAGGCCACAATTTCCCATACCTGGATAAAACTCACCCTTACCTCATTTTCTGTCTGGTACTCATCTCCCTTGGCAACAGGAGTTGGTGGCATGCTGAGCCCAATACACATATGTCGTAGGCTGTATAAGACCAGGACTGGCTGTGTCTCTGGACTCAGAAGCCTGCAAATTTTGATTTATCCAATTCCAAGAACAGGATGCTGCTATTATAGACATGAAGAAAGCTGTGAATGCTTCATACCCTTTGTTTGGCTGTGGCATCAGACCATGCCCTTGATGGAGCGCGATGGTGCTCTAAAATTGTAGGGGTGCATCATAATCATGGATAGTCCGCACCCGCATATATTCCTGTGTTGTATTAACCTTTGATCATTAGAAAACGTGTTGTAATAATCATTCGCAAGTGAATTGATAGAAATTGTTTCGTGCCATGCAAAAGAAACAAAATGGCATTTATGTTTGGAAAGGGTAACCTTTAGTATATTGCAATTGCCTAACGAAAAGCCCATGTGTAATGTAATGCATTTTGATTTAAACGTGCATAATGTTAGAGACTGCACGTGGAGATGACTAATTGTGCTTAACGTGTAACAATTGTAGATGCTTGCAAAGGAAAACACCATTAACTTGTGTGTATAATTTGATGTTTAAAGGCCTAAATGAAATGTTCACTTTGTGTAATTGAAGACCTATTCGTTTATTCTTATGTTGGCCGATTTGTGTAGGCCTGAAAAATGTAATTTCCTGGTAAGCTCTCGCATTTGGAGGTAGTCAGCGAATTTCATGTGCATGCAAGGTTGTTCTGTTCTCACGTTTCCGTTGCAGGTGGAAGAAGTCGCCTTTGTTAGTTAAAACTAACGCCTTTTGTTTTAGGAGTTAGGCATGGAGGAGAAGCGATACTTTGTAAACGGAATGTCGATAATTGGGAGCGCGATGGTGTTCTTTCTCACTGAGGAGGCCTGGGAATCAAGGTCATCGAGCCGAACTTAGATGGAGTGAGGAAGACGGTGGAAATTTACCTATGAGAAGTGTCCAGCGAGATGAGGTGATCTGTGGGCGTGTTTTACATCTGTGCATTTTGTATTAGGGACAGTGTCCCGAGGGATGAGTTAGGAGAAGAAGGGAGTAAGGAGAAGAAAGGAGTTAGGAGAAGGGATAAGAAGATCAATGAGGAAAGAGAGAGTCTCTTAGAACGAGCTCTGTAACTTGGCTACTTGACCCATACAGCGTGAGTGTACTTCTTAGGAAGTCTTCACGGGCTGACACCTTTAATTGATCTTGCCTGGGGAATGCTAAGTAGGGATGTCACTTTAGAGATAGAGTAGATATGGTTTTGTATTAGTTCCCATGTACTTTTACAACCTCGTCTTGAGGTGCTTGTACATGCAGTTGTTTCTGGCTTTGTAATAAACCCACTAACTTGGAATTCGGAGTCTGTGATCTTTTGAGTCATAATCATCGGGAAATGTTGGATTGCCTCAAATGAATTGTTTCTCCCCTTTACACTTCTCAGCAGGTAACAAAAGATCCATTGACCTAGGGCTCCTAGTTAAATTCTTGTAGAGGAACCCGGCCTTATCAGTTGGTAGCGAGAGGACGGTTGCCTCTGCAGTAAGGGGAGAAGCTAGGGAAAAGATAGTTATAAACCCTTTAGAGCCCAAGAGATGGTTGTTCGGAGGATCGAGAGCGGAGGACGACGGCGCTTGGTGGAGACTGACGGAGAGTGACGGTGACGGTGCAGCGGGAACAGCAGTTCGTGGTGGAGTGAGTATAAATAGGGATGTATGTTTGTTATATTGCGGTGACGATTTGATTGTGTGATGTCTTGCGGAGTTGGGATGAAAGTCGAGTGATTGTGGTTTCGGACTGAACGCGCGTGGTCCATGTGATTTGTGTTGTTTGATGTCAGGCTCAAGGAGCATCCTAAGATCCCAGGATACATAGACTGTGGTGTGGAAGACACCCAGAGTTGTAATTGTCTGACCATTGATTGTGGGAGTCGTGAGACGTCATCGACAGACCCACTCGTGATAGGGAACGAGAGTGCGAGTGTTTGAGTGACCAACGCAGGTCGTGGGTTACTGTGTGTGGAAGACCGAATGATTGGATCCTATCGATTAGTTATACGACTGTCCGGCCGTTCGTGGGCAGATGGTCTAAGGCAGTTGTCCGGTCATTTCGCGGACAGACAGTTGCCAGATTGAGATAGACAATTACTTGTGACTGTCTGGTCGTATGGTGGACAGACAGTCGGTTATGTGACTGTTCGGTTGTTTGGTGGACAAACAGTTACTTGATTCTATGATTGAGGTGTGTGAGTGTGCTAGACACAGATTGTGAAGGAGGGGAACTGCTGAGTGAGGAGGAGGAGTGACGTCGAAGTGTGCAGCGCTGCGATAGGTTGGTTGGTGTAAAGCCGCGCTGGTATTGGTTGATCACCGTCAGGAAGTAGAACGAAAACATTTGGTGGGTAAAAGAGTTGATTTCATCATGAAATGTTTTAAGGTATTGCAAGATCTTTGTAGGGGAGATAGAGGAGTGGTAACTCGAGTGGGGGAAGAAGCACCACTCGAGGATACCCTAGCCCATTACATGGCCACGGATGTAGGGCTCCATACTATAATTTGGCTTCAAAATTGGCAAAAGATTACTGAAAAGGAGGGAGATTTGGCTTTCCCACGTTATGGTTCATTCAGATTTGATGTGCTTCACCAATTGAGATCAGTGATGAATGCGTTGCGACCTCTACCCAGACCAACACAGTTCAAAGCGCTAGATGCATGGATGAGAGCAGCGCATGCGAGGAAATGAGATCGAAGTCAGGAAAGGGTGAAAAAGTCAATCAGGACGTTTCAAGATGCACGATGGGACGCATTGGCGAAAAGATGGAGGGTAGACACCATCGAGGGAGATAGACTGTTTCCTTTGTTAGTAAAGGTGGGAGATGCTCAGAAGAGGAGAGAAGATGAAGATGATAGTGATACAGATGACAGTTTATGGGAGAGGTTACTGGCAGAGCGTCCACCTCCATACAACCCAAGCTCAGAGGAGGGAAGGAGAGCACTTACAGAGGAAACTGGGGAGACGCAGACAAACTCTAGTGCAGGAATAAAGGGAAGGATTTCAACAGGAACAGAGGGAATAGGGACACAACCATCGAGGAGTACAGAAGCAAGTGGAGTTAAAATTGTCACGAGATTACCGGAAGCTCTTACAGTGCTGATCACCATTGGTCCCATAGTGTCAGTGTACAATCCAGATCAGGCCGAAAATGGGAGCCTAATACGATCATCAGTAGGAGAAAGCACTGGTCCTGGAGGAAATGGTACAGTGAGTGGAACAGGCCACCCTTTGAGACCCATAGAATCGAGTACACCTTTGCCAGCCACTGCAGATTCTTCCAGAGGTCAGGGGGAACCAAGAGCAGCGGGATCGGGGTCTCTAGCCGATTCACGTTCTGATTTAAGGATGTGGGAACCCCCAGTGAGAGGTCCTAGTGGAAGGATGACGGGAGGAGACATTGCTCATGGAGTTTCGGGGAATCAATCTGTCTCACGGAACATAATGGAAGGGAATCAATGTGGAGACCAGAGTAGTGAGAGTGGAGAGTCGAGTAGTGCATCAAGTCGAGGAACGATCAATGCTGCTATAAGGGCCAAAGTGCTGGACGTGATGAGGTTAAAGGCAGAAGTAGATGAGATAATCAGTGGAAGTTTGCCTTTGGAAAGGGTGGAACTGTATGAGGCAGATGAATTGCTGTTTGTAGCAAAGGATGTAACTCGTAAGGCAAGGAAAGCGCATGAGAAATTGACAGAATTGGCCCAGAGGTATGATGTAGATTTGTCCAAAACGAAAATGTTACAGGGAAGCCACAGGTTAAATTACAGTGATCAGGAACTGGAAGAGAAAAGGGTCATAGGTCTGAAAACGCATATTCAAGAATTGATTGTAGGGATACATGCATGGAGCATGCTTGACAAATGGGAAGAAAGATGGTCCAAGAAGAAGAGCGCCAAGAAGGGTATAGGAGAAACACCGCCTCCAGGAGGGGGGACAGTAGGAGTAGAGGCTTACCCTTTACGAGAAGTACAGAGTGGAGGGTATGTGCATGTGCCTTGGAGTAGAGGTGATTTGGTGGCATTTACAAATGATTTTCCTCGGCTGAGGGAAAAACCTGTTGAGTGGTACAAGCAAGTTGATCGATTTGTCAAAATTTCGAAGGTACTGTGGATTGATCTGAATACGTTGTTTGACATTGTAGTACCAAGTGATTTGTGGTCAGCATGTAAAATTGCCGTTGATTGGCCATCTTCGGAACCAGAGGGAGATTGTGTTACACATGGTCCTTCACCTGTGGTCATGAAAAAGTTCGAGCAGGTAATCACATGGTTGCAATCCAAAATTTCACCACAAGACATTGATTGGGTTAAGATAGACAGAACTGTTCAGGAGCCAAAGGAAACTGTACATGCCTATTACGAGAGGCTCTTGCAAGCCTTCAAGAAGTACAGTGGGTTAGATACTCTCGACCCAAAGGATATGGGACAGTTCGTCTCTAAATTTGTTTTAGGATTAAGACCAGAAGTTAGTTTTATGATCCAACAGCATCTGATCTGCTGGCAGAACAAATCCGTGGACGAGATTCTACGGTATGCCAGATACTGTAGTGACGAAGTGGACTCCAAGCATAGGAAGCTCAAGGATAAGTTAATGCTGGTCCAAATGCAGAATGCGGACAAGGTAGGTCAAACACAGTCAAGTGGAGGAACGTTAGGAAGAAGACAGGGGAACAATCAAGGAGGGACTCAGAATGGGTCTGGTCAAGGAAAGGGGAAACCCATAGACCCTAAGACAGGGATAGATGTTGCCACACTAAAGAAAACTACTGCATGTCATTATTGTTACAAGATCGGGCATTGGAAGCGCGAGTGTAGATCGAATCCAGCTAATCAGACTCAAGAGGAGGAGGTTGTGCAGGCACCTGAGGTCGTCAATACGGTGACGAGGCCCAGGTCCATGCAGGGGGGACCATTAAGTCAGCAGGTGCAAGTCCCCCAGCCGCTGAGAATTCCACAGGGAAATCGAACATACCAGCAGATGCCCTTTACGGAGACTTTCGATGAGTTCGATCCAGACCCGTTGCAATGACGGTGCCTGAGGGGGGAGGAAGACTGTACTCTTGGAGCAGTCTTGGAGGTAGACCAGAGGGGACCGTATGTAGAGGCAGATGTTGATGGTCATCCCACCACCTTTTTGATTGATACTGGTGCTACCCGTTCTACTGTGAGATCTGCAGTAGTTCCCAACCTGCCCATCTCGGGACAATCAATCCAAGTTGTAGGAGTGGCGAATAAGAAAATGACTAATCTACTGACTGAGGCAATACCGGTGAGAATAGGAACATTTCACGACCGACACCAATTTGTGGTATGTGACTCAAGTCCAGACTGTTTGTTGGGTCGTGATCTCTTGTGTAAATTGAACTGCACCATCTACTGTACACCCAAGGGAGTGGAATTGCAGACTAATGATAACGATGTGGCATTTAAATTGGCAAATCAGAATCTGTGCACAGAGATGTTTCCTATGTTGTCGGTTGAGGAACTCCCACTCGACCTGAGGGACTCTGTCTCTCTGGGCATATGGGATTTCACAGGGGAAGAGATCGGATTGATCAAAGGGGTTGAGCCAGTTAAGATCTATGTTAAACCAAATGCGAGTTTCCGAGAACACCCCAGTACAACCTGTCACCGGAAACGGTAGCAGGAATCAAACCTGTGATTGAGTCTATGATTGAACAAGGAATCGTGAAGGAAATAATGGGAAGTCCGTGTAACTCACCCATTATGGGGCTGCAGAAACCAAGTGGGAAGTATAGAATCGTGCAGGACCTGCGAAGGGTCAACACAATTGTAGTTCCATGCTGTCCTGTGGTACCGAATCCATCAGTGATACTGTTCCAGATTCCATGTGATGCCGAATGGTTCACGGTGATTGATTTATGTCAGGCATTCTTTTCGATACCGTTACATGAGGAGAGCCAATTTTTATTCGCTTTCCGTCTGGAAGATCGTGTCTTAACATGGTGTTGTATCCCTCAAGGGTATACAGAGAGTCCATCGATCTTTAACCAGCTTTTGAAAAAGAATCTTGAGAGTCTCGTACTGCCGCAGAACTCGGTTCTCGTGCAGTATATTGATGACCTCTTGATTGCATCTGAAACGGAGGATGCTTGCAGGATCGATATTGTTGCTTTACTGAATCATCTAGCAGAAAATGGACACAAGGTGTCCCCAAACAAGCTACAGTATTGTTTGACTGAAGTTCAGTATTTGGGTCATCGAATTGAGAAAGGCAAAAGAAAGGTGTCACCAGATCGGATTGAGGCGATCATGAATATGACCGTGCCTACCACTCAGAAGGAAGTCAGGATGTTTCTGGGGATGGTTGGGTACTGTCGCCAGTGGATCCCCAACTTTTCCTTGAAGGCGAAGCCCTTGCAGAGGCTGACGCACAAGGATGTGAGCGATCCGGTACCATGGGATCATGACTGTCTGATTGCGTTCTTGGAGTTGAGAGAGGGCCTGTGTCGTGCTCCGGCTCTAGGGATGCCAGATTACAACAAGTCCTTTTCATTGTTCTGCTATGAGCGAGAAGGTTGCGCATTATCAGTTCTTACTCAAAGTCATGGGGGTGTCCGTAGACCAGTTGCCTATTTCTCAGCCACTCTAGATCCAGTGGCTTCAACGTTGCCCGGATGTCTCAAATCCGTGGCTGCAACCGGTGTCAGCATTGAGAGATGTGAGAGCATTGTTATGGGTCATCCACTTACAGTTTTTGTTCCACATTCGGTTGAGCTCCTGATGACGAGGACCAAGACACAGCACCTGACGAACAACAGACTCACACGCTATGAGCAGGTTATACTTGCCTCGGAGAATGTGACTCTGAAAAGGTGTTCTGTGCTAAATCCTGCTACTTTGATGCCTTTGCCAAATGTTGATGATGGAGATTGTGAGGACCATGACTGTCTCGATGTGACTGAACTGTGCACCAAACCCGAGACCTGACATTGTTGATGAACCTCTGCCCGAGTCTGATGAAATCTTTTTTGTAGATGGTTCATGCTTATGAGACATAAGATCCTACGTTTAATAAAGAAAGCTAGAGCCGATGGTGCACCTGGGCCAAATGGTCTTCCCCAGGCCTTGTTTAAATCGGATGCCGAATTTTGGTCAGTCAACCTAACCCCACTGTTTTCTTACTGCAGGTTAAATAACATTGTCCCCGAGTCCTGGAGAGGAGCCATTATTCATCCCATATATAAGAGCGGGAAGAGAAGCGACCCTAGTAACTATCGAATGATAGCACTTTTAGACATCGAATCTAAATATTACGCCAGCATTTTGTTGGAAGAGCTGTTGGCCTGGGCCAACGAAACAAAGCGTCTCCCCTTCAATCAGACGGGTTTTGTGGCCAATTCTGGTACAACAACCAACCTACTAACCCTGTCCGTTTTGATAGAGAAAGCGACAGTCCAACAAACCCAACGGCACTGCTGTTTCGTAGATTTTAAAGCGGCTTTCGACCGAGTGCCCAGGGCTTACTGTGGCAAAAATTAAAGTCATGGGGCGTACCTTGGTCTTTGCTTCTCGCAATAGCTGAACTCCATTCTGAAACATGGATTAGAATCAAGCTGGGTGAAGGCTCTCATGTCTCTAGGAAGATCGAGACGAGAGCGGAGTAAAACAAGGTTGTGTGCTGGCTCCACTCCTTTTTAACCTGTTTATATCGGATCTTTCACAAATTCTCGACAGTGTTAACTGCCACCCACCCCAACTAGACGGAGTGCGTATTAGTAACCTCTTATACGCTGATGACCTGGTGCTGCTTAGCCATACGAAAGTGGGCCTACAAAGGTTACTTGATGAATTGCTCCCTTACACTACAAGCAATTTCCTAGAGTTGAATCTATCAAAAACAAAAACAATTTCCTTTGGGAAGCAAAAGAAGACGCGTGGAGGGTGGCACTTCAACAAATTAAAAATCGACTCAACACGTCACTATAAATATCTGGGAATAATTCTTGACACCAGATGCTCCTTTGTTAAACAGAAAGAAGCACTAAGGTTCAAAGCCCTGGCTCTAGAGGTTGCCGCCACGAAACTGTCCAAAAAGCTACTTGGCCCCAGTTTACTCCCAATGCTGAAAGTGATGAAGGCAAAGATAACCAATACATTGACGTATGGCCATGAGATCACGAAGGGCACCACAAACACTCTTTTAAACAAACTAATAATCAAAATTTTTAAACGTGCATTTCATTTTGCCAAAGTCAGCGTCGCCAGCACAAGTTCGCCTCGAACTAGGTCTACTTGACCATCACGGCGTAGAGGCTGGCGCATTTATTAAGTTCTGTAATAGACTGCGTCATGCCCGGGAGGGTTCCTTGGAGGCCAGACTCTGGCAAGAAATCCAGAAAAGTCACGCTAGCCATAAATATCGGCTCCACCTGAATCATAGTTTACAACTGCTTGGTGTCAAGGAGTTTTGGGGAACAAATCCCCCCCAGTCGGCACTAAAAGCAGTCATTAAGAAGAGCGTCAGGTTGTGGTCCTTTCATTCGGACAGGGCAACATTGTCAAAAGGAAGCACGCCTGGGCAGTGATCACAAATTTTAAGCCAGGAGTTGTACCCCTTATTTATTAAGCACGTTTGCACTTTATTGGAAAAGAAAGTTCCTGGCACTAAGGATGGGTGAATGGCCTTTTCTAAAGAATCTTCCAGAATGGCGCCGACCACATAATCACACCCAATGTAGGCTGTGCGGCCACCACACCGAAGACATGGAACATATAGTTTGCCTATGTCCAGCAATGCTCACCGTCAGACGATTTCTATTGCGAGAAGAATGGATTAGGCTTGGAATTCGATCCTGCCGCCAAGCCATAATAGCTGCCTTAAACCCGGACAACACGAAGCTGAATACCGGGTTAACAAAACTTGTCACAAAGGCGCAAAAATTGTTGGAAGTCATTGGTGCCCCCAACCAACCCCCATTATGGCAGCCCGGCACTCCACCCTTGGGCTCAGTAATTGCCTCCCGAACAACAACAATCTGCCGACCCTAACCCGGTCCCCGAATTGAACACTATCTGCCAGGAAGCTCTGCAGAGTTTTAAGTAAAATGCTAACCTTGTATCCATCTGTAATTTTATATAGTGTTTTTTTCATTTTTAAGATCATGTTGCAAGTGTTTTTATATTGTAATGGGTTTTAATTATCCAACAATAAATTTCTTACTACTAAAGAGACAATGTGGGTCATTTGAGAGCAGCCTTTGCTGTATGTACCATTTCTGGAGTTGTGGAAGCTGCTTGCTTACAGGGAGAATACTCCGCACAAGTAGCTGAAATCATTGCCTTGACTCGTGCCTGCTTAGTTGCTGATCAAATCTGAATCACCATCTACACCGACAGCCAGTACGGGTTCGGTGTGGTTCATGACTTCGGACAGCTATGGCCACAGAGAGGATTTCTAACGTCATCAGGATCTCCTATCAGAAACGGGGAATATGTGAGACAATTGTTGGAAGCCTTGCAGCGACCACGAGAAATAGCTGTGGTAAAATGTGCAGCCCACGGGAGGGGGAATGATTTTGTGTCACTGGGAAATCGGTATGGGATGAAGTTGCACGTTTTTGCGCTGAACAAGGATGCATTTTCACTGGAGATTATACTGGAGAGAGCCCAGAAAGAACCGAGCTCAGCATGATGTTAGCCATGGCAGACACCTGGGATGAGCTCAAGCGTCTGCAGGGAGAAGTTTCAGAACAGGAAGAGGCTGCTTGGATTAGAGCGGGATGTGAGAGAAGAGATGATGGCATTTGGGTTTCAAGTGATGGTCGAGCAGTGTTACCAGATGACTTGTTGAGCCCTACGGCAAGACAGATTCACGGAGCAGTGCACATTGGAAGGGATGCTATGGTGCGAATGTTCAGACAAACGTAGTACAATCCACTGTTTTGTGCGTTTGCTGAGGCAGTGTGTCATAGGTGTGTTACATGTCAGCAAATGAATGCTGGAAAGAAAACTGTGGTTGCATTGAGCCACATTGGGAGGTCTGGAGGGCCTTTCAACAGAATCCAGCTCGATTTCATAGAGATGCCTAGGTGCAATGGCTTGAGGTACATTTTGGTTGTGGTGTGCGTTTTCTCACGGTGGGTGGAAGCATACCCGACAAGGAGATGTGATAGCCTCACAGTAGCAAAATTGTTACTTAGGGAGCTGATACCACGGTTCGGTTTTCCAACTTCATTGGAGTCGGATAGAGGAACACACTTCCACAGCGAAATTATGAAGTTACTTTGTGCCGCTTTACATGTTGATCAAAGACTGCATTGTAGCTATCGACCAGAGGCTTCTGGTATTGTGGAACAGATTAACTGGACTCTAAAAATGAGGATGGCAAAAGTGTGTTCGTCCACGTCTCTGAAATGGCCTGATGCATTGCCACTGGTGTTGATGAGTGTTCGTATTATCCCGATAGGAGAACTGGCCTTTCACCACATGAGATCCTGATGGGGAGGGCAATGCGGTTACCAGCAGTGCCATCTACAGCCTTGATAAACATCACAGATGATTTGATCCTTGATTATTGCAAAGGACTGGCTGATGTGGTCTGTTCTGTGTCTCACCAGGTTGAAGCTGCAACTGCCCCGACCTCAAGGGACCTCTGCCACGACCTGTGCCCGGCTGATTGGGTGCTAGTCCGCAAGCACGTGAGGAAGAGTTGCCTTGACACCCGTTGGAGGGGCTCTTACCAGGTGATTCTGGTGACGAATACAGCGGTGAAGTGCGGAGGCTTGCCGAACTGGACTCACGCCTCCCACACTCGCAGAGTTTCAAAACCCCTGGAAAAAACAGCTCCTCTCGTAGAAGAAAATCCAGCTGTGGCAGCGAGGCCACTCGAGAGGACAAGCCAAGCTGTGGGGGTTGCTGACAAAGCTGGTCACCCACCAGAGCAAGCTGAGGGGGGTCACGCTACACAAGACCCAGGTATTGACTCTGAGGGAGAAGTTAACATTGCGAATGGTATAGAGTTAAACTCAGCTGAAGGAACTGGTGCGCAAGGTGGTCGGGGCAGAGGAGAAGAGCTGAACCTGCAGAAGAATTGTGGCCTGGGAGACAAGGGAGGCTGAATCTGAGACTAGCTCCTGAGAGAAGGGAGGCTGAATCTGAGACTAGCTCCTGAGAGAGATCTTGCTCCTATGTCGGAGACATCTGAATCAGAATTGAGTGACGCAGAGCAAGCTCAAGAAGGCCCAAGAAGGTCAAGGAGAGTAAGAGTGCCTTGCCAGAGATACGCTGCCCCGGAGTGCACTTATATGGTCACTGATGCCGGGAGTAGTGGGGACCGGGAGACTGAGGTCTTCACAAGTGATCAGCAGAACACCCGAGTTGAAAATTGATGTGGGACTGATAGTTCCTGGATTGGAGATAGAAGGGGTGCTGACAATAACTGTTCCGAGACCTCCAGTATTGAGCAGAGTACGGATTCTGATCCTTCAGGAACTGTCCTTTCCTACTTTTGGTTATCAGCCACCAGCTCAAGAGATTGCAGCTGTTCGTCTTGAAAGTTTGCAGCGTGTACTAATTTAAATTGGTTCTGAGCTGATAAGGGACTGTGAGTGAACTGTGAACTGTAAATAAGTGTTTTAAGAAGATAACCTAGGTCTGAGTGGAAGAAGAAAAAATGTAGGGTTTTCTGTAGAAGAAGAAAGAGGGCTAAGGAAGTCTTTTGAACTGTGTAAATATAATCAGAGCAACGAACTGTGAAAGAATTTCCAGCACTTCAATGAACTGTGTTTGAACTGGTTGAACAGCAATTTGAGGTGAAGAGAAGAGACTTTTAGTGTATCCTCTTGCTGAACTAGACCGACAAGTTAAAGATGGAGTCTGGAAGTTCGAACCGTAGGTCTAAGTTTTGTGATAGGTACACTCATAGTAGGGGTGATAGTTGTAGTAACAGTAGTTATTATTGTGTCTGTAAAAATTTCACATGATGCAGAAGTTGAGGGAGTGGGAGTACAAGGGACATCCACACCTACTACTTCTAGCGCCAAAGAGGGTAACATAGGAGCTGAAAAAGCTATGCTAGATCAAACTAGTCGTCTGTTGCATGTAGATTTGTCTAGAGGTGATTATACGCTTAATGCCTACGCGAAGCTGCTATATGAATATGTGAATATGATGGATGTGAGAGACTGTTATGTGTGTTTGCAGTTGCCTGCATCTGTAGAGGAAGGTATTCGGTATCATCATCTCCCTTTGACGTATGGTATTTCTTGTAGTTTATTGCTTAGTATGTTTTATGATAAAGGTCATTATGAGTATTATTTTTCTAATTATGATGTAGTGCTTTCAGAGGTTCCAGATTATAAGCATTATTATTAGCAGGAAGATAGAGTGGGGAAGTATTTCATACCCACTGTAACTTTAGATACGGCTTATGCACATCGTCACAATCTAACATGCTCGTTAACAGATGTAGAGAAGAAATTTATAGATCAAGTAGAAGATAGACATAGACAACTAACAGCAAACCGTAACAATAGGGAAGGAAAAGTTGAGTGGACCAAGGAGGAGTTAGCACATAAAGCGAAAGGGAGCAGTGGTCCAATAGCGTTGGATTTTGAGCAGAGAGGGAAGTTGTGTGTGAGACAAGTCCAGACCTACTATGATAAAGTCTTTGTGGGACAGAGTGTGTGTGATCATACCTTCACCATTGAGGCTACAGCGAAGAAATTCTTGCAGGATGCGATACAAGTAGTCCCAAATGTGTATTTCGTGTGTGGGAAAAATGCCTATGTGCGATTGCCATTGAATTGGTATGGTACGTGCTATGTGGCAGTGGTGTTTCCGAAAATTTATCATGTGGAGGATGTAGAACATTTGGAGGGTGGATTACATCCTATGGGGAAGCGAGGTGCAAGTACAGGAGAGATTGTGGGAGATGTTTTTGGAGCACTGATACCAGGTTTGGGAGTGGTGTTGAACGATGTCAAGATCAGAAAGTTGTCAACCATTGTGGACAAGTTGTCAGCGAACACAGCTCAGTCGTTGTTGCTTGTGGATGGAGAGATGGTGTCGATAAGGGCTATGGTGATACAGAACCGTCTTGCTTTAGATGTTTTACTGGCGAAGGAGGGCGGAGTCTGTAAAATGCTGAAAGTTCAACAGTGCTGTACTTATATACCGTATAACAGCAAAGATCTGAAGAAGTATATAAGTAATATCACTGAGATCCATCATGAGGTGCATGACTTAGTCACAAAAGGAATTTGGGACAAGGTGGGAAAAGGGTTTAGTAAGGTAGGAAGTTGGTTTGCGTCCCTGGGAAAGGGAATCCTTGGTTACATCTTGAAGCCTATTATCATAGTAGTGGTCTGTGTGATTATTTTGTGGGGATTGGTGAGGGTTTACAAGTGGCATAAAGCAAATCGAGTCGAGAGATCTCTTAGAGAGCAAGAGCGAAGGATGGTGATACTGCAGGACAGTCATTATCAGAATATTAAAAGCCTAGAGAAGTTCTGACAGGGAAGAGTGGCTACAACTCTGTTTAGGTCGGTTCTTTCTCCAGGGAGTGTGATTTGTTATGATGACACTTGTCATCAGAGGGGGGGCTGATGGAGCGCGATGGTGCTCTAAAATTGTAGGGGTGCATCATAATCATGGATAGTCCTCACCCGCATATATTCCTGTGTTGTATTAACCTTTGATCATTAGAAAACGTGTTGTAATAATCATTCGCAAGTGAATTGATAGAAATTGTTTCGTGCCATGCAAAAGAAACGAAATGGCATTTATGTTTGGAAAGGGTAACCTTTAGTATATTGCAATTGCCTAACGAAAAGCCCATGTGTAATGTAATGCATTTTGATTTAAACATGCATAATGTTAGAGACTGCACGTGGAGATGACTAATTGTGCTTAACGTGTAACAATTGTAGATGCTTGCAAAGGAAAACACCATTAACTTGTGTGTATAATTTGATGTTTAAAGGCCTAAATGAAATGTTCACTTTGTGTAATTGAAGACCTATTCGTTTATTCTTATGTTGGCCGATTTGTGTAGGCCTGAAAATGTAATTTCCCTGGTAAGCTCTCGCATTTGGAGGTAGTCAGCGAATTTCATGTGCATGCAAGGTTGTTCTGTTCTCACGTTTCCGTTGCAGGTGGAAGAAGTTGCCTTTGTTAGTTAAAACTAACGCCTTTTGTTTTAGGAGTTAGGCATGGAGGAGAAGCGATACTTTGTAAACGGAATGTCGATAATTGGGAGCGCGATGGTGTTCTTTCTCACTGAGGAGGCCTGGGAATCAAGGTCATCAAGCCGAACTTGGGTGGAGTGAGGAAGACGGTGGAAATTTACCTATGAGAAGTGTCCAGCGAGAAGAGGTGATCTGTGGGCGTGTTTTACATCTGTGCATTTTGTATTAGGGACAGTGTCCAGAGGGATGAGTTAGGAGAAGAAGGGAGTAAGGAGAAGAAGAGAGTTAGGAGAAGGGGTAAGAAGATCGATGAGGAAAGAGAGAGTCTCTTAGAACCAGCTCTGTAGCTTTGGCTACTTGACCCATACAGCGTGAGTGTACATCTTAGGAAGTCTTCACGGGCTGACACCTTTAATTGATCTTGCCTGGGGAATGCTAAGTAGGGATGTCACTTTAGAGATAGAGTAGGGATAGTCTAATGCTTTTCACTTTTCAGCCGCAGATGAAGTCTGACTTAGATGCCAGGGCAGTCCTTGCCTGTGTTCTGTTTTTAGAACTTTTCATACTTTTCATGATCTATCGGATGAGGCTCACTCGTAGATATGGTTTTGTATTAGTTCCCATGTACTTTTACAACCTCGTCTTGAGGTGCTTGTACATCCAGTTGTTTCTGGCTTTGTAATAAACCCACTAACTTGGAATTCGGAGTCTGTGATCTTTTGAGTCATAATCATCGGGACATGTTGGATTGCCTCAAATGAATTGTTTCTCCCCGTTACACTTCTCAGCAGGTAACAAAAGATCCATTGACCTCGGGTTCCTAGTTAAATTCTTGTAGAGGAACCCGGCCTTATCACCCTCAAAAGGAGCATTGGATCCCTCAGTCTAAGCTTGGTTTAGTATCATCTGAACACCAAGAAACCATACACACCAATGTGTGGGAAGATGAAAACAGGAACAGGTGTGAAACTCTTGCAGGGTTGCCAAACTCTCTGGGGAGAAAAGGAAGAACTGCTGTCCTGTAAATATGTCAGATTGTATCTGTCAGGAGGAGCCATCTTGATCCAAAATAAGGCTTCACATGACCCAGCTGACTGTAAGACCAGCCTAAGGACACCTTGATGAAGTGAGATAGTCATTGAGCTATGAGTTATCCATCACCTAGCCACCCCGGAGAATAGAAAGGCTCAAATAAGGTCATCATCCAGGTCGATGAACTGTTACCTGGCCCTTTATTTGTGTCTCTAGGGTACCTATTTTATGGGCAACACTTTTTTTATTCCTCCATCCTACTTAAAGGGGTTCAACATTTTATTCTGTCAGTGATGTACCGAAGGTTGGTCCAGAACCATAGCCAGATCAGGATCCCTTGCCCACTCTGTAGACCCTTTTATGAGTGTATAGCTCATAATAAGAACCAGAGACTTGAGTGCTCTCAAAGTTACCTGAGTCAAATGGAACTAACCCCATAACATATCATTGACCATAAGGATAATATTATCGGAAATGAAACCTAACACCCAATGCTAAAGAGCTGTATTAATGTTTGGGCTTGTATCTTGGCCGCAGAAATTCTAACACATCCGGACGTTTGGTCTAATTTTTGTTTTTAACTGAACTATAAGAGACTCCTTTTATTGTCTAAAGTAAATCACTGACTTGAAAGTGATGGTATTAAATGTTATTTATTGTGTCATACTGAATCTATTCAAAGCGTGTAGAGAGTCAAGTGCCCAAAAGCAGGAACTTGGTTATCCACTTGAAGTGCATTAGGACTGTGGCCCTGGGAAAGCACTGTATTTATTCATATGTGTATTCATTTAATTGTTTTTAGTGCTCGGAAAGTTTTGGTGCAATGACTATTCTTTCCCAGTATGTACAAGCTGTGATGACTTATTCACAAAACTACAAGATATACCGTAGGCAGCTCTTTTGGGGGTTTGGAGTGTGTTGTGAGGTTCTGTCTCTCATGTAAGAGATTAAGCCCTGGTGTGACGGGAAAAGAGTAAGAGGCCTCTATGAATCAATAAGTCTTTCGATTTTTTGAGGCTTTGCTTGGCCGACCTGGCAAACTGGATGAAAAATAGCTGCCTCAGATTAAATGCCAGCAAAACTGATATTTTAGTGGTAGGAAAGCAGCCATCCATCTGGTCCTCGAGTTGGTGGCCCAGCGAGTTGGGGTCCCCCCCAACTCCAAGCCCCAAAATAAAAAACCTGGGAGTTTGGCTAGAGTCCACACTATCCAAATCTCTACCCTCAGGGGTCCATGCTTCGGGTCCCTAAAAATGATCAGAAAAATCCTTGGTCTCATTCCTGACTGCGCAAAAAAACTAGCAGTCCAGGCCCTTGTGACTTCTAGATTAGATTATTGTAATGTCCTGTACCTGGGGGCATCCAGGAAGAGCATACACAGGCTACAGCGGGTGCAAAAAGCAGCAGCTCGTATGCTGCTGAACATCCCTAACGTTGCCCCCACAGGGCGTGCCCTGGAAACACTCCACTGGCTCCCCATTGAGGAAAGGATATCTTTAAACCCCTATGCTATGCTCACAGAATACTACTGGGCAAAGGCTCGAAATATCTGCTCCCGATGATCCAACCTTATCATCCTAGGCGCTGCCTGATATCTGCTGGCTCAGTATTGGTTAGTGTCCCCTCATTCAACAGAAAACGCTTTGGCGGCACCTCTTTCAGATTCTTGGCAGTCAAACAATGGAACTCTCTACCTCTACATCTTAGATTAGAGCCTTCTGAATCAGCCTTCCGTAAACATCTCAAAACTTGGCTGTTTAAGAAACAACTCAACCAACAGTAGTTCCTGCCCAGTCTCTCTTTCTGGCTCAGTCGGTTTTCTAGCGCGGGACACTCCGAATTGTAGTAACCATGCGCTTTACAAGCTGCAAATAAATAAATAAATAAAATACAGGAAAGGAAGTGTCCTTGTTTGCATCATCAGTTGGTGGTTGGTGTTTACAAAAGCTGTTGATATGTGTTGCTTGAATGAAGGATTCGTTTCAAATCAAGCCCTAAGATTTACAACTATTTGAGCTGAGTTTGCCAGTGCTCCTAGTTCTTCTGGCCCATTGAACACCAGAACCCTGGTAGGTCAATCACCAGTTTTGAGACAGTTTTCAGGCAGTTCAGCCAGAGGACATTCTTCTTCATCTAGTAGCAGATGTGTGTCATGCATGTTATGGTGTTTCAATCTTTTGAGTAATTGTCTACTTTCATGTTAAGCAGAATGTTATCTACATACTTTTGAAACTGAATGTGGTAAGGGAGATACCCTGCAGCAAAGCTCTCTTGTTGATACTGAAAAGTAAGGGGGTGGTGAGCCCCTGTGGATCATCACAAATAGTGTTTCTTATGGAAGACATGTAAGTGGAATTAACATGCCCACTGAACCTGTTCAAGTTACCCCAGTCCAATTGTCACATATAATCCTGGATGATGTTGTGATTTCCAGTGTCGTGGGCCACCTGTAAGTCGAGTTGGATGAGGATGTCTGCCAGAATCAAGAGAATGGAATAACATTTCTAAGATGCCATAGATTGTCATTTCTATCCCTTTTTTCCAGCACTTTGAGGGTCATTGCTCCAACCCATACCAGTGTTACTAACAACTAGACACACACACACGCCTACAGGAGTGACCGTCACTGTGGTGGAAACAGAATACTTGGGTGATATGGTAATCCTCTGGAAAGATCGCAATAGCATTCCAAATTCAGTGTTCTGAAAGAACATTCTGCAGATATCCTTAAAGCTGTCCATTGCTTATGTGCAGCAGATTGGCATGAGCATTAATGCACTATGTGTGGGGCCAAGCTACGCAGTCAAGGATTTGAGGATTTACAGTGGGAGAGGCTTAAGCGTTTCAGGTACAGAAGCTTTCCTACCCTTTGAAATGAAGGAGTTACAGGAGTAAATCAGTTTCCAGCAATGTAAAACAAATGTGCCAGCAGAGACGGCTCCTCCATTGGAACTGAGGAGCATCGCCCCACTTAAAATCCCCCCAAACCCCTGAAAAATAAAATGGTAATTTATTACCATTTTATTTTTCTTCCCCGACCCGAACAGAGCATCAGGACGGGAGCGGTCCATTGCTGAGGGACAGCAGCATGTCACTCAGCAGGGAGGAGGGTGGGCTGGTATGGCACTGTTTAAAGTGTGCATGTCTTTTTGGCCGGCTGTCTTGCGATGGCCAGCCACACATGCTGCATGAGAGCAGTGCCCTGATTGGTCAAGGGAGTTGCTGCTTCCAGTTCTGGATGTGAGAAGAGAACCGGAGCGGAGGACGTTGCATCTTGTTTAGGTAAGTTTTTATTATTTGTATTTTATTTTGCGTCTGCGCCCCCGCCCCCCTGTCGGATGCCAGCCTCCACTGTATGCCAGCAAATATCACGTGGTGTAGTGCGCATCAGTGTGTCATATGGTATATAGAAAGGTTTGTCACAATGGGACAGGAAGATGGAAAATTACAATAGGCCTGGCTTGTAATGCACAGCCCGATCTTGCACAAGCCTGAATGTCACAAACACAGACAGACACACCATCTTCTCTCCAAGGAAGGGGTTGAAATCAAATGGAGAAAAACAAACAGTGAAACCTAGAAGTACATCAGCTGATCTTACATTAAACAACTGCCCTCTTTCAATATGTGGTATATTAATAATATAGAAACAACTGACAATATGAAGAATTGGAGTGCATGCCAATTTAGAGCCTGGTATTTATTCTTAGCATTGGCACTCCTTCCAAATGTCTCCTTATAGTTTGAGTAAAAAGGGAAAAGGCAGCGTATGTGGGTGACATGCAGAGCAAACATCATATTAAAAAAATTACATTTATTAATAGGTTTTAATAGGCATACTGAGAATTGGGTTTCCGTAGCAACTGGAGCTTCTGTTTCATGATTGGTAACTATTTAATATTTCTCTGTAAACTCTGCAGCAAGATAAGTGTATGGTGATGTGTTTAATTTATAACACAGAAAAATAAAAGTGATGGCTGGCATTCTTGAATTGATCCTGCAGGGGGAGGGCTCATGTGCTGCCCACTCAATAGAGATACCAACCACATACAAATAAGATTTGGTCTTGCTCCAACAGGAACAATCCAATACGAAATGCAAGACCAGGTCTAGAAAGGACCTGGTGTGGGTGGAGAATTGGGTGAATCTTCAACTTGATGTAAAGCGGAAGAGACACCTTACACAGAGGACATATATAATACCCGCATAATATACTTGTCCCTGTAACAAATTGGGTTATTGGTTGAGGGGATGAAACCCTACTCAAGCAAAAACCACAATCCTCATCTGGGTAAACCACAAAAGTCACTAAATTAACCTGTGCTTAAACCTCTGTTAGCTTGGCACAAAAGCAGTCAGGCTTACCTTAGAGACACTGTATAAAGTATTTATGCACCACACAAACAGAAATAAAGTGAAAACACAACACAAGGAAAATCCCAAACCAATTTAGGAAAATAGGATGCATTTTAGTAAATAAAATGAGACCAAAATGACAAAAATTCAATCAGTAGAACCGGAGATATGCAATTTAAAACTTTTAATTTAGCGCCTGAAAGCACAAAGCAAAATTCGCAATCATCTGGTAATGCTAGACCAGGGAAAGTCACAACTTCAGACTGACTACGATGGAGCGCAGGCCAGATACAGAGGCCATGTTAGCCCCCCTGTAAAAAGTACCTTCTCAGAGTACGGCACAAACACTCCAGCTAGCGGTGGAGGAGGCCGCGAGGCGCAAGGAGAGCGTCACGGACGATCGTTGCTGTATCATGAAGAGCAGACCGGGCGACTCAGGGTGTCATTGTTGTAGCGTGAAGAGTCAGTCAGGCGTTGTGGATAGTAGTTTTTGGAACTTTGTGTTGGCAGTCACGGCGGGCTGTCGTTGCTGTATCGTGTAGTGCAGATCTCATGTTACCAGTCACAGTGGTGGCAGTTGCTGTACCGCAAAGAGTTGGGTTCACTGGAGCTTCGCATTGGTGGTTGTCGAGGGTGGCAGAGTCTTGGCTCAAATGGGCTCCTTTCGTGGTCACGAAGAGCCCAAATCTTCAGGATTTCTCATTTCTTCAGAGGAGTGCACTCTCATGTCAGTCAAGAATCTAGGGCCTGGGGAGACACTTCTCTGGGATCAGGGACTCACTCTAGCGGAGGCCAGCAGGGCTCAGGCGGGTCCAGTTGCAGGTTCAGTTGCAGCAGTTCAGCTGGACAGTTGCAGGAAGGCCTCTGGAGATTGTTGTGTCTCCGTATCTCAGAACAGGAGGTTGCCCACCTGACCCTTGAAGTCACTAAGGTAGCCTGGGATGAAGAGAGCAGGTCCAGTCTTCCTTCTCAGAGAGCAGGGCAGGCCTCAAGCAGCAGGACAGTCCTCTAGGGAACAAGGCAAACCTCATGTTTCAGGGTAGTCCTCTGAAAAACATTTCAGGCCTCAAGCAGCAGGGCAGTCCTCTGGGGAATAAGGCAAGCCTCATGCAGCATGGCAGTTGTCTGGGAAATAAGACAGTCCTTCCTCTGTAATGTCTGCAGGTCCCAGAGTGTACTGAAGATTTGTTCTGAGGGTCCAATATTCATACCTGGTGCCAGCCTTTCAAGTGGGGGAATACCCTGGCCTACCCACACATTTGGTTCTGGAAAATGTCCTCCTTCCCCATTCAAGGCTCCAAGAAGTCTAGGGTGATAAAAGGTTAGCATCAGGTTCCTTTGTGTGTGTAAGCAGGGCTGGAAACAGCTCCACTCCCAGTCATCCTGGCGGGATGGCCCATCCTGCCAACACCTAGTCCCCCTTTGTCTCACTGTCTGGGAGGAATACACAAAGCCTAACAGCTAAGCTATTCACAGTCATGTGACCCAGGAAACTGGCAGACAGCACCAAATGGTTAGGACAAGCAAATGTAAACTTTCTAAAAGTTGCAATTTCAGAATTGTGATTTAAAATCCAACTTTACCATTAAAGGCAATTTTAAATTGTAATTCATTTGAGTCCAAACTTGACATCCCTATCTGTTCCCAATCAAAGACTAGCACTTATTGAATGTAGGAATGTAACCCAATGTTATCCAATGGGAGGGATAGGCCTTACAGTAGTGAAAAACAAATGTAAGAGTTTTCCCTACCAGAATATGCAAAACTTTTCCCTACAAGGATATGTACAACCTAAAAAACACATATCCTACTTTTTAAAATTCAATGCACCATGCCCAATGGGCTTTTAGGGCCTACCCTAGCATATATGTATTAAAAATTAGGATTTAGGCCTGGCAAAAGGTTTATTTTGCCAGGTTGAAATCTCAGTTTAAAACTGACCTACAGGCTGCAATGACATGCCTGAGACATGTTTTAAAGTGCTACTTAAGTGGGCAGCATAATGAGTGCTGCAGACTCACTTGTAGCATTTAATTTACAGACCCAGGGTACATGTAGTACCACTTTACTAGATACTTACAAGTAAATTAAATATGCCAATTGGGTGTAAGCCAATTTCACTGTGTTTAAAGGAGAGAGCACATGAATTTTGGCACTGCTTAGCGGTGGTAAAGTGCGCAGAGTCCTAAAGCCAACAAAAACAGATTCAGAAAAAACAGGAGCAGTAAGGCAAAAGGTTTGGGGTTGACAGGTCTAATAACGTCCCACTTCCACCGCAAGCCACCATATGGAGACTATAACTCTTGAACTCTTTATTATTTCCCCTCATATCTAGTTTCAAAAGGCTCTAAATTAATCACTTTTGGTTTTTTTCTTTAAGATTTCGTAGAATGTACTTTTACTAGCCAATATTTAGTCTGGATAAATTGCTAGATTGCTACACAGCCACATGTGTGAGATACTGGATAGAGCAGAGGGAGGTGGAGAGACAGCTTGAAATTAGCGTGTACCACTAAATATATCATTAGTCTACGGTTGGCTTTATTTATGCCACTCATTTGCAAGTAGAACATTAGGTTCTCAATGCTTTCAATTTAAGCTCTTAACATCATTACCACTTTTGGTCAGTAATGATCAATTTAAGTTGGGGACTCTTGCAACTAATGGATTGCCAGTTTGGCTTTTGGCTGAGCTCCCCCACCTACTGCTCCCAATAAACCTTTTTGGCATACTTATCATTACAGATGGACCCTGAGCCCAATATTCCTAGCCTATTATTACAAATGATTGTGCACTGATGGATACTTCTGTCCTTATTTGAGGACTTGGATGTGGAACCTTCTTCTTTTGTTGTGTGAACACAGATGTGTGGTCCTTAAGTTCTAGTTCCAGAGATAGTCACTGCACACACCAGAGTCAATCAAATTGTTTAGAACTGGATGCTTAGGGTTGAAAGACAAAATCTGTTGGGACATCTTGACCGGTATATGATTAGAGACTTTTTTCGGAATCAACTCTGTCCTCTTGTGTAAGCTCACATGCTTCACATTCCAACTGATAAGAAGCAAACACATTATTACATCGGGATGCAGGGGTGAAGAGGAGAGACATTCACTGGGAGTGGCACAACAAAAGGAGCTAGAGGACAGGATGTGAGTTTCAATGCTTTCACCTTCAGGAGTTCTATTTTGCTTACATGAGCTATGTCTCCTCCTTTTCTTTTAAGTGTATTTTTCCTTCTCCTGTATCTCTTTCTCTGTATGCACCCTTTTCCTGTCTCTTGCCCTCAACTAATTGAGCTGTTGCTATCTCCTACTACAGTTTCTCAGCTAGAGATGGATCTCTCCTGAGACACGGGTGGTTATAGGGCTGGAAAGGCTGCAGGATATGACGACCTGTCAAGAATAGAGTCTGCAGAGGAACTATCAGATAACCAGAGATGGTGTAATTTTCAGGGGAGCTCTTCCACTCTGTTCTTAGTTGTTATTTGAACAAGGGGGCATATTTACAAGGAGCTAGCGCCTCCACAGCGTCAATATTCTGGAACTGCTTGACTTGTAATTGATTATAATGTTCACATTCTGTTGTTTTCTTCTCTATCTTCTATGTTTCCCTCTTTTGTTCTTTTTCACTTTTTTCCACTCTGTGCTGCAACTCAATGTCTACAGGGCTAGATCGCATTTGGTACATTTTGGGGAAGAAGCATCTCAAGTAGAGGATAGATGTGTTGATGGACCTAGGAGTCTCTGGTTGGATTGAAGCCATCAGGAAAATTTTCTTCGAAGAGACACAATGGACCTTGGTATTGAACTGAGATCACAGCGTCCGATTATCATTAATATTGCTAACTGGAACGGACTAATTTGCCCACGGGGGCTGGATCCATGATCTGTTTTAGAACTGAGTGTGGACTTGAATGTAAGGTAGGATCTGTACTACCTTCCTCCCGAGGAGAGATGAGTTTGATTTATTTGTAGGTTTAATTGTGTTTTTGAGTATAGCATTTGCTTTGATTTGCTGTATTTGTTATACCTAGGCTTGATCTGATCTCCTCATGATCCCAGGGACTCACTGGTCCTATCATTTGGGCATTTATGCTGAACAACTGCAGCCAGCTAACATACATTCCTTTAGAATATACAGCGACACTTACATATTTCTCATTGTGCCTGTCGTTTGGGGCGATTTACAGTGGGGGTGGAGTTCACACCACTTTTTCAATGTTGACATCTTGGGCACACCATACTATGCCGTGTTGCTTTGTAAATCACAGTGAAGAGAACATCTTCATGTCCTAGCCCACTGGGGATTTATATGGATTACAATGCGTCTCGTGGGCACACCTTACCACGTCTCTCTGTTGTCATACTTCCTGATGATATACATCTTATTGCAAACATTCCATCAATGTGCTCTAGCCCACTGGGCCTCTATGTACAATGCTACGCGCCGTAGCAACAACCGATAAGTGGCTCATAATGCATAGTATGCATATTTTGAATACAATGTCTAAATATTGTTTAAACATTACCAGATGTATGACGAATATCCATGTGCCATAGTAACTACCGGTCAAGCGTTTGCAATGCTTATCTTGTATGTATTGGCTAAATAATTTTGGAAGCATTGCCAGAGTATGACTAACAGTTATGTATGCATTATGTATGGCTTTTTCAACAATTATACTCAATGGCATGTGGTGCAGCACTATAATTGCGAATATTGTTGGAATATTATTGATGCACTTAGTGTATACCACCACCGCTACTTATGGAGGACATTGTGACACCTTGATGGTTATTATGAATGTATTTATGCACCAATAGGCATTGAACATCGTCTCAAAATGGCGACCATGTTAACTGTGATTAATGCTGGCTCTGCTAGCCTTTCATCTATGTTGTATTGCAGCCAATGTCGATTTCCTTTTTAAACCCGTAAGAGGATGGCAGCGATGAAACCCAATGGCTCCAGGAAGCTGTGGTTGGCTTCTCCCCTTTCTTTGTTGTTCCAAAATTGACAAATGTGAAGCTACGTTGTTTGAATAAATCAGAATGATTCAGGCATTTAATGAGCGCACAGCTACTAAAGAAAGAGTCTGGAAAGTAATTGAGGCATTCTCGCTGATATTATACACAGGGGCTGCTGGTACCCTTTGAAAGTGGTGGGGTGAGCAAAGTGCCCCACCACTTCCAATAAAACAAAATTAAACAACCCCTCCCCCCAAAAGCTCAAACTAAAACAAATCCTCCCTCCAGAAACCCAAATACAAACAACCCTTTCCTCAAAAAGCCCAAAATTAAACACAAACATATGCATTACACATTTAATTTAAATAAAAGTAAGTTGTACTTACCCACAGGCTACAACAAGTCATCCTCAGTGTTCGTCTGCAGTCTCCTTACATCTATACGTGGACATCCAATTTTAGCTGAGTTGTGTCCACAGATGTGCAAAATTGATAATTATCAGGGGTATATTTACAAGGGGATAGCACCACCAGAACGTCACTTTTAGCGGCGTTCTGGTGGCGCTATGCCCTTCACCATATTTATAATGCGGCGCTAAGCCACTTTTTCACAATGTACGAACCAGCTCGAATGCAGTTTATTCAAAGAAAATGTAACATTGCAAAGTTATAGTTCAAAAACGTCCCTAAGATATTTACTTATGTCTTTTTCTAAATACCTCAAAGCAGTCCCTGTGGGCGTCAGCGCCCTGTACATGAATAGGTGGACAGCAGAAAAATATATCTGAGCTTGTTTCAGAGGTGCACAAACATAATAAAATTAGCCTCTTCAGCTTGCTTATTTTTTAAACTTCACCAGCTTAGTCAATTTCACGAAGCTGACAAATGCTGACAAATGCACAACTAAAAATAGCAGGAAAAAAGTCTACACAATAAAATCCACACCTTACTTCTTTTTCAGAATAATTATTCCAAAGAAAATATTTAGACGACAAATTCTCCAGTTATAACATGGCTTAACTGAAAATTATGCCCATCTGACAAGTTTTAATAAGATTACAAACTTTGAAACAATGTGAAGTTTCCTTCGTTCTTTTTTTTTTTTTAAACAAGCACTTAATATTCACAGAGAACCATTAAAGGCTCCCGATTGCACCCATTTATAATCGTCAAGTAATAAAGAAAAACAGGGACATATGTACTTTACTCACATTCACCAATTCAGGCACAAGTACATAAAGTGGTTTGTGCATAATCAAACAAAGGTTTAGGTTAAGTGCTAAAATAGGGATTAGAATGCACCCCTCAGGAGAACAGAGGCCAGGGCTTGGCCTTTAGATCTCCTCCCAGCGTGATCCCATTATGTGAACATAAGAGCCCAGCCTATGAAGGTTCCCATGCTATTAACATTCATCATTGGTGAAATGTTCCTAATTATAAGCCACTAATTGCAAGTCTGAGCTGCGTATATACAATGTAATTGTGAGTTAGGGCATTCTGATAGAATCTGAGATACGAGTGACACATTTTTCTGGACGCCTCATTGGTGTTCACTGGACACAATAAACAGGAATTTATCATTTTCAGCAAGGGAATGATTCATAAGTAGACTAGGGGAACTGTGGTGTATTCGGGGAAGCAGTGAATAAGAGCAAACAGATTTGGCGTGAGCGTGAGCAATGAATCATGGTTGTCAAAAGATCTTACACAAGACAAGACAAGACAAAGACATAAGACACGTTCAAACACAACCAGCGCGCCAACTTCTCTTTAATCTATGAGTCAGGTGGGGCGGCTCACCTTTAAACTATTACTTCTGATTCATCTGGTTCTCGAATCAAAATGAATTATGAAATAAATTGATAAGACATAAGTCAGAGAGTCTTGGCTCTTAGGTTGGTAAGCTGGGAACATTTGAGGCAACCAGGGAAATGCCAGGAATTATAAAAAGTGTCCATCTAAGTCCTGCACAAAATATTTCTGGGAAGTCATGTGTTACCAGGACATCTGGTGCTAGGAGAGCTATAGCCTGAAGGAAGAATCTCATAGGACTAAACCCACCCCAGGAGAACTTATTTATGAGAATATTAAATGGCCATTAGAAAACCGAGAAAACAACTTTATACAATCAGAACATGTGCGAGACCCACAAATACTGGCTGGAGATGGGAACTGTGCTCTCTCGCGGGTGTTCTAAGAAGTGATTGTCAAGGAGACATTGATTCTGCACTATGGCCATGATGTATTTGGAATTTGTAAGCTGTGTACCTACAGTGGAATGTGCTCCGTTTGTTGATTCCACGTGTTTTACTCCCTGCATTTACTATTTCACATTCCAGCGTTCATCTTTCATCTTCCATCATTGACTCTCAGCCAGCATGTCCTGCCTTTCTACATTGTCTCTGTCTTGTCTCATTGAATTTTTCTTTTACATTGCATGATCTTGTGTCTGGTGCTCTCAGTAGCGTCTTACTTAGGTGTTCAGTTTTTGGCCAGGGAATGTGTGCTGGTCGCCACTGTCATCTAGGTATGTATTGCAACCATCTTGAAGGAGATTCTGCCTTGGGAATATAGTCAATGCAGGTCCTTCTGAAAATCATATTACTTAAGACCTTTGATGAGCCAACCAGTTAACTGGGTATTGCGTTAAGAATCAGTATTATACTGCTAATGATATTCTATTGCATTTGTTTCAGTCTGCTAAACCTTGCGGATTGCAGTTAGTGTGCTAATTACAACCCCAGGTTTACATAAAGTGACCTATATAGGTGTTCCAAATGGGGGATGAGGTTTACACAATGGTTTCTGTACAATTCTTTGGATTTTGGTCTCAGGAGTTTCTATTGTTAATTTACTTCCTATGGACATTCCTATGGTCATTGCTCTATCTAATATAAAGAATTATTGATAAATAACTGCTGATAAAATGATCATATTAAAGAAAGGGATTCCAGTTAGCATCAAATAGCTCGTGTTGTCTTTAATGTCACGTGGAACCCTGAGGTGAAATATTCCACATTACACAGATCTACCTATGTGCAAATTTATGTTTCATATGGCCCAATCAATTCTCTTTCCCGGAGTGGCAGATTCCATGAATGAGCTGTGCCGAAGAAGAAGGGCCATTGAGAAGCCATCCACAAACTTGCCTCTGCGCTTTCAGCCCCCTCGCCTAACTGACTATTAAAAATAACACTTACATGGTACCCTGCCACCCACCGATGCCAGCACTGCTAGTGACCTCACCTCACCTAAATACATAGAACCGAGTGAACTGCCACCCATCCCCCCCACCCCTGTAGGGGCCCTCCACTCACCCGCATCAGCAGTATTAAGTGGTGTTCCTTAGGCACAAGAAAGGTGGGTGGGAAGCCAATGGATTTCTTGAGGTCCAAGGGAGGCAGCTATCAGCATCCACCAGAACCTGACTTTGGGGCACAATTTTCCACTGCTCTGACGTTAATGCAGTGAGTAACAGGGTTTCAAACCTGGCGTTCACTATAAAGGTTTCCCATGGAATAATACATAGCATATGTATCAGTGTTTTATAATAAATGCTTCTCTAACCAGTGTTGACACTAAGGCTGTTTTTCTGAACTTCAGAACTGGATCTCAAAGTCTGCATGTAAGTTAGAAATTCAGAATCAATTATCAGTCTTTAAACTTTGCCAACACGTTCGCAAACTTTTTAATACGTTGTGGTTTCTTGAGGAAATATTGGTTCACATTAGTCAAAGTGAGTTTTTAGGATATAGATGGTGTCAATATTAATTTACCAAATTAATAGATTATGTAAGTCAAGAGTATCAATGAAGTGCGATAAAGTGGATCAGAGACAGATTGTTCCCAATAAATATTTGTCATATGTCACTATGGGCCATATGTATCAAGACTTTTTCCCATTTGCAAACGGGCAGATTCTCAGAATCGGCCCGTTTGCGAATTGGAAAAAGCCTTTTGGGATGTATCATCCCAAAGGCCATCGCAAAATAGAGAATTGCTAAATTTGCGATTATCTATTTTGCGAATGCAATTAAGGAATTGCAAATTGCGATTCCTTAAAAGCAATTCTGGAAGCACCAGAAATTTGCTATTTGGCCTTAGGAATTGCAAATTACCACCAACTTCAAGTTGGTGGTAATTTGCGATTTTCTTTAAAAAGCACTTTTTGATTTTTTAAAAGTGCCATATGTCGCACATACATGCCCTTAGGGCATGTATGTGCGCAAAATGTGCACACATGCATATTTTAGGGGTGCAACAGGGTGTCCTTTTGGCACCCTTGCAACCTTGAAATTGCATTCTCAAATTGCGATTCTCTAATTGGTAATCGCAAATTGAGAATGTCTTCCCATTCATTCCTATGGGCCTCCTAGCCCATAGGAATGAATGGGAAGGTATTCCTTAATTGCGAATCTCAATTTGCGATTACGCAAATAAGGAATATGTAGGATTCGCAAAACTTTTAGCAAATCCTACATACATTGCATTTTGCGATTCTCTAATTGCAAATCGCTAAAAATCGCAATTTGAGAATCGCAAAACGCGATGTATGTAGGAGTTGCAAAAACTTTTGCAAATCCCACATATTCCTTAATTGCGAATCGCAAATTGCGATTCGCAATTAAGGAATATCTCCCCATTCATTCCTATGGGCCTAGAGGCCCATAGGAATGAATGGGGAGACTATCGCAATTTGCGAGTACCCATTAGGTACTCATAAATTGCGAATGCAATTTCAAGGATGCAAGGGTGTCAAAGGGACACCCTGTTGCATCCCTGAAATAAGCATGGGTGCAGATGTGGCGCACATACATGCCCTAAGGGCATGTATGTGCACCAAATGGCACTTTAAAAAATGCAAAAAAGTGCATTTTTCAAAGAAATCGCAAATTACCACCAACCTGAAATTGGTGTTAATTTGCGATTCCTTAAACCAAAATCGCACAACTTGGGTGCTTCCTACATTGCATTTAAGGAATCGCAATTTGTGATTCCTTAAATGCATTCGCAAAATAGGGAATTACAAATTTTGCGATTCCTTATTTTGGGAGTGGGTTTTCCTTTCATACATTGCACACAGCTAAATTCTGTGAATTTCAGCGTTTGCGATCGCAATTTAGCTTGATACATATGGCCCCAAATTTAATGTACTGAAAGTAAATATAAAGTCGTCAGAATAATTTTGTTCATCCCAAAATAATAAAGGTAACCCTGGAGACTCAGGGACTGATTCACAAAGAGCCTCCACACCCGTGACAGAGGCCCAGCAGTCATTGTGGAGGGCCGCACTTGTGGCGGGGCCTCCTCAATAGGTAATTGAACTTGAGTGGTCCCGCCACGAGTGGGAGGACTGCGCCATGACTACGGGGTCCCTGCCACGAGTGCGGAGGCCTTTGTGAATCAGGCCCTATGTTGTTACACAATCTATCATACAAACAATTACAATAGGGCCCATAGTTCATAGTGGTGAAGACCAGTTCAAACTCATATGGAAGATGTTGATGATTCGATACAACTCTAAAGTTCAGACACACTGGGCCACACTATGTTGGAGGCTTCAGATAAACTTAAAATAGAAAACAAACAACATGCAAACAGAAAAGGTCAGACACAACCCACACAAGCTTAACCACAGCATGGATAAAAATCAATATAGGTAAGAAAATGCGAACTGCCTACCCAGTACCATGCAGCAACTAATACAAAGAATCATAACATATAACAAATCACAATTCTTAAAAGGTTCTGCTTATGGGCAAAAATAAAATTACTGCACAAAAGTAACAACAACAAAATGGGATAAATAATCCACCAAAATATGCATACACTGTAGTCTAAATGTATAAACTGGAAGTAGATAATCCCATAAATGGGGTGCATACTGCATTATAAATAATCCCACAGAAGAGTGTTCTAGATTAAAATCCCACTGGAAGAGAAAATTTGTACAATATTCATTTATTCTTTTGGAAGGCCCTCCCAAAAACTGATTAATGTAAACAAAAAATATTCCGCATTTGGAATTTCCGTATGAGTCAACCGGTCCTTTTTACACCTCACTTCACTGACGCCCTCAATGCCATTTCTAACCTCCAGTGCTTAATTTATTAAAAAATTGAATTAAAAATAAGAGCATGAGCCCAAAGTTTTTCTTAGGAACCCGCCGTGGGCTCAAATGCCAGGGTTGCCGAATACCAAGGCTGCCTAGTCTTGATTCCACCTCATGCCTCTCTTTCACCACCTTACACCCTACACATTTTCCTCTTCCTTTTATTCCTTTTTCTCTCGTCCTCTGGATCAAAGTTAGATGATAAAAATAAGTCTCGGTGCCCATCAAGTGCAACCACCAGCACAAATTAAGTGGCGCTAATCTCTCCTTCACCTTTTCAGACCGGTAGTGTTCATCCAGCTTTTTGTAGGGACCATTTTAGCACTTGTTTTCTCAAAAGCCACTAAATTAATGTGCATTACAAGAAAGCCTCTATTGGTATGAAACAATGACTGAGCCTCCACATTAGTTAAAATGAAAAAAACAGTTATAGAAATGGCTGCATTTTTCTTCAATATTGTACTTTTGGAATACAAATCAATAGCTTTCCTTTAAAAGGGGTCTGGGAGCTGGGCATCAAAATATTAAACAATATTAGCACTTTATCATTGCCCTGGTAAAATAAAGCAGATAAAAAAAGAAAAAATAACCATATTAGGACAATGGGCAGGATCAATGCTACACCCAGAATCAAAGTATTAGTATTTGCAAAAGTAAGCGACGATCAACGGGCAACATCAAATGTGATCAACTAGTAATCCATGTTCATTTCATTTTCTGCACCAGATTTCCTGAAGTTCCCAAAATTTGCTAAAAGGATTAACTGTGTCTGCACTGACATATGCATGTGTCTGGTTACACGTGCTCAATACAGCAGAGACAAGGTACCCTGAAGCGGAATTTAACAACAAATGCTAGTGTAGTGCTGGTTAATAAATGCAATCACATTCACAAAATGTGACTGTGGGGATTACCAGCCGACCTTGTCATGGGCTTCTGGACCTTACTCTGAGCTTGCAGGGGCTTCACGAGCTGCGCTTTCACCGAGACGGACTCAGAGACTGGGCATCTCTGTCACCCCCAGGTTGGCAGATCTAAATTTGTAACCACCAAAAACAAATTTGCGTTTCTACCAGTGTGAAGCATGTGTTGTTGTTCTTTGAGCCAGAGAAGAAGGGATGGTTTATAAGCTGGCAGGGCTTTCTGTCAAATCCCCCCTGATTTTTACCCTTTCGCCTTCTTCCGGGGAACACGCTTGTTCATCCCGCGGGATTATGACGCTCACGTCCCTCCTGAGAATTTTAACTTAAAATGACACCGTTCCCGCAGGCGGGCAGACATTGATTTGTCAACTTGTGCTGAGGGGTGGCAGGGGTGCATAGGAACTGCATAGCTAACTCTGCACAGCAGCTTTCAATAGCTTTCCAGGGCACACCCTGCAGAGGTATGAAGAATTTCCTAGCAATTGAGATATATTCTATTAAAGACAGGGAGGCGAGGAATGTGCATATCTTTCTTCACTTTAATTACTGGGCAGCCATTCCCAAGTTTACTCTTTTAACATTAACAAACCACATTTCCCAGAAAAACGATGGAAAAACAACATGAAGCAATAATCACGAGTCCCACTCCTAAACTCATTCTCTAAACACCATTTCTGAGTGTAAACATCCATTTATGTTGGTCTGTGGCCTTCCTTGCTTTCCATTGCATTGGTATATTTCTTTTTGCCACCCTCAAGGACAGATCTATAAATCTGCAGGTTTGTCGAAGTGGTTTGGTCTGTGGAACTGACCGAAGGAATACTGCACTGGGACCAGTGGAGTGACTCTCCCTACCACCTCTCTGAGTATCTCCCAAACCTGCCAAACACCCGATTATGACCACATTCCGAGACCATATAGTAAAAGGGAGCAGTTGACTGCATTCACCTGGGCCACCAGTCAGTAGTCCCCTGATACATCTTGTCTATACAGAATTGGACTGGGACAGAAAATAGGCCTGGGAACCAAAATAAAAGTGGCCCACATTAGTGAATTAGATAGCTAAAAAAGTGGCACATGTTTGGAAATTGGTTTGCAAAGTATTTTGCAAGATAAAGAAGACTGCGTGGTTTTGAGCTTGCTACTGGCAATGTTGATTTAATATCAGGGAAATCAATAGTAAACACCACCCCGCAGACAATAAAACAGTCCCACGATTAGCCAAAAAACTTGCACACTCATTGATCTGTCAGACCAGCCCTTTGGGAACTGCCTGATTGCCCTATAGGCCAGTCCGACCATGGAGGCAGGTTTATATCAGCCCACGAGATTAAGCGAGTGAGCTTAATCTCATGTGCTTGTGCACTCAGTAACAGGATACAACTTGCAAAGAAGCATTATATTACCTAATCGTCCATCCCTTGCTTCATTCATTACATTATGAGACATGCCCCCTCCTCCCCGATTCCCAGTATAATTTGGAGCACATTGTCCTAAATAAATGAATAGAGCATGTTGTGATAGGGTTCTGCCTTATATACAGAGCACATTTTCCATTGAAATGACCAGTAAATTTGCATCAGTAATGCAACTTTTCTGCTTAACCTATGTAGCGCTCGAACAATGACATGCAAAAATCTCATTCCTGCGTATATTATCATTTGTGCGTTATGCAAGTTCCTTGGGTTGTTTGATGTATTCAATTCTTTGTTTACATTACACCTCATAATTACAAAAATACGATGGGACTAATATTTTGGCAGATGGGATTTACACCATTAGAGTGATGGAGTAGAGTACCCTGTTTCCCTGAGGGAATACCCGCCCATCAAATTCAGAGATGGCTGCCGGCTCAGCAGACATTTCTTGCATTGCCTGGAACCACACTCACGGCGGTTCCTGTCAACGCACTGAAGGTTTGAAGGACGGCTTCATCAACACGATGGATCGGTACGGCAAACTTTAAATTTTTTTTTATTTTCTAAAGCAAAACCCCAAAGCAGGATTTTGTTTATGATAATAAAAAACACAATGCTTCCCTTTCTATGGGAGTTTTCTCCCATGGCTTGGAGGTCATTTAAAGTTTTTACTTTCACTTATCACCACACTGTGGATGCCGGCAATTGGAAGCAAAAACTTGCCATTTGTCCACCCACTCTAAATCGGGTTTTTGTGTAAACCAGCAGAGCCTAGCCTTGTCGGTGGGCCTCAGCATTTGGAAGGTATCTTTGGAGTGGTGAGGCAAAGCAGCATGTGCTGACCCTCTGGTGGCTCTGTGTCAATTTCTTGTTTCAGATTGGAGTAGGTGAGCTTGTGCGCCATCGACACACTAGTGTGCTGCTGCGGTTCGAGTGTTTTGGGCCAGCCTGTATGTACGTTCCTGTTTCAGGCCTTGATGTGCAGACATGTTTGGAGGATGCCAGCTTGCAGTATGCAGCAACCCTCATCTTCCTGGAGGATCATGAGTCTGTTACGACTTTCAAAATGTTCTCGTGTCTTTTTATGCCCACCTAACCTGATTGATGTTTACAGGTATAGATGCAAAGCCAGGCGGATTTAATTGAGCCACATTTGCTTTTATTTATTCTTTTGACTGGCAGTGAAGAAAAATGTGGGGTGTTAAAGGATTGTTGGTAAGCCATACTTTGTTAGGAATTAGTCCTATTCAAGGACTTTTTGCTTATATAATCTATCCTTTCTCCAAAGGTCAATTTACGTCGGTAATATGGAGGGGAAAAGGCAAAGTAAGAGGTGGCATGTCCCTCCCATTTCTTCTAGTGATGAGGCTAATGACCATCAAGCCAATACTTCTAGGCATTCTGCCTCTGCTGTTCCTGAAGGTCCAGGCATTATGACAGTCACAGAGGTTCAGAAAATGATTGAAAACAATATTGCTAAAGCTCTTGCCTCGGGAAAGGGCAGCAGAGCACATAGGAACTTTAAGAGTAGAGGTCTTCATCAGGAGGATCCTTCCTCTGGTTCAGATCGTGAAACATCCAGTATGCCTTTTGCTAGAAAATATATCAGAAGAGAGGAGGTAGTGCAAGTTTTAGGGCTTTATTACTACTACGGCAGTCCATGGGACCGCCGTAGTCGTGGTGGCGGTCTGATCACCGCTACACTGCGGGACGTCCCGCAGTATTATAAGTGTTGCGGTCGGACCGCCACTGAACCGCTGCTACCGCCACAGATCAAGGATCCTGCGGCAGTCTGGCAAGCAGTTCGAGGCCAAAATATGTTGGTGTGCCGCAGCGGCACCACCATGCATATTTCGAGTTGACTCACCTCCACCCTTTTTATGGCGTTCGCACCACCATGAAAATGGAGGCAATGAGGCTTGTGCCTCTGTGCATGGGGGTGCATGCAGGTGGGCACCTGCCATGAAACCCCCAGTTCCTGCCAGGAAGGAATGCATGATACGGTGCATTCCTTCCTGTGCAGGAACGTGCAATGGCAGTCCCGCAGCAGTGCTGTTTAAGGCTCACAATGAGCCTTTAAACAGCACCGCTGTGGGACCACCCTGCCACCCGCCAGACCACATAACTGCTTGTAATCTGGTGGCAGGCGGTGCTGAGTTTCAGCAGTCCTGCAGCGGAGCGGTTGGCGTGCTGACCGCTCCATGACTTCCGAAAACTCATAATAAGGCCCTTAGACTACATATGAGACAATTTGGGATTTCCTCCTAGATCTGAACTCGGTACTGCAGAAGATTTGTTTCTTCGAAGTGGTAAGCCACTGTCTTTGGCTGTGTCTCCCCAACATAAACTGAAGGACTTGATTTTTTGAGAATGGAAAGTGAAGCACTGTAACATTCCGAGGCTCCTTCAAAGGATGTATTTGTTTGAGAATTCTGAGGATGTTCTTCCACATTCAGTTAAGATTCATTCCATCCCCATGACCTTGATTAGCCATACCTCGGTCAATCCAGAGGATTGTTCCCCTTTTAATCCAGTGGATAAAAAAGTGGACAGTACATTGAGAAATAATTTTGTTGCAAATTAGTTGGTGCTTATAGCTTGGGCTTTTTCTGCCTATTCAGTACAGTCTTTAGTCAAAGACTTAGAAATAGGGGTGAGCGATAAACTCTGCTTCACTGGTGGAGTTCGCAGTTTTGCCTACTCCACGTTCCATTTGCAACGTAGAGTTCCGGGAAAAATCCACCAATCACCGCATGGTAGAGTTTTTTCTCGCGTGCAGCTAGCCAATGTTAAATCTTCCCTAGTGCGATTTTTGGGTGCAAGAACACCTCCTGGAAAGATTTCTCAATGTGGGCGCTCGTGGCAGATCGTGACCGTTGTTGTTGAGAAAGCTGCTGCTCGAGTAGAAAATGTACTTGAGTGGCAGAAGGAAGCAGTACCCTCTGGCGTGCCGCGTGGTGTCGTTCGCACTGATTTTACAGCATGGAACAACCTCCTGGTACTAAAAATTTAAAGTTGAAAACCCCTCTTCAAGGAAAAAAGCTCTCTGGGGATCACTTTGATCTGATGCTTACAAAGGGTTTCAGAGACCAAAGCCATGCATCATGTTTGGGGACTCAAAATAAACTGTTCTACTTAGATGTATTTGGTCCAGAAAATCTGCGTTTTCGTTTGCAAATACATTTCTATCCATTGGGCAGGTGAATCGGGTGAAAACGTGGATGCTTGAGAATTTCTTGCATCAGCGATACTAAAGCATTTAACAAGACTCACCAGCTTTCCCCCTTTTTTTCCAAAGTCCTGATTTCAGGATTGGTGGGACTCCATGTATGTGCATCACACTTATGACTTTGTTCTGTTATTCAGTCCATAGTGAAGGGTGAAAATTCACTTTCCAAAATAAGTTCATGTGCTGTTGAGGGATGCAGATCTGCACCGCCTGTCTGCAGCACATAAGTATGACTTTTAGGCTTAAGACTAAAGGAGGCAGATCCTTTGCTTTCCTAGGGACTAAGGCCTGGAATCATCTTCCCAATCGGTTGAGACACATTGATTGTGAATCTCTTTTCAGGAAACTACTGAAAACTTGGCTCTTCACGCCCTCTGACTCTTTTTGCCATTCACTAATTCAATGACTCCGCTGAAGGCCTTGTCCTGTTGATATTATTTCTGGCTTCTTTTTACTATCTGTTATGACCTCTGTTTTGTTCTGCCGCTTGGCGCCAGGATGCTCCCTGGGGAGTGACAGTTGCGATGTATAAATGCTGTATTCATTCATTCATGATTACATCACTAATACCCTTAAGTCAGTACACTGGCTTTCCTTCGACTTTAGGATCTTGTGCAAGTTAAAATACATATAAAATAGCCTATTGATAAGCTATTCCGAAGATTCTACCAGTCTGTGCAAGGTAAGACTTGGCCAACTTCTAGTAAACCATTAATGGACTCATTATGAGTTGGCCAAAGTTTGAAGTGGAGATACCCAGGGCTTTAAGTGGGCCGGGTCTCACCGGTGCATAGCACCGGCAGTTTTTTAAAGGGGGCCTCGAAACGGGTCTCTATCGGGCTCTGTTTTGTGCCCTGGCAACAGCGGTCCATTTTTTTCCGGACTGCAGTGACAGCAGGCATATGGATGTGAGCTGCTCACACTGCTTACTTCTCACTGGTGGAGAAGCTACGGCATGACGTCATGGCAGGTGAGCGTTCTAGGGGAAGGGAAATCCTTTAAAGAGAGTCATTATCTCTCTGGATTTCCCTTCTCTTTTTCAAACTCAGGAGCAGCAACATTGCCGTGGTGTCACCAGGGCTTTAAGTGGAAGCTTTTTGAATGAATGAATGATGTCATTTATAGAGCGCTGGCTATCACTCCAAAGGAGCATCTTGGCGCTACGAGTGAGAGTCAAAGGGGGTGTGGTCTCTAATGTCGCAGTAATCAGATAAAAGATAGGGCCAGACTATCAGGAACTGTGAAGATCCAAGTTTTCAATTTTTTCTTAAAGATGGACTCCGTCTGAATAAGTCTCAATTGGGTAGGTAGATAATTCCAGGCTTTTGTCCCTAGTACAGCCATAGATTTTCCCCCTCTGGACTTCAGACGAAAAGGGGAGTGCAAGTAGATTTTCCTTAGAAGATCTTAAGTCACGAAGCAGGAACATAGGCTTTCAATCTGCTCCTAAGGTATTTAGGACCGGTTTGTTTTACAACTCTGAAGACTATCACAAGGATTTTAAAGAGAATTCTCTTGTGTATGGGTAGCCAATGGAGGATTTGAAGCGCCTCGGAAGCAGAGGACCCCTTAGGTAGATTCAGTACCATTCGGGCCGCTGCGTTTTGTACAGTCTGCAACTTTTTTAGAGTACTCTTTTTATACCAGCATACAGGCTGTTACAATAATCTAGTCGTGACAAGATCATCGCCACTGCTACAGACTTACGAGCTATGGCTGGCAGGAGGTCAAAGAATTTTTCAGAGTTTTTATCCAATGGAAACAAGTTCCTGCTACCGATAGGGCCTGCTGATCAAAAGAGAGAGCTATCAAATCGTACTCCTAGATTTTTGCCGTGTCCACAGTATTGGGGGTGGGGCTGCGTCAGTTGGCCACCACAATTTGGGTGAAAAGATATTATATTTTCCTAGCAGCAGAATCTCCGTCTTTTGGCTGTTACATTTAAGGTGATGAGTCTTCATCCATTCAAAGACCGCCCGACAGACATTGTTGAAAATTTTCTTCAGCTGCTGTGGTTTCTTTATCCAAGGTAAGGATGAGCTGTGTATCATCAGCATAAGACACAGTCTCAATATCAAAGATGATATTAGATCTAACAGGGGCACCATATATATATTAAAAGTGTGGGGCTCAAAATTGAGCCCTGAGGCACACCTGAACGCAGCTGCTTCTCAGTTGAAGTAAAATTGCCAAGTGTTACTGATTGTCTTCTGTTTCCCAGGAATGATATCAGCCAGGCCAGAGCATTCTTCAATATTATATACAAGCCGTAGTTGCTGCTTATTTATCTTGTGCATCTAACAACCATTGGCAAAGCCAATAGTCCTGACTTGTTGTAGCTATGATGTTAGTTGTATCATATATCTGGATGCAATGACAGAAACCGCAAAATACTAGTCGGGCGGCACACTATGCTAAGCACAGATTTTTAGCTTACGTGTCTTAAGCCCCGCTCTTAATTACATTGGCAATGCCCCTTTATGAGACCCTCCAGTTTTTTCATCCCACTTAAAGCCCTGGAGATACCGGAAGGCCGAAATTAAGTTTATCTTCACTGGAAGGTCCAGAATTATGAGTTTCCCCCACCAGGTGCTTTTCAGAGCAGTGTGAAAAAACTGGAATTCTCCGCCTGCATTGAGCAGGCAGAAAATGTCAGTGGGGCTGCTGGTACGGGTGACAGGTGTGACGTGGACAGGTGTGAAGGCAATGCTTATGTCTGGTGGGGGAGCATTAACTACTTCCCTGGACTGCGGCAGGCAGCAGGCGGGCTGTGCAGTACTGCTTGCCGCGACCTCAGCCCCTGCAGTCTCTCTGAGTGGTTAGCCCTAGAATTATCCATCTGGAAATTTTGGACCTGATAATTCTGGACCCTGAAATACTCGTAATTGCGAAATGTATTACTTCACCCGGAGTTACCACTCATAATGAATCCATGGTTAGACTCAGGGTGAGTTCAAGTATTATTCGCTCAAAATTGTAAAGGTCCAAAAGTTCTATTTTTTAGTGACTAGTTATTATTAGTTAACCCGCTTGCAAGGGCTTTGCCTCAAATCAAAAGATTTGTTTTGTTAATCCTTAGCAAAACTCGCATAATTTTCTTTGTGAAAAGTACGCAAAATACAAAAATATTACAGACAATTAAACAATATACGTGAAATACCGGTCCAGCACCTCACATCCAAAATGGATTCAAAGAGGCATTTTGCACACAAAAAATAGTAAAATTGTACATAATGCAAACAACAGCCATTTGCATCTGTTTTTTTCACGTTGTTCCTCTTTTCCCATGATGGTGTAATCTCGGGTGTTATACGTAAGATGAAGAAGGGTGATATACCCTGAAACCGGTCCCAGGATGCTTGTTTCCGGTCCAGGGAGGACCTGGCCTGGCAGTTCGGTCTGGACTGTTCCCATGGGGCACAGGGTCAAGACTGATTTGCATATGGCTGGGTCCAAACTGGGAGTGGCGTAGTGGGCAAAGAACGATGGATTTAACCCAGATCTTTTGACTGGGGAGAATGTTTGCATTGTCAGCATTCCGTCCATCATTTGTTTGCTGTAACACTTTTCGCCCTAAGTGGGATGGGTATGCCCAGACGTGGGTCCCTTGCTCACTGTGCCATTGAATTCAAGCTAGCCTGGCTGAAGAAGGGTGACATACCCTGAAACCAGTCCCAGGATGCTTGTTTCCGGTCCAGGAGGACCTGGCCTGGCAGTTCGGTCTGGACTGTTCCCATGGGGCACAGGGTCAAGACTGATTTGCATATGGCTGGGTCCAAACTGGGGTGGCGTAGTGTGCAAAAGAACGATGGATTTAACCCAGATCTTTTGACTGGGGAGAATGTTTGCATTGTCAGCATTCCGTCCATTATTTGTTTGCTGTAACACTTTTCGCCCCTAAGTGGGATGGGTATACCCAGACGTGGGTCCCTTGCTCACTGTGCCACTGGATTCAAGCTAGCCTGGCTGAAGAAGGGTGACATACCCTGAAACCGGTCCCAGGATGCTTGTTTCCGGTCCAGGGAGGACCTGGCCTGGCAGTTCGGTCTGGACTGTTCCCATGGGGCACAGGGTCAAGACTGATTTGCATATGGCTGGGTCCAAACTGGGGTGGCGTAGTGGGCAAAAGAACGATGGATTTAACCCAGATCTTTTGACTGGGGAGAATGTTTGCATTGTCAGCATTCCGTCCATCATTTGTTTGCTGTAACCCTTTTCGCCCTAAGTGGGATGGGTATGCCCAGACGTGGGTCCCTTGCTCACTGTGCCACTGGATTCAAGCTAGCCTGGCTGAAGAAGGGTGACATACCCTGAAACCGGTTCCAGGATGCTTGTTTCCGGTCCAGGGAGGACCTGGCCTGGCACTTCGGTCTGGACTGTTCCCATGGGGCACAGGGTCAAGACTGATTTGCATATGGCTGGGTCCAAACTGGGGTGGCTTGTGGGCAAAAGAACGATGAATTTAACCCAGATCTTTTGACTGGGGGAGAATGTTTGCATTGTCAGCATTCCGTCCATCATTTGTTTGCTGTAACACTTTTCGCCCTAAGTGGGATGGGTATGCCCAGACGTGGGTCCCTTGCTCACTGTACCACTGGATTCAAGCTAGCCTGGCTACCCTGAAACCGGTTCCAGGATGCTTGTTTCCGGTCCAGGGAGGACCTGGCCTGGCAGTTCGGTCTGGACTGTTCCCATGGGGCACAGGGTCAAGACTGATTTGCATATGGCTGGGTCCAAACTGGGGTGGCTTGTGGGCAAAAGAACGATGAATTTAACCCAGATCTTTTGACTGGGGGAGAATGTTTGCATTGTCAGCAATGCATTCCGTCCATCATTTGTTTGCTGTAACACTTTTCGCCCTAAGTGGGATGGGTATGCCCAGACGTGGGTCCCTTGCTCACTGTACCACTGGATTCAAGCTAGCCTGGCTGAAGAAGGGTGATATACCCTGAAACCGGTCCCAGGATGCTTGTTTCCGGTCCAGGGAGGACCTGGCCTGGCAGTTCGGTCTGGACTGTTTCCATGGGGCACAGGGTCAAGACTGATTTGCATATGGCTGGGTCCAAACTGGGGTGGCGTAGTGGGCAAAAGAACGATGGATTTAACCCAGATCTTTTGACTGGGGGAGAATGTTTGCATTGTCAGCATTCCGTCCATCATTTGTTTGCTGTAACACTTTTCGCCTAAGTGGGATGGGTATGCCCAGGCGTGGGTCCCTTGCTCACTGTGTCACTGGATTCAAGCTAGCCTGGCTGAAGAAGGGTGACATACCCTGAAACTGGTCCCAGGATGCTTGTTTCCGGTCCAGGGAGGACCTGGCCTGGCACTCGGTCTGGACTGTTCCCATGGGGCACAGGGTCAAGACTGATTTGCATATGGCTGGGTCCAAACTGGGGTGGCGTAGTGGGCAAAAGAACGATGGATTTAACCCAGATCTTTTGACTGGGGAGAATGTTTGCATTGTCAGCATTCCGTCCATCATTTGTTTGCTGTAACACTTTTCACCCTAAGTGGGATGGGTATGCCCAGACGTGGGTCCCTTGCTCACTGTGCCACTGGATTCAAGCTAGCCTGGCTGAAGAAGGGTGACATACCCTGAAACCGGTCCCAGAATGCTTGTTTCCGGTCCAGGGAGGACCTGGCCTGGCAGTTCGGTCTGGACTGTTCCCATGGGGCACAGGGTCAAGACTGATTTGCATATGGCTGGGTCCAAACTGGGGTGGCGTAGTGGGCAAAAGAACAATGGATTTAACCCAGATCTTTTGACTGGGGGAGAATGTTTGCATAATAATATGGCGGGGGGTAAATCAGGTTGGGATGGCGATCCGCCCGCCATCCTAATGACCCTCAATATTCTTACCTTCTATTTTCTGTTGCACAGTATTGTTTATATCAAGAAAGTTTTGACACAATAGTTGTGAACAGCAATATTTGTTATACAATATTTTATTTTGTAATACCTGTGCTTGACCATAGGAGGAGGACAGGAAATGCAAAGGCAGGCTTTACGACAATTAAGTTTCTGGCCTTACTGGCATAAAATCAGTCCTTATAAACTGGGTCCTACTGCAGTCTTAAACCTTGTAATTAATCCCTCCTACTCATATGTTTTTTTCCTCCTGCGCTGTGTTTATCTTGGGGAGGAGCAATGGTGAGATCGCAGTTATGCCTGCTTCAATCAATCAATCAATCAATCAATCAGGGAATTGTAATAGCGCTACTCACCCGTGAGGGTCTCAAGGCGCTGAGGAGGGGGTCCGCAGATCTGTTTAGCTGAAGAGCCAGGTCTTGAGGGTCTTCCTGAAGGTGTTCAGGAGAGGGCGCGTCTGATGTCTGCCGGTAGCTCGTTCCAGGTCTTGGCTGCAATGTGAGAGAAGGATCTTCCGCCTGCTCTGGCTCTGTGGATGCGCGGGGTTTCGGCCAGTGCGAGGTTGGAAGATCGGAGGTTTCTTTTGGGTACGTGGAAGTTGATTCTGTCATTGAGGTATTTGGGTCCGTTGTTATGTAGGCATTTGTAGGCGTGAGTGAGGATTTTGAAAGTGACTCTTTTCTCCACGGGGAGCCAGTGGAGACTTCGTAGGTGTTGGCTGATGTGTTCGTGTCGGGGATGCCGAGGACGAGTCTGGCGGCGGTGTTCTGTACTGTCTGGAGTTTGCGGAGTAGGGACTTGTTGATGCCGGCGTAGAGTGCGTTTCCATAGTCCAGTCTGCTGGTGATGAGTGCGTGGGTGACTGTCTTCCTTGACTCGGGGGATCCACTTGAAGGTCTTGCGGAGGATGCGGAGGGTGTTGAAGCAGCTGGAGGTGACGGCATTGACCTGTCGGTTCATGGAGAGTGATGAGTCGAGTACGATGCCGAGGTTCTTGGCATGGTCTGAGGGGGTAGGTGGGCTTCCGAGAGCGGTCGGCCACCAGGTGCTGTCCCATGCAGAAGGGGTGGTACCGAGGACGAGGACTTCTGTCTTCTCGGCGTTGAGCTTCAGGCAGCTGTTGGTCATCCAGACTGCGACGTCTTGCATTCCTTTCTGGAAGTTGAGTTTGGCAGTGGTGGGGTCTTTGGTCTTTGCTTGCTCCATATCTGGGATTGCCACGTGCGGGTTTTGGTGGGGGGACAGTTTTTTAAACCAAGATTTAACTGGACAGGTTTATTCTTCCCTTTTGCCATGGATTGGCATTCAAGCATGGCTCGTCCGAGGTCCTGTGCGGCGTTTCTTCATGTCTTGGGTTTGGTCAGCAGCATTTCATATTGTAGCTGTGACTTGGGAGATCTGATGTGTAGGGTGCTCTTGATTAAGCATGCTACTAGTGTGCCGCATTGAATGGAGCTGCATGGATCTTCGACTTTGCAGAGACATTGATAAAACAAACCATACACAGGATTGGAAGCTGGATTTCAAAGGATAGATTCCTCTTACACCTAATGTGATGGCCGCGACCCGACCGCGGCCAGCGCCAGGAACCCTGGATCTCCGGGACCCCGCCGATACAACTCCGCCGAACCCACGCACTCAACCCCGGAAGACACACCGACTGCCAAAGATACTCGCCTAACACCACCCATGGTCAGTTCTCGTGCAGACGCTGCCAAAAATCCTTCACCATCGACAAAACCACCACAACCGCCGAAGGCCCGCCTGACGCACGTGCCGCCAAAACCCTGACATGCATTCTCCTCAACGTGCGCTCCCTGCACCGACACACCGTAGAGATCTGGGACCTGATCGACACCCTCTCGCCGGACGTCGCCTTCTTCACGGAAACCTGGACCAACGCCACCTCCAGCCCCGACATCGCCACTGCCATCCCCGACGGCTACAAGATCCAGAGAAAGGACTGCCCCCACCGCCCAGGAGGAGGACTCGCCATCGCACACAAGACCCCCCTCCAACTCTCCACATCCAGTATGAGTGACCCCCAATCCAACACAGAACACCTCCACTTCCAGATCCAGACCAGCCCCAGAACCACGCTACGCGGCACCCTCATCTACAGACCGGCGGGACCTCGCACCCAGTCCACAACTACCATCGCCGACCTCGCCGCACCCCACGCCATCACCTCCACGGACTACGTCCTGCTCGGGGACCTGAACTTCCACCTCGACAACTGCAACGACCCCGACTCCACCACTCTCCTCAACCTCACCAACCTCGGACTGAAGCAGCTGGTCAACATGCCCACTCACAAATCTGGACACACCCTCGACCCTATCGTCGCGGGAGGGACAAACATCTGTTTCAGCCACACCACCCAGCCCCTCTGGACGGACCACCACTGCGTCCATTTCACTTTCAACACCACCACCGCACCCAAGCCCCCCCGCGCCCACCACGAAGGAACTGGAGCAAGGTAACAGAGGAACTCCTCAACACCACCCTCCTCCAAGACCCCCCCAGCGCCACGACCGACACCAACTCCGCAGCCATGGAATTTCACCGTTGGATCTCCTGCTGCCCCGACAAGCTCGCACCCCTCCACCACCCCGCCAAACAACGTCCTCTGAAGGCCGCCAGGTTCACCACAGAACTGCAAGAAGCCAGACGCTCCTGCAGACGCCTAGAGAAGACCTGGTGAAACCAGAAAACCACTGAAGCACAGAACAACCAGAGGATCTCCCTGAAGGAATACCACCAGTGCATAAGAGACACCAGACAGACCTTCATAAGAAACAAAGTCCAGACCAACGCGACCAATGCCAAGGAACTGTTCAACGTCATACAGCAGTTCGCGAAACCCCCCAGCGAAGCCACGGACGTCACTCCTTCCCAGGAACTCTACAACAAGCTCAGCTCCTATTTCCATCTGAAGTTCAAGGCCCTCTACGACAACTTCAGCGAACAGACGCCGGACACCACCCCCCCCTACGCCGCCGATAAGCCATCCATCAAGACCTGGAATCCCGCCACCGTAGAACACATCACCGCAACCATGAAGAAAACCCACTCAGGAGCCCCTACAGACCCCTGCTCACCGCACATATTCCACAGGGCCACCGCTGCCATCGCACCTGAACTAGGACGGATCATCAACACCTCCATCAGGTCCGGCATCTTCCCAGACGACTGGAAGTGGGCGGAGGTTAAACCCCTCCTCAAGAAGCCAAAGGCCGACCCAACAGACCTGAAAAACTACCGGCCCATCTCTCTCCTCCCCTTTGCGGCCAAAGTCACAGAGAGACTCGTAAACGCACAACTGACCACCTACATCGAAGAGAACTCCATCCTAGATGCCTCCCAGTCTGTATTCTGCAGCAACCACAGCACAGAGACTGCCATCCTCGCAGCCACCGACGACATCCGCATGCTACTCAACCAGGGACACACTGCGGCCCTCATCCTGCTAGACCTCTCCGCAGCCTTCGACACTGTCTCACATCGCTCACTCACAGCCAGACTTCACAACGCGGGGATACAAGGAACCGCCCTCGACTGGATCCATTCCTTTCTCTCCAGCAGAACCCAGAGGATCAGACTCCCTCCCTTCCTCTCCGAACCCACCGATATCAACTGCGGAGTACCCCAAGGATCATCGCTCAGCCCCATGCTCTTCAACATCTACTTGGCCCCCCTCACCGCCATCGTCAGACAGCATGGGCTCAGCATTGTATCCTACGCTGACGACACCCAACTCATCCTCTCACTCACAAAAAAGCCCGAAGACACCAGATTTTCTTTCCAGGAAGGAATGAAGAACATGGCAGCCTGGATGAAAGACAGCTGTTTGAAGCTCAACTCAGAGAAGACCGAGGTCCTCATCCTCGGACCCTGAACCTCCGCCTGGGACAACACCTGGTGGCCCTCCGCCCTCGGCAACCCACCCACCACTACAGAACATGCACAAAACCTCAGCATCATCCTCGACTCCACCCTCTCCATGAACCGCCAGATAAATGCCGTCGCCTCCACTAGTTTCAACTGCCTCCGCATCCTCCGCAAGACCTTCAAATGGATCCCCCCCGACTGCAGAAGGACCATCACCCACGCACTCATAAGCAGCAGACTCGACTACGGCAACGCCCTATATGCCGGAATCAACAGAACCCTTCTACACAGACTCCAAACCATCCAGAACGCCGCAGCCAGACTGATCCTTGGGACTCCGCATCACAAACACATGACCCAACACCTACGAGACCTCCACTGGCTCCCCGTGGAGAAGCGGGTCACCTTCAAACTCCTCACCCACGCCTACAAATCCCTCAACAACATCGGGCCCAAATACCTCAACGAGAGAGTATCCTTCCACGTACCCAAGAGGAACCTCCGCTCCGCCGAACTCGCCCTGGCAGAGGTCCCCCGCATCCGCAGAAACAGAACTGGCGGAAGAGCCTTCTACATCGCGGCCAAGACCTGGAATGACCTCCCTGTGAACATCAGACGCTCCCCGACCCTGCACACGTTCAGGAAGGACCTCAAGACCTGGCTCTTCGACTGATCCGGAGCTGCTCCCCCCCAGCGCCTTGAGACCCTCACGGGTGAGTAGCGCGCTTTATAACCCCCTGATTGATTGATTGATTTGACTTTTTCAGAATTCAAAAACCAGGCCCTTTTTAAGCGTGTTAGATAGCAGCATTCATTAGAGTATTCCAAATTCAAGCCTTGGAGAGCAGTACATTTGGTGATATTTGGCATACTCTCTCTGGGTTGTGGTGCAGAGATATGGGTTTTGCGGAGCTAGTTATAATATTGCACACTCTCTATCCTACTTCCATCAACCTGGGAATGTGCAGCCTCTATGAGAAAACAGCCACTAGCAGGTGCAGTCAATCAGTGAAAATGGGAACATCTCAGCTTTGTGTTGTAACAGTTTTCCCATTCTCGCTTACTATGCATGCCCACAGCCCTTTATCATTTTCTTTTCCATGATCTTCCAAGAGAACACCAAGAGGTGCTCTAGGCTATAGCCAGAGCAGCCTTGGGGGCAGTGTGTGATGACTGAAAGGATGTGGGTCATGTTGTGACTGTGAGGGGACAGAATGTGGGAGGGTGGGAAGACCGGTCACATGAGACCAGTGACCAGTTTGGCAGGATTGGGTTAGTTTGGGCAAGTTGTTATGGTAAACCGGTCCAGGAAGAGTAGGTGAGGGCAGGTGAGGCACTAACTAGAGGGAATGGGTTGGCTAACTGCCAGTCTCTTTCCATTGACAGGAGTGCCCTTTTATTAATATGTTTCCCCAATTTTCTCCTTGGAAGCTAATTCTAGCTAAAAATAAAATCACACAAACTTTCAAGCTGTCAGGCTTCTCAACTTTGCAGTTGAGAAGCAAAGTTGGTACTAAATAGAAGTTTGCTAATCCAGGCATCCACATATTCCAACCACCCTTAGAGATCTGACTCTGGTTCCAGATCTAGGGAGGAGGAATTTAAATAGGAAAGAACCTTTATGTATATTTACAATCTCTAACCTTTGTAGGAATGTATTGTGAAAGTAGACCTGGGAAGCCACCTTGAATAGAAGATTCCAGACGACTGTAATGTCTCCTATTTGCTTAGAGAACTAAGGGCGTCATTATGATTGTTGTGGGACCACAAACGTCAGCCCAATGGTGGCGGTTCCACCGCCAACGGACCCAAATTGAACCCCCTTCACATTATAATGGCGGGCAGATGGTAGGCGGTCGGAGAGACCCACCGCCACAGATCCGATGGGCACAAGGAGCCCGTCGGTCCGTCAGAGGGCCTTGTATCCCTGCAGCAGTGGCGGTGCCTACCAGGCACAACCGCAGGGATTACAATGTCCCTTTCCGCCCACCGTTTCGTGGCGGTTAACTCGCCATTAAAAGGCAGGCGGAAACGGAATTGAGGGCCCGTAGTGGGCCCCCCTTCCCCCCTGGCCCTCCGACATGGGCCCTGGGGGGCACCTGTGGTGCCCCCCAACATATCCCTGCACCATGTGGCAGGCACCGCTTGGTGCCTGCCACATAGTGCAGAGATATGCACAGGGTGCATATTTTGTACTGCAGCGTGTGCTGCAGCCCACAGCACCCACCGCAATACAAAATATACACTTTGCGACCGCCTGGAAGGCGGTCCCATCCTAATTCTTACGACGGGACCGCCGACAGGTAGTCGGGCGGTCCCATCCCCGACATGATGGCGGTCGGACGAAAGTCCGACTGCCTTCATAATCAGGCCCGAACTGTGAGAGCAGTATTCCCTCTTTCACTCCTAATTTTATCAACAAGACCTCTAAATGTGCCATTTGCTGGACTGACATTTCTCAATCACTGAGAAATTTAGATATTTTTTGGAAGAATTATTTTTCTCCTAGTTTGTTATGAAACCCCTCACTTGGAGTCTTTGAGCTCTGAGAACTGATCAGGATGGTTTTAGAGGTTTGCTGTAGAAAGACCAAAAGGAAGACAATTAAAATGGAAGATTTTGCTTTTCCAGCGGCAAAACACTGAGGAGCTTATTTACAAGCCCCTTGCGCCGCCGGTACGTCACTTTTTCCCATTTTAAAAGTGGCGCACCAGCGGCGCAATGGGCTTGTAAATAAGCTCCTGCGGGCCCAGAGACATCATGCTAGACAAGGTTGCAAATGAAAACTACACATTCAGCACCTTTTTCATTATTTTATGGGAAAAATACGTTCCCAATAATTTTTATCCAAAATCTCCCACTTTACAGTTTTAAAATATTGACGTATGCTGTGCCCTGGTGCCACTGCACCTATCGCACCAATGACAGCTATGCCCGAGTAGAGTGCCATTTGTTTTTTGTGGTGTTTCACTTCACCGGAGACTCGACTGCTCGCGAGATGACAGGAAGCTGTTATAGAAGCCTTTCTCTGTTACACTATCTCTATCAATGCGACTAAAGCCACCTTGGGCAGTTGTTCAAAGCTCCAAATGACCCTGTGGCACTGATGCCGCAGGGGACGTAAAACTACGTCTGCGGAGGAGCAGCAGGTCGGTGCCTGTGACACGACCCTGCCGGTTTTGATTTAACGCCCTTTGACAGTGCACGCATTTCTGTTTCCATTAATAGCATGCATTAAATTCCCGTGTCCTATCTATATTCCCCTTGTGCTCATTACCCCTCTCAAATTCATTCAGAAACTGAACAAGCTGTAATTCAGGATACAGATCTCCACCTGAAAATATAAGCCATTTCCGTTTCAACCCGGAAGAGATTGACCTTGAAACATGGTTCAGAATTCCAAAAGTTATTGGAAAGAAATTGCCAGGGAAGAAGAAGTAAATATATATTGATGTTAATTTGTTCCCTTTATATTTTATAATAGTTTGCTAAACTTCCCTTTCACGGAGAGTGTGTGAGCCACAAAGACAGGCAGGATGCCAACTTCAATTGAGTAGCCCATTAGCGCACAGCCATGTCGAATAGGCCATATACACAAATATAGATTTCCCTTAAATGAAAATTGTGGTGGAGACCACTTTTAAATTAGAACTTCCAGTGCTCAATTTATGCGACTTGGCCCATGGTCTCTGTCACACCTGTGGGCTGACTGGTGTTTTAAATAGGAGGAAAGCTGGGGCAACGATATGTTACCACCTTTGACTGTGGTAAATGACTGTCAGTGGAGTGTTAAAGAAATGTGGTGGCATATTCACAACAGAATGGCTGAGCATGGTGTTAAGCCACAATTGGTAACGCCGTGCTCTGTCATTCTGAAAATGCAGGGATGCGCTGTATTTCCCCTAGCGCTGGTGCTAAATTTAGCTGCCTAGCACCAACCCAGGCACCCTTGCACCATAGTGAAAGGGTGCCTGCCAGCGGCTGCCGGCGCAATAAACGAAGGGTGGTGGGGCAGGTGGGTCGCTCGGGAGGGGGGGAATACAAAAAATAAATGTACCTTTTACAACCGGCCGCTCCAGCATCGCGTCCGGTCACGCCGCCTCTCCTCTTCCTGCAGGCTGGTCCCAGCAGCCCCTGGGACAGACTCCCTGTCCAATGCCTGTGCTGCAGAGCAGCGCTGGGTTTGGTCTGAGCAGGCAGGAAAGACGCCCTGCTCAGACCAGGTAGTCTGTGGGGTTTCTCTCCAGCTGCTCAATGCAGCTGGGCTGGAGAAATCCTAAGGTCACATGTGTGTTTTGGTCGGCCTGAGACGGCCGGCCAAACACACATGAGCAATTAGGGAGTGGAGTGCACTAGGACTCCTGCTCCCCCCTCCCATGCCTCGGCCCCGCCTCTCCCAATACAGCTGGTAAGAGCCGGCAAATGTAAATTGAAGCAATGCAAGAACATCGTTTTATTTGATATTTTCTGGCTCTGAGCCAGGCAGTGGGGCGACGCTCCTTCGCTATTGTGGAGGAGTCGCCACTGGTGCCTGCATTGCAGGGAATGATTGTTTATGTGCAGGAAGGTGTCCCTTCCTGCACATGAACTATCACTAATGGCGATTTGCTCTTTCTATGTGTGCTGCAGAATGCAGCAGCACACATAGAAACAGCAAAAACGAGGAGAAATTAATCATCTTTCCTTGTTGCGCCAGTTTATGACCAGGTTTTCCCTGGTCTTATTTTTGGTGCAACCCCATATTTACACCAGCCTTGTAAATAGGGGGCAGCATTAAAAAGCAATGGGTGTTGTGGCAGAATGCCCACTACAACACCCATTGCCCGCCCCTTTCACACTTTGGGATCGATTCCGATCCCGGTCGG